>JBBPDJ010000017.1:15446992-15458265 GCA_037974625.1 Cucumis cinereus
AAGCTTTTGAACTCCTCAGGCCGAACATGGATGATCTTCGGCGATCGGAGGTAAATGATCATCGGAGAACGGCGATTGCGTTGATTCGAAATCGGATGATGATTTTTCGTCGATTTCTTGAAAATGTAGTGGTAGGGATTGACAACAACGAACAATGATGTGATCATGCAATATAGCAGCAACGAAAAGTTCTAATCACAAAACTCAATTTAAAAAAAAATATATAATATTACTTTTTAAGACAATCAACAATTTGTCACATTATAATAACATTGATTAACTGACAGTCAATTTGAACATAAGAAGTATTCAGACTCATTGTGCAAACTTGATCAACAAGAGTTCCTTTATAACTTCAAAATCTAAACAGTCGTCAAATTCATTAGAGATATCAAAAGTGTGTTTGGCACTAAAATTATTGTAAAATGTTCACAAACAATATGGGAAGCTAAGGAGCTCAATGCAAAGCATGCTCGTGTTACTAAATATCATCCTTAGATGATTGTGAGATTCTCATTCTTGATAGAGGCCAAGTAATAGTCTACTCATATACTTTCTCCACAAAAAAAAAAAAAAAAAATTGTCTACTCGTTTGATCAATTGTTGACAAACATACGTGAAAAATAAAATCATTTCAAGCACTAATTCATAATATATCTATAAACCTAAGCGAGTTTAGCTCACCAGTAATTTGCATTAATATATCTAGAAACCCAAACGAGTTTAGCTCACCAGTAATTGGCATGACCTCCTACCATCCTAAAGGTGGGATGTTCAATTTCCTACTATATATAAACATATTTGTAAAACAAAAGTATTTCAAATACCGATATATAATAGGTATATATATTTATATCGAAATGGTCGGCAAAACAATCGAAATGATCACTCACACTCTCCTGAAGAAATTGATGAAGGGAGAGAGATTATGCAAAGAACGAACCTGTGTAGGATATCCAATCTCATCAAATTAAAAGGGCAAATTCATCCTTTCTATATGACTCTGTAGGATATTTGACCCTCAATCGTTTCAACAACTACTCGCTTCATTCGCACAAGTAGAAGCAGAAAAGACCTTGCTTTGGGACCTACAAACATACCATAGGAGACATCACTACATTGCTTATTAATAATAGTCAAGGATTTTAGGGTGGTTTCATCCGTTACGTAAATGCATTAAAGGGTGAATTACAGATCGTGTATATTACCAAGGTCCATAGTTGGAATTTCGTCTTGAAGAATATAGTTTTTTCCCTTGCCTTTCATCCCCAAGCATGAATTGATCTTCTCAGCAGCCACGACGAGGTCCTGGACAAATTGGATTCCTAAGATGTAAAATTTATATGTAACTTGTTATCATAAAATCAACAGGAAGCATCTTTGGAATCTTAATCGAGGGATTGGAGGGGTATGGGATCATGATGTGATATGTTCCGGCAATCGTAGAGCTTCAAAACCATAATAGGTGACTACCAAAGAGAAAAATGGGATTGTACACTGAAGTTCTTGCAACGACACTCTTCAACGAAGTAGAATTGATGAAAGAAAAAAACAACTCTTGCAAGATATAGTTAAAGCACTTATAAATTTATAATCACCATTACCTGAATATTTTTGGTGAAACTATCATTGCTAAAACCTATCTACTTAGCAAAATATTTTCTCATGCCACTAAATATGAACTCCCATACAGCATCTAATTTGACTATTACCCCACAAGACGGTTTTTAACATCACCTCCAATGATATATCAAGTAGATGACTTGAAAGGTAAGAATAATCTCCCGGTAGAAGTTGACCCATCGGCCATTATATGCTCTCTAGGATATGCTCAAACCAGAAAGGACATAATCTCCGGATCAAAAGGATCTTGTGCGTATGGATGTTACTCTTTTGAAAACCAGCCGTATAACTAAAACCCTCCTCGAACTTCTTTGGAAATAAGATAACATTAGAGATGAATAGAACTCTACACAAATTCATTATGAGGGAAACATACCTTTAGACCAAATCATTAACGACCATTCTAATAGGGAGCAAATGAACAACAAATGTCAGCGCACAGGAGTCATAAAGAACCAACGTGTGTACTAGGAGTAGGAGGAAAAAGTATGAGCTTCATCATGCATTTGTTGGTAATGAATCTTCGGCTTGTTAGGAAGGGCCAGACCGAACCCTCACGTTAACCAAGACATGGATAAATAATGGCAACTCAACAAGCACTAAGAATAAAATCAACTTGAAATATTAAAAGGTCTTGCCTCCCATGATGCTAGGCCCTTCATATATGATGGGAGGCTTTCAAAATCGTCCTTTGATAGCGTAATTAGAGGTGAAATGGCTTCTTCAAAAGCCAGGTGATCTTCACCTTTCCCTGCGTCCAATGAATTCTCAAGTAATGAGCATACATATGTTGATATTTGTAGAAAGACGGGGTTCTTCAACTAATAGTGTCTAAAACGGAAATCTATGAACTTTCTACCTTCAGGGGCTCCCACAGTCTGTACTGCAGATTGGCATGGAAAATTTGAGCCAAGTGGTTTCTCTAAGAATCTAGAAGGAAAAAATGTCATCAGCCAATCTTCTGAAAGCATTGCATAATTGATACGAACTTGGATATTGAAACCCACTTTTTTGGTGTATGCAAATCCTCGTACGGGTCATTGAACGTAGAGTTGCCTATAAACGCAAAATATTAGATGTCAATTGTTAAAAATTAGTTAATAATCTTCAGTGAGAAAATAAGAACGCTCCCAACAACCGATAAATAATAAAAAGGCGAGGTTCAATATATTCAAAATACTGATAATCATAACATCTACGCCTCGTGCATATTCTGAAAGAGAGCATATTATAAAGGCAAGTGACAATTGTAGACTTCTGACCTTCGGATGCTAGAGTGGCAAGACAAACATCAGAAAGCCCGGCATTTTGTAAGCTTAAAGAGTCGTCGAGTCTGAAAACGACAAGAATTAAGAACGACAAAGTTCCAACTCCATTGCGAGTGCAAGATAATCGGTTAATTAATAGGCAGTCATCATTTAATACCTATCCAAGGAAAAAAAATGTTTCTCTTTTAAGGATTTCTGGAAAAAGTCCTCATTTCTTTAATTTTTCATCTTTTACTCGTCTCTTTTACAAATGACCAATAAGATAAGATGCAACACATAACAAGCGGTGGGGGAAGGAAGGATACAGTATATCATCTTCGAAACTATGCTTGGCAAGTCCTGTCGTGGAGACTGATTTCTGGTAAGAAGACGGTACGTTCAATCCATCCATGGAACTTGAAAGCTCAAAATGCAACCCAGGCGTTGATACAATGTTAAGAATTTCGTCATCTTCATCAATCTCAAACTCTAAGGCAAAAAAGGAGAAATGATACAGCATTAACGGAAGCAACAGCCACTATTTACCTATTGTTTTATGCTTTATCGAAAAAATGATAGCTGAAATTGAGAATTTACAAAGTTAAGAAACATGTATCATAGCTACAGCACACGTTATACCAACTCCACATTCAAGAAAAGCAATTCACCTGGTACATATCCAACACCCTTGAGCTGCTTCTGTAGCTCCAAAAGATCAGTTTCGTTCTTCTTATAAACTTCACTGACATGACCTAAAAGCTCCTCGAAGGATACAGTTTCTAAGGACATTGATTCAAGCAAGTTGAGATCAACGTTAACAGCCGACACACGGCGGTTGAGAGATTGTATAAAGGTCGATGATGCCGAATCTGTAGAATATTAAAAAAAAACTCTGAAAAATTAGTACTAATCAGTCCCCTAACTAATCGACAAACTCAAATTTCCGTCCAATTCATCAAAACAAAAGACAAAAGGAAATTTACGAAAGGAAAAGACAGCCAGATGCGATCAACTAGTCTATAATGCAATGATTGTACAAAATTTTCATCCAAGTCCATCCGTAGCAGCATGGAGAACAGAAAAAGAGAAGATACAAGGAAAAGGAAGAGATGGAGATCATATTGACCGAGAGGAATGGGGCGGCGATCCATGGAATGCTTGAGCGCATCGCTGGTGTTTTGGAGATGATTGCAAAACGGCGCTAGGGTTTTGCTGAAGTTCGAGATCAATTCCTCCATTGTTCTTCTTCTGCTCTTCCAAATGCTCAAATTGAATTTAAGGTTGAACCGATCGATCGATTTTTCTGACTTCGTGGAAGAAGATGAAAAAATGAAGCGGGAATATCATTTCGAATGTTTAAAATAGGCTAAATTACATATAATGTCCCTAAACTTTATCTCTTATTGCATGATTGTCCTTGGTCTTTTATGTATATTTCGAAACTACCCTTGAGTTTATTATATATATATATATATATATATATCCTTGGAGTTGAATAGGTTAGCCTATTGGAGATAAATAGTAGGGGATGTTCATGGGATAGGTTGGGTTGGGTTCGAGCATTTTTTAGATCCTACACAATTGTTCGAGTCGTACATTTCTTCAACTCAAACAACCCTTATACCCAACCCAACCATGAAGCATCTTGGGTTGGTTCGGTTTAGTAGGGTCACTTGTTCAATTTTTTTCCCCTAAAAGTAAGCAAAATTTTATAATCTGTTTTAACTTATGCTTAAACCTCGTTTTTCAACACCCATAATAAATAAAATTAGAGACATCTTAATTTTCGTTTCCAGGTCATTGTATTAACTTATAATAAAATTATATTTCAATGATATTTTGAAACATTTATGAATTTAGTAGGATTATGTTACAACTTTTGAAATGATACTAATATTTTTAAAATAAAGAAAGAAAGCTAAGAATTTAAAATTAAAAAAAAAAAACAATTTAATCGTTAAATTAATATGTTAAATTATACAAAATACATGAGTACTCATCTTTTAAAAAGTTTCATTTTACCTTTGAATTTAGAAGTTGTCTTAAAGTAATTATTTTGTGAGCATTTTACATTAAAATAAAGAAAAATGAATGGGGTGATTTGTTAAATAGTGGTGATAGGTGCAAATTTCAATTCTCAATTATGTATTTTTTTTAGGGTCAGGAAGACCTTCATGCTTGGTCATTTGAAAAGTCTGATAACAAATACAAGGTACTTTTTTTTTTAACAAAAGCACGACCTCTTTATTAATAAAAAGCTCAAAGTACAAAAGAAATATACAAGGAGCAAAAGATACATAGACCTAGGGGATCAACAAGCGGACCCAGAGATCTGAACTAGGTTGACTCCCCCTTAACACCCTTATCCGTACAAAATAAAGTGATATAAGATCCGTCTAAAAGATTCAATAAAATACAAGGTACTCCAACATCATGTCTTACAAAAACAACGTTGCCTATCAAATTCAAGTATGTTCCTCCAAAGGTATTTATATTATATCTTGTGATTAATCAACAATAATAATAAATAAAAATAAAAAGAGAGAGAGATATCTACTCTACCGAAGAATAAAACTCAAGGTATCTACCTCGCAATTTGTAATTTATCTTCACAAAAGAACCCCAAGGCTAATACAAGATAACCCAGTCAGTTAAATAGAGCTGTAACTCTCCCTCTTAAGATCTAAAAATAAAACCTACGTTTGAACAAACAGACCAATTTATAGCCAGTTCACAAAACAGTATCAATTAGTCAAGGTTCAAGGAAATGATCTTTGCTTGGATGTAGTTTATAATTTCATCCATCCTTGCATAAGTATTTACTATAAGGGTGATCGCGCATGATACAGCGACAAAAAACCGAACGATCGTAAACAACTTACAATGACGTGTGATTGATAATTCTTGACATCCTCGTTTCCCATTTGTAAATTTATAGATACTGTAAAAGTTTAGGTGCCCTATCTTTCTTTCATGAGAGTTCACCTTTAAGTGCTGCAGCAGCCCTTCTAATGGCTCTAGCCACTCTCCAAATCTCATGCTGAATTAGCTCCTCCATTTCCCTTTTGTTCATTTCCTTGGATTTGGAAACTGCGTCTGCAATACCTGGGAAGTAAACAAGTGCACTTTCGTAGTCGCTCGGAGGCCCATAAACCTGCAAGGAGGAGGATTTTTACAGTATTAATTGAGCAGAAGATATCCTTAGCCGAGATGGAGTACACTTCAAAGAGAAGCATCCAGGAATCAGCCTAATGGAAATTAAAGATCATGTTTAAAGAATAGACAAAGATAGATTAGCAATGGCTGATTCCTTTTGCACATATGAAGGTAAATAAATCAGTCATTTCCATTGATCAGAAAACCACTTTAATCTAGAGAAGTGAATTAAGAAATTAGATAGGAAGTGGGTTACGACGTTTGATTATAAATAGAGGGAGGGGGAAGGAGAAAGACATTATTTTGGTGAGAAAGTTGGGATTGAGTCTGGAAGATATCTCAAGACAGAAGACCCAAAAACCTCGAAACGCTTGATTTATCTTGAAGTTCTGAATCAATTATCTTTTATATTTCAATACATTTCGATTGTGTTGTTACGGTAAGCTTATCAGCTCTCTTGGACAACAGACCCAAGGGGTTAAAGATCCATGAAACTAAAGGGCCTAGGCAAGAGGGGCTCATTTCGCAAACAAGGATAAACCAAACAATCCCTTTAACATGCTCAGGATCATTGAGCTCTCCCCAAGTTTGTAATCCTATCTAACACTGTCGCAAACAGTCAGCCCCCGCACAATCATAATTGGCAATACTTTGATGAAATGAAACACTTACAAGATGCTTGAACCATGGACGACCCCGAAGCCCATCTACATCTAAGAAGCCTCTTTCGGCAAGCATCAAACGATCATTTAATGCTCGCTTTTGAAACAATGCCACATCAGTAAAAGTTTCTTGCTCTCTCAATCTCTGTATTCACAAAATAATTTAGAGTGGTTGTTAGAACATACTTATACACACATCAAACATATTAGATGCAGCATCCCAAGTTCTGTTTCTTTTTGTGATCTTACCTTTGCTTCACTCTCAATTTCAAGGGCAGCAGATTTGAGTTCTTCGATGGATGTTGATAAGGTATGTAACGATACGCTCCCATCTAAAAGATCGTTCAGTGTGTCTTTGTATGCCTGTGTTGGAAGGGAATTGACAACATTTCATAAGCAATGAATGCTACAACTAAGAGCATAACGTTGTGTTTCTAACCACAATGCCTTCATTAAGGTGAGTTAAAATCTTAACAGTTTGAACTAAGAACAAAAGTATCAGTGTAAGGGCACCTGTAACTGATTCGCATAGGAGACGTAATTGAAAGGGAGAATTAAATCGTCAGAAAGCCGAAGGGCTAGCAGTCCCCAAATGCTACCAACTGAACAACAAAGTGAGAGAAGACCATTATACACAGATTAAGGCATCAGAAAAATAGCCATTGCCTTATCAATGAAGTGGGCGATCAAAGGCGAATTTCTTTTGTTATCTTTGGTGTAAGTTGGTTTCACAACAATAAATGACCACCACGAATAAATAAATAAAAATAAAAAAGTTGATTGCTAATGTAAAAGGAATCTAACCAGTCACATGTCGATGAAACAATGGGTCTCCATAATTTGCCATCCAATCATAGGTATCGAAGGCAGTATGATAGACAGGAAAATCTGAGTAAAAAAGGAAGCTTGTCACAAAACAGAGACAACATTACAATGAGTTTTCTTGAACAATGAAAAACCATATTTCGTTTCTTGAACAAGAAACATGAAAAACATACTTTCATAGCGAGAATAAAAGGATATACGACCACGCAATACAAAAAACTCCAAGTCAATGGGAGACTAGGCAAAAAGGCTTTACCCATAGAA
Source organism: Cucumis cinereus (assembly GCA_037974625.1). NCBI lineage: Eukaryota > Viridiplantae > Streptophyta > Magnoliopsida > Cucurbitales > Cucurbitaceae > Cucumis > Cucumis cinereus. The sequence continues at coordinate 15,454,770 of JBBPDJ010000017.1, forward strand.
AACAAAAACGCTAACTACTAAAATAGGAAGACTGGTAATTACAAAAATATCTGGCAACGGACACCCAGAAAAGGTATTGAATCTAACCAAAGACCAGACCTCCCCCACAATGTCTCTGGCTTTAAAGTTCTTCCTATTTCTCTCAAGCTAAATACACCGGCAGAAAAGACAGCCCTACTAAGAACACTCCTCTTAAGATGAAACAAAACCTCCAATAGAACATGCACACTATATCGAACTCCTAAGACCAAAACTGTTTATTAACCTATCGTAAAACACTCTCCTTGGGTCTGTCCTCCAATAGAATATGCACACCATACCAAACTACAAAGACCTATGAAATCTATGTGACCAAGACAATATCAAATGCAACAATAAGCATGGGGTAAATCATTTTTGGCAATTGTGCAAATCACAATTCTTGTTTACGTATCGCTATAATTCCTAGCATATATGGCAAGGGTAATGTACCTCTTCCATAATACACATCAACAGACGGAACTCCTGCATGTTGCACAAATGCAGCAAAATCAGAATTCAGTGCACCTAGTCTTTCAATCTGCAAACTAGCCACGAACAATCGCGATCAAACAATAAACAGAGAATTCACAACTTATATTCTTTAAAAACAGGATTCTTAACTTCATGACAGCATTTAGTAATATTCATCTTCTCCTCCAAAAGCTTGTGATTATATTTTAAATTTCAAATATTCAGTTTGTCATCTACTATTATTTGAGGAAGACTTGGGCAGCAGAAACAGAGTCAGCCTGTAGACAACTTTTTTTTTAAAGGAAATCGATGTAGAGCTCAGTAGGTGCACCTAGATTTCTCAACTAGGTTGACACATCCTTAGCCCCTCATCACACCCCAGATATCACAAGTGATTAACTAGCATCTAGACTAGTTAATCACTTTATAGTCATATACAACAGGAGGGATGCAAGCAGTATGGTTAAGCCAATGGTGCTACAATGATCGATATTAATAACATATTAATATAGTATGGTCTTACATTCCCGATTCCATTTTCGGCTGTCCATGTGTCATGCACAGTTGCACCTTTCACATCAGGATCCTGGACCTGATATCAGCAAGTCTTTAGAAAAACGTGTGCCATAGAAGGCATGGGTGAAGCAAGTCGAAATAATAAATAAAACAATAAACTTAGCTTTTAAAAAAAGTCCTAAAAATCGACAGATCTAAGTTAGTTTATACTATTAATGCCAATTGGTTTGATTTTCCAGAATATAAACCCAAAAAACAGTTGATTGGTCGGTATGGAAACAATTTATCTACCAACCGATAATTCCTTTACTTGTATACCTGAGCAGTAACATCATGGAGGAGATCATCTAGCTGAGGAGTTGCACCAGAAAAGAACCCTGGTCCCTGAACTGCACAATCTACATTAAGGTAGGCCACAGCTTTGGTTCCAAGATTCACAATATTTTGCTCAACCCACTCAGTAGATCCTATCTGCAAGCAGCAAAATCTAATTGAAAGAAGCTTGACTAAAGAAAGCAAGGAATGTACTTCTTGATAGAATACTATCTAGTATTCAAGTATTTCTAAAATATAGAAAAAGTGACTTCAAACACTGAACTAAACCTGTAAAATGTCATGAGGAACGAGTCTTTTCAAATATTTAAAAATAAATGATTGTAAAGAGAAACATATGAATAAATAAAGGAGAAAATTGTAATTCATGCACCTTCTCCTCTTCTGCTCTCATCCTAGTGAGAATGAAAAAGAGGGAAAGGCATGTTAAGTCACCAGCAATCATTCATTGCACATGGAGATTCCATAGTACATACCATACCAAATTCTTCAGCATCCCAACTACAAAGAAGAATTGTCCTTCGAGGGTTCCACCCCAACCTTCTCAAAAGAGCAAAACGACGTGCAATGTCAAGTAAGGCTGCAGTTCCACTGTTCGGGTCAACAGCACCAAAACTCCATGCATCTCTATGATTTCCCATAATCACAAAGCGATCAGGCTCTTCCAACCCCTTTATGACAGCTACGACATTACGAATTGTTGCCACTTTCCTCTCCCCCTAAAAATGAGATGGACGGAGAGTTAGGAAAAGGAAAAAACTGGGAAAAGAATCAGAAGTAAAAGGACAGAGACTCGTATGAAAATGCTAGGCTTTTTATTTTCACTCCAGAGACTTTGATGATTATACTAAAATATGTACTTATTAAAAAGAACAGCCATGATAATGATTATTCTCAAAATTTAATGCAAATCCACGAGGCTTCCTATCCATAGTCCATTTTTATGGGGACAAAAGGCATTAACTTTTCCTTGATAATTGAAAAGTTGCAGGCCCCTTCAGGAGTCGAGTGACAACCACAAGCCCCCAGATAGAAAACAGCAAATACTTACAATTTGAAACACGATTACAAGAAAGCTCTCCAACAAGAATTGATTTCAAAATTGGAACAATTAGAAAGATAATTAGAGAGAGAACTCCAAGAAGCAGCATGGAGCTTTACCATCTATTTCCAAGTGACACTAAAATTTTTTAATTTGATTTCTTTCAAGTTAAATACACCCAAAACCCCACTGATTTGACAATGTCGACCCATATTCCTCGTGTATTGACCTAGCAACAATCTTAACAAAAGTTTACCTACTTGCAACTTGTGCAATGTCGAGTAAAATCTATAAATAAATTTAAAAAAAAAACACTCACCAGCATAGGGAAACTTGGTTCTGTATTCATTTACAAGGGATAGGGATTGCTAACCTTTATGAATAAGAGTTGAGGTTGGAATGACTATTAAAGTAGTGCTCTTGGATGAACCACTTTTTCTATAACATTTTTTAGAAATTCTTTCAAAAGTTCAACTTCGACTGTGTAATGAACCACCACGAAAAGTTTGGAAAAAAAAAACACTTCTAATTAGCTATAAGCATTTTTCATTCATAAGAAAGACTCATACTGTCTTCTTTTCCCAAAACAACTATCCTACGCCAAGGCAAGCATAACTCAATTGCGATACAAATTGTCAACGACCGAGAGGTCTAAGGCCCAAAATGTCAACCCTTCGATTTAATTTATATCCTGAGGGTGAAATTCAGTAAGACAGGACCAAAGTCCACCAGAACACTTATCCTATGAAAATCAGCTGAAGCAGAAAACATAGGAAAATTCCTACATTTCTCATACCTTCATTCAATGAATACCATTAAGAAAACACATCAAGAATTATGCGGGACCCATGAAACAAAGTAATATATCAACAAATGACATGGAAGAAGTAGATACTGCCGTGTAGTACTAGAATTTTCACCAGACAAATCCCCACAATTATGGTCAAGATTAGTCAACGAGGGATAGTTCTAGTTCGACAAAGAAAAGTCACTTCTCATCAGTAAAGGTCTACGCCTAATAGAACAAATAAAACTACCAATCTAACGGGGGGGGGGGGGGGGGGGGGGGGGGAAGAGAAAAAAAAAAAAGAACAACCAAAGAAAAAAAAAAAG
>JBBPDJ010000017.1:15458365-15475786 GCA_037974625.1 Cucumis cinereus
AACAAAATTATGTAATATTCGATTTAATATATTTAGAAAATTATATCTTCTTTCCCAAACAAAATAATCATATACAAGCAAATCAATAATCATATACAAGCAAATCAGTGATAGTACGGTCTCGGCTACACCTACAAATAACCCTCAAATCAACGACAGAAGCTACGACGGAATGCAATTGCACGCGGATACAAACTCCTCACCAGAATGATCCGTAATTATTCCACTAGCAGAACAGGACGACGCGACGACGGCTACAGAGGATCGATTTCCGGTGAGACGTTGAACGAAGCTTTTGAACTCCTCAGGCCGAACATGGATGATCTTCGGCGATCGGAGGTAAATGATCATCGGAGAACGGCGATTACGTTGATTCGAAATCGGATGATGATTTTTCGTCGATTTCTTGAAAATGTTAGTGGAGGTTTTGTTCACCGTCAATGGCGGCGGCCTTGGCCCTCGCAATTGCGATTGATTCCTTTTGGCGGCGGAATTCATCATCATTGTTCTTCAATTTCGCGCTAGTGCATCAAAAACTGGTGAGATTTTTCAATCTTCTTCTTGAATTAGGAAGGAAAGAGGTTGGGATTTATACAATGATTAATGATAATCAATGGATTTATTATTTGTTTGGATTGTAATATAATATAATTTTAGTACCAAGTCAATTTGTTGGATTATTTGGTCATTTCAAAATTTGAGGAAGATTAAGAGTTTTAGGTATGAAAAAGTATTTTATTATAAAAATAAATTATAAACTATCCATTTTGTTTGCTAATTGACTATCTCAATTCTCAAAAAAAAAAATAAAAAAATAAAAAAAAAAGAAGATAAATTTGATATTCTTTTTCTATTTTGATTTAAATTCTCTAACTTTATTTTAAATAAGCAAAAAAAAAATCAAATTGGGTATTGTTTTGCCAACACGAAAGTTCAAGGTTAATATTAAATTATCCATTCAAGATTAGAAATTCAAATTAATCAATTTAACGAAAGAGAGAAAACGAGTCTAGATATGGAAGTAGCATTTGAGTTCTTAATTTTTTTACACCGATCTTCACGTCTCCTTAACTAGCATTTGAATTCTTAGCTAATCCTAGATTCAAAAACAAGTCTTAAAGATTTTTTTTTCAAATCTCGGCATGAACTTTGAAGTTAAAATATCATTAGAAAGTAGATGACAAAATAATAAAATATTGTTGTCGGACTTTAAATTAATGGTTATTAAAGGAAATTTTAACGATGACATTTAGTGTGTTTTTGAGAGTGATAGTTTAAGTAATGATTTTAGAAAAAAAATATTTAGGTATAATTCAAATTTAGGTTTGGGGTAGCGAGCTGTTAAAAGTGATTTTTATAGGTTGATTTTCAAATTTTCAATATTTTGATAACAAACGTGATTTTAAAATTATCAAATTACTCAAACAAGAATATTTTGGGTATTTCAAAAATTATAAAAAAATTATGTGTGGTTCTAGTTAATCATTTTTCAAGAATCACAAAACTAATATTTTGGGTGAAAATCATTTTATTTAGGTTATTAAACATCACTTTTTTTTTTTGTACAAAATTGAACTTTGACTGGCGAAAAAGTGTCAAAATCACTACCAAACACACTATTGTACTCATATTTGAAAGCTAATTGGAGCATAGTTCAAATATTTTAATATATTGTAACCTATGTTAATATCTGCCACATTAAAGGTGTTTTTGACCTATTTAATCAAATCATATGACAAAAAACAAAAAACTTTAAAATTATTAGAATAAAATTGAAATTGAAACACTAAGAATGGAAATTTCTTTAATTTATTTTTTATTTTTGTGGCCATTGATACATACAAATGAATATAACCAAAAAAAAAAAAGAAAGAAAAAAGGAGAACTTTTAATAATAAAAAAAAAGAAATAAAAACTATATTAATAATATGAATATTAATATTTTATTAGTGATGGGGATAGTGAGACCAAGCAAGTGAGAGTTGGTTTGTTAAAACGTCCAACCAAATTGCGTATCTTTTGAAATTTGAATTGGTTTGCCTAAAATAAAAAATAAAAAAGAATTAGTCTTTTTCTTTAATATATAAATATATATTTCAGTCAGCCGGCGGTCGGCTTAAAAAGTATTAATTTTCTAATATATTTTTTTTTTGAAAAAATAAATTACAAATTTAGTCAGTGACATAACATTCGGATTGGTGTAATTTGGGTTTCGTTGAATTTTAATTTATGTACTTCAAATTTATCAATTTTATATTTATCTAAATAATAACATCTAAATACAAGGTCCACATCCCTCAACTTTATGATCTTTATATAATATATGTATAAAAAAGTGAAAAAATATCACTACCATCTGACAGTAAAACTACCTCATAGCTTCTTCTAGACTTAGTTCAAATTCTGTTTACAATTTATTTTGAAATTATTTTTATTAAAGTATAGAACTCTCGTCACCTAAAGTTCTTGAGGTCTAAATATGTTTTCAAAACTTAGAGTAAAATTACTAATAAATAATTTTTTTTTAAAAAAATAAACAATAAATTAACATATTTGACCACATTTAAAGTTTATTAAGAATATAATTACTAAAAGGAACTCAAATTAAATGAACTTTAAACTATAAAATATAATATATTTTTTTAATTAAGTTTAGAACGTTAGTCGAAGTTTAATTAATTAATATATTAAATTCTATTAGTACTAGGTAAAGTTAACCTAAGAATACTCGTTCTACCTCTACATGTTTTATCTATTTTTTACCAATATTTTCAAAGACCAAGACAGGTTTTGAAAAAAAGAAATATATGGTCTCGTTTCATCACCTTTTAATTTTTTGTTTTTGTTTTCAGAAATTAAGTATATAAACATTTTTTCTACCTTTCAATCTCTTTATTTATTGTCTGCTTTTTACCAATATTTTGAAAACCAAACCAAAGTTTGAAAACTAAAAAAGAATATTTTAAAAAATTGTTTTTAATTTTGAAATTTTGCTAAAAGTTTCAACTATTGTACCTAAAAAAGATGAAATCATTATGGAAATTGAGATAAAAAAAATTACTTTGTTGAACAAAAAACGAAATAGTTACCAAATAGGGGTTTATAGTCTTTGTTTTTAGAATCTGGTTAAAAGTTAATCTCTTTTTCTTTAAAATATGAAAATTGTTATAAGAAATCGAGAGAAAATAGATACCAAACAAGACCATAATATTTTACAAAAATAAGAAACTTGTGTTTTGTCCTTTAAATTTAGTTAAAACAATCATAAATCAACTAATATGCAAATGTGTTACCTACTGAGAGATATGCCGTTAAATTAGACATTATATTTTTGTTGCAGTATAATATTATTTTATCTCCCAACAAATTTGAATAAACAAAAAGTTATATTTATATATTCCAACAAATTGAATAAAAGATTTAAGACTATAATGAGGACTTTAAAACCTTATGTACCAAAATGAGAAGGGCCAAATAAAATTGTGTTGTGAAAATGTTTCGTGGTTAGAGTTATTTGAGTTGTTGAAATTTAAAACGAAATAATTAGGTTTGATCGAACTAATTCCTTCAACTCAATCTACGAACACCTCTAATACATGATGAAAAAGACTAAGTTATAAAAATTGTCCCTCAACTTTGTGGGTTGTGTAAGAGTACCCATAAATTTTCAAAAGTTTCAAAAATGTCCCTAAACTTTTGAAAATAGTTAAAGAAAAACTATCATTTTCGATAGTTTTGGATAGAAACGGTTAAAGTTTTGTTTAAAATATACTCATAAACTATTAAAAAGTTTCATAAATGTCCTTAAACTTAAAAGAAAAATAAAAATACTCTTATTAATCCAATTTTTAAAGTAAATTTCTTAACACCCAAAATAAATATCAATATGTTAAGTTAAAAATATAGGTTAACTTTACATTGATATGTCAATATTTTATCGATATTTTTACATTTTCATGGATTCGATATCGATAGAAGGGGTGAATCGATATTTTCATTACACAGTAGAAAAATCCACAATCATAAAAATAAACATCAAAATGACAATAATATAAATATAATATAAACAATAGATATATCTACTTATTTGAAAATAATAAAATATTTATTTTCTAATTTAAATTTATTTTTTGAATTTTTTATTTTTATAATTCTTCCAAAATATCCATCAAACTTTGATATTTTAAACTTGGTTAAAACACAAAATTTCAAAATAAAAATGTATCCTTAAAACATACTAAAACAATAATTAGTCTAATAAAAAAATTCTCACACTAATAGATCCATCAGACTATTATTTTTTATATTTGACAATTAACTGTATGTTAATTAAAACAATAACTATTAAGATTGGTTGTGTTCGTGATCCATTAATAGTTGAATAAATTTAAAACTATGGTTTTAACATAAAATTTTTGTTTATGAGAAAATTGGTGTAAAATTTGAATTAATTAGAGTATTTTTTATTTTTTTTGAAACTCAGAGATATTTATGAAACTTTTTAATACTTAAGGGGTATTTTTTAAACAAAGTTTCGATTCAAAATTAACAGTAAGGATATTTTTGAACATTTCTTTAGAGTTTAAAGGTATTTTTGAAACATTTAAAAGTTTAGACATATTTTTGACACAAACTACAAAGTTTAAGGAATCTTGTATAATTTAACCATAGAAATGAAACAAGCTTGATTTTATTAATCCTTACGTTATGATAACGGAGCTATGCTCATCTTAATGATACTTTTTTTTCTAAAAAAAACTCAAGCTTATTATCAAAATTATATCTAAAACTCAATAATAATAATAATAATAATAATAATAATAATAATAATAATAATAATAATAATAATAACAATAATAACAACACATGGGAATGAGGTGCTTGAACCAAAGCCATGCATGCACAAATGGGATCGTCGATGGAGGATTATTCGGACGTTGATCGATTGTGGAGCTTCAATCGCTGAATGATTGAAGACGACGATCAATTTCACAGAATTTCTTCATTTTCGCCTTCTCCACTTGGTTTCCTTGTCCTTCCACTTTCCTTTGTTTTCTTCCATTTTCTTTTCCTCAATTTTCTCCTCTCTCTATGTTTTCATGTTACTTTTCTCCAATTCCAATCTGATTCATGATACGCATTGTTAATAATTCCTATATGTTTGTTTATATTTATGTTCATACAATTTGAGATTTCAGAGCACGACGTTTTCTGTATTGAATGATTGCGTTCATGTTGGAGGCTATTTGTTTGTGGTTTTCGGTTTCTTGTTGTTTGGGAAATCATTCGGGTTGAAGGCATTGGTTGTGATTTGATCTAATTGAGGAGGTTAGGATTGAACGGTTTGATTCTTGATGGGATTGTTGGGGATCAATTCGTATGTTTGGATTCAGGGGAGGGAGATTATGTCAAGGACTTAGAGGTCTGTGAAAATTGATGGGGAATACATGTGTAGGACCAAATCTCGGCAATAATGGATTCTTGAAATCTGTTACGGCCGCAGTATGGCCGAGCCGGCCACCGGAGGAGAGACTTCCTCCACCTAAGGATGGAACTGACAGCAAAAGTAAGACAAATGCGAGTTCTGATTCATCTAAAAACGCCGATGCTTCAAAAGATTCAGAACCCCAAAATGATGTTCAAACTCAAAGTACGCCGCCTGAAACGGTGAAAATTGGTAATAATGATCAAAACAAAGTAGTGGAACGCGAGATGTCCTCTAGAGTGATTAAAGATGAAACTAGGGCACCGGAGGGTACAAAATCGAAAAAGGCCACTCATATTAAGAGATTATCCAGCGCTGGACTTCAAATTGATTCGGTTCTAGGGCGAAAAACGGATAATATTAAGGATCATTACACATTGGGACGGAAGCTTGGACAAGGGCAGTTCGGGACAACGTTTCTTTGTGTGGAAAAGGCATCTGGGAAAGAATTTGCCTGTAAATCTATAGCGAAAAGGAAATTGACCACCAAAGAGGATGTGGAGGATGTTAGAAGAGAGATACAGATAATGCACCATTTGGCAGGTCATCCCAATGTGATACAGATTGTGGGGGCTTTTGAGGACGCTGTGGCAGTTCATGTTGTAATGGAACTTTGTGCGGGTGGGGAATTGTTTGATAGGATTATACAGAGAGGCCACTATACAGAAAGAAAAGCGGCTCAATTAGCTAGAATCATAGTTGGTGTTGTCGAAGCATGTCATTCTTTGGGTGTCATGCATCGAGATTTAAAACCGGAGAATTTTCTTTTCATCAATCAACAAGAGGAGTCAGCTCTTAAGACCATAGATTTTGGGCTCTCCATGTTCTTTAGGCCAGGTAGAATTTTTTGAACTTTTTCTTTTAGTTTGATGAAATCTTTCTCGAAATCGTCCTTCATATGGTTATTATTTTAGATCTTCCTTGAGTTGGTTTTGTTTGGACTCCACCACTAAAAGCAACTAGGTCCCTAGGGTGGAGCTAGAATTTTTCATGAGCCAACAATTTACCAATTACCTTTTCATACATAAATTTTTTAAATTTTAAAGTCTAGGAAGAAATTAGGCAGTTACTTTTCAAATGTAGAAATAAGAATTTAAACCTCAGGACTTCAAAGGAAAAAAAGTACATATCTTGATCACTGAACCATGCTCATGTTGTTGGCCATTAGAGAGAAAACTAGAAAACTACATGTATCTTAATTTTTTATAAAACTAAGTTTAATTAAGATAACCAGTGTAATGGTCCCTACTTCCTTCTTTGGGCGTACAAGACCTAATAGTAATTTTTTATCTCAGCGCATGATGGGAAAGATTGACTTTGTCCAGCTGACTTGACGCAGCAAATCTGTTGATCTAGAAATCAACAGCCGGCCAGCGACAAACTGTTCAATATAATATGCGTTTAATTAGTGGAATCTTTTCTCATGCACCATGATTTTTCGTAAAATTCGAATTATTGCATCATGCTTCTATTAAGACTACTTCAAGGGGCATTAGGTATCGCTACTGATGATCGAATAAACTTTAATGGTTTGAATCATATATAGGCAAGCTGTGACGGAACAATTGTGTTAGTTTTAAATTATTCTTCATGAATACTGATGTTTATGAAAAAAAAAATTAGTTGCAGTGAGAGGTCTATCCGTTAACATAATATGTCATTTGTGTGCAATCTGCTTTTGCTTCCGTTTTAGTCTGACTGGAAATCGTTTCTTCTCAGGTGAAACTTTCACAGATGTGGTTGGTAGCCCTTATTACGTAGCCCCAGAAGTCTTGCGGAAGCTTTATGGGCCAGAGTGTGATGTATGGAGTGCTGGGGTTATCATATATATTTTACTAAGTGGCGTGCCTCCGTTCTGGGATGGTGAGTTTCTGGAGCCAGAAACCATAGCTTTTTGGATTTTCCAGCCATTAAATAGTGTCCTAGGTAACCATAGCTTTAGATACATGGATTGTATAATAAATCTTTTATTGTGTTTGGTGACCAGAGACGGAACAAGGAATATTTGAGCAGGTTTTGAAAGGTGAGCTTGACTTTATATCAGAACCCTGGCCTAGTATATCAGGGGAAGCAAAAGACTTAGTGCGGAGAATGCTTGTACGAGATCCCAAGAAAAGACTTACAGCCCACGAAGTCCTTTGTAAGTTCATATCCTTGGTGCATGCAGCACGAAACGGAAAAGTTTTGCACTAATTTTCTGAAAGAACCGAGTTTAATATTATTTAATTTGATTTCCGCTATGTAGCCAAAATGATATGATTTTCAATATTATTTGTTAGCTATAACAATTATTCTTACTGATTTTTATTTGTGCTGCCAATATTAGGTATATTTTATTTCATAAGCTGACTCTAAAAGAAAATCTGTTCGGATATAAAGTAAACTAGCCTTGGGCCTTCTGGTGTCCTAATATGAAGTTCTTGTAGATGTTTTTTTGTTCTTTGAAAGACAAGAAGAGAATTAGCTCCTAGGATACTGGGAATATCTAAATATTTAGATCAGTTGACATTCATATAGGGTGCCAAGAAGATGTATTAGATATGCTTGGTAATACATGCATGTCACATGTGTATGCATGCAGTTTAAAATTCCTGATTTTTGCTTTGAGGCAAATTTATCAGTTCTTCAACTGGTAGATAGTTCATATTATTAACTGAGATTGCTTGCTTTCTGGCAGATTAACTTCTACATGACAGATGTAATGCCTAGAGAGTGTAAATAAGTCGAGACTTTAGTGTCCAAGTGTAGTCTCGGAACTCTTTCCATCCATACTCATTAGTTAATATATTTATCCTCAGCTGGACTCGTCTTAATATTATTTTTCATGTTTTTCCCAACTTTTTCCTCATATTTCGTCCGATCTCTATTCATTTGTTTTGATAAGTAGATATGAACAACGAAAGCATTATCTGAATGTCATTTTCTACTGGTTTCTTGGCTGCTTCGTTTCATTATTTTGACTTAAAATCACTGAAATAACAATTGCCATGAGATTGCTTATGATATTTTCAAATATCAATGTGCGTAATTGATAGACTTGTGAATTTAAAGAAAAAGGGTACACTCCCCCAGCGGTGAATGTTAGTTCTACCCAATGGCCGACCCAGTGGCTATGCTGTCTCGCGATAGGTCCACACTAGCATGGCGGGATTAAAAAACAAAATCAATTTTAGAAATTTTGAATTATGTAAAATAAACGTATAGGTTAAATTCGTTTAAATGAATCTAAAATATCAAGTGAAGGACCAAGTTCATTCCATGCTAATGTACATTATCCATTGCTTCAAAATAAGACGTCTATGGGACCTTTAGCTGGAAAATTATGTCACTTTGTTATCCCCTCAGTTCATTTGTGTGTAAAATGGTTTTGTTGACAGTCCCTGTGGATATTGGGCCAAGAGACTCTTCAAACTTCTTGTGATGCTTACAGCATTACTCTGTGGTTTGGACGATTAAGATATAAGAATGAGATTGCCACTTAAATTTTTCCTCGTGAAATATGATGTTAAGTTGTTAACGCTGCTGCTGCTGCCTTCAATAGAAGCTTTCTTATCTTAAGATATCTCAATATCAGTATGCCTATTAGCTTTCTAATTGGGCCTTTGTGATTTTGTAGGCCATCCATGGGTGAAAGCTGATGGAGTTGCTCCTGACAAACCTCTTGATTCAGCTGTTCTAAGTCGTTTGAATCAATTCTCTGCCATGAACAGGCTAAAGAAAATAGCAATTAGAGTGAGTGCTCATCATCTAACTCTATGATTCATGGTATCCAACAAACTATCAACTAGCAAGACTTGAAGTGTTGAATTTGCAGCTATCAAAGTCATTTTATACGTTCATAAAAATGCATAGTACCTTGAGAATTAATTTTGGTCAAGCCTTAATGTAGTCTTTATAAAAATGTTTCCTTGATTTATAGTTCACTATTTGGTTGCTTTAAGTTTTTTATCTCAACTTTGCTCAACCTATTGTCCATTTGTAGGTTATTGCAGAAAGCCTTTCCGAAGAGGAAATTGCTGGACTCAAAGAGATGTTTAAGATGATAGACACGGACAATAGTGGTCAAATAACTCTCGAGGAATTGAAGCATGGTTTGGAACGAGTGGGTGCTAATCTTGAGGATTCTGAAATTAGTGGGTTAATGCAAGCTGTAAGTGATGCTATCTTCTCTCATGAGAAATTAAACCTCTCTTTCTAGGCTTCATCTGGCAACCAATAACAGTTTGTTTTTTCTGTTTCCACTCACGATTCCATGATTTACTTTTTACTATTGTTAAGAGGTCAAACCTCTGGTGAGAAATTGGGAAACCTTTTTTTTCTAATTACATCTAGACAAAACTGACTTGAGGGGAAATCTAAAAATTGCGAAGACGGGTTTTAAATAAGCTCGTTTGTAGCATTGTCGGTGTTACAAATCAGAAATTAAAAGCTTGAAAATATAGAAGTGTTAGAGATAGTTACACCTACAATATTTTGATTCCATGTACATTAGTGAGCAGAGGCCATTCGCTTTTCAATATTATAGACATAATAAAAAATATAGTTTGAACAACTATTATTTCATTGCTAATATTTAACTATCGTATTTAGTATCCTCAAAAAATGAGAAAAATAATTTCTGTACCCAATTACAACACATATTTCTTCTATTATTTATAGTGTGCTAAATAATCCATGGTACATTCCAACGTCGTAAAAGTCAATAGTTTTAAGTGAACTGAATCGCATTCTGATGGTTAAAATATTATTCCGATTCAATATTTCAGGCAGATGTTGATAATAGTGGTACCATAGAATATGGCGAGTTTGTAGCAGCAATGCTTCATTTAAACAAGATTCAGAAAGAGGACCATCTCTTTGCTGCCTTCTCATACTTCGACAAAGATGGGAGTGGATACATCACACAGGACGAGCTCCAACAAGCTTGCGAAAAGTTTGGTTTGTCAGACATCCGCTTAGAAGATATAATGCGTGAAGTTGACCAGGATAATGTAATTGTTCTCCAATTGATTATCTATTCTTATCTTTGCCCTTTCTTGCTTGATTGACTGAAATATACAACAGTTGTCTTCCATTCTAACAATCATGCCATTGATCGCTTTTCAGGATGGTCGAATAGATTACAGTGAGTTTGTGGCTATGATGCAAGACACTGGTTTTGGTCAGAGGTGATTGTAAAGCTGCATGACGATTGGAATTAGGAGAAGCCTTTAGGCTTAACTATTAACATGCCTCATTATGGTTCCCGACCAAGAAGCCAATTTTATTTATTTTCTGGCCAGTAGGCCCAATACATGTTCTTTTTTATAGTTAGAAGTTGAAATTAATGCTGTTTGTAAAGAGTGACAAGCTTCAGAGGGAGAGAGTTAGTTTCTTGTTTCTGTTGTTGTTTTTTCTTTTTTTCTTTTTGTCCATATTGATTTGTTTTATATTGAGCAATTAAGTTGAAATAGAATTCAAGTCTGTTAATTGAAAAATGTTGATCGTTATTTAATTCTTGTTCTTTGTTTACTATGATTCTGGGGGTTCTATTCTCTATTATTGTACAAGGACTACTCTGCTCAGTTACTGTTCTATATCTTTGCTGAAGACATGACACTGATAATGGTGGTTTGAACATTTGACTTGAGAATGACTACAACACGGCCTCATGAAAGATCTTCACGTAAGTTCTTCTCCTCAATAATTAGATATTTTCTGAGATAATGAACATAAAATGCATATTTTCTGAGATAAGATGATAGATACGTGTCAAATCTTTCCTTGTTTATTGAACACATGGATGGGTGGGTATGACTGAGAGAGTCCAAGGTATAATGAATACTTTAGTAAGTCATGTTGGATTACCAGCAGAAGCCATTGTTTTCTATCCAACTTTTTATGTTAATGACCATTGAAGGAAGGACAAAATATGGAGCAAAAATAATAATTCAGTGCTTCTGGAAGGAAAAGATATCATATTCTTATCAGGTTCTATGCTTGTAATGATTCTCATCTTCTCTTAATAGATTACCTGCGAGCTATGACTTCCTTTATGTGCAACCTGGCTCCACTCATCGCTTCCTTTATTTTTTTTTTGGATATTAACATCATCTACAGTTGTTTCTTCTATTCGAAAACAGTCATCCATGTTTTTCTTTTTTGTTTTATTTACTGCAACAATCTACTCTTATAAATGCTACACGTATGCTTTTTAATTGTGAACATATATTGATATGGCAGAATTCATATATAACCCTTTTATTCAATTATCAGTGCACTTGATAAGATAACAAGGGGTGACATATTATCAAGAGAAGGACATGTAAAACCTGTATTTGTTTGTTTGTTTGTTTTCGATATCAAGAAATATCATTCATATTGCCCCTGTATTGATTCAAATAATGTAGTACCAGCTATTCATAAAGTTGCATAACACGCCTATGAGTTTAGTTTCTTAGTTATTTGTCGTATTACAACCATGTACATGCATTGTTTCATTAACTCTAGGCCTCCGGCAATAACCATGTGCCAATAAATGTTCGTACTTCATTGAGGTCAATTTTATGATTGATAAGATTTTCTGATTGTGGATAGTTGACAAAAGCTGGTGGGGAGGAAGTTTCAAACTATCTTCTTGCCTATGTGGAAGGTTTTCCTAATCGTCACTTCAGGGGAATTATATCATTTACTTGCAACAGTTCACAAAGGTACCATAAAACAGACCTGCTAAGGACTTGAAAAGGTATAATGCTACTACTCTTCTGATAAAATGAAATTAAGTTGAAGTTTAAAAATTTATGGATTATATTGTTATGAGTTCTCCATAGAAATTGTTTGTTCTATTCCTGAGAGATTCTCAAAATTTGTAGAAGTTGGTCTATTGTGCTGGCTTGTAGTGTGGTGGATTATGCATCTCAATTATTTTGTTTCAGGTACAAAGGTGAATATGAAAGATGAAAAAGTGTCTCTATTGTAAGTATTGATATCATAATCTCAAGCTCTTATCTGGATCTGAATATTAATGGATACTTTTTAGTTTTAATCCCATATTTGGCTTAATAACTAAGGGCACTTCTCTTTCAGTCATGGTTGGCTGAAAGCACATGATTTTTTTTGTTATTGGACTAAATAGCACATGATCTCTGACCTAACACTGTTTTTCCCCCTTCCTTTCTTTCTTTCTCCCTTTTCACATAACTGGCACTTTTTTTTTTTTTTTTTGAAACTTTACAATAACCTCATTATAATTAGGTTCTCCCTTCATTTTCAAACCTCTTTCCAGCTGATGAAAGTAGGAGATGGCAATGAAAAGTTGTCCAATCCCCACCAACCACTGTCACCTTCTAACCAGTTACCTTTCTGTTTGTCAATTTCAACTCTTGCACCATATGAACCATTTTGTTTCTGTTTCTTGCCTCCATAGCATTAAAAACTTTCCACAATTAATGCAAACAGAAGGAAAAAACAGTGTTGTGGCCTACACACTTTTGACAAATGCAGAAGGTCCTTGCTCTCAGGGATGTAAAAAAATCTTCTCCATTTTTCTAATCAATATTTGTGTCTCTTAATAAAATAAAAATCTTTGAATAATCGCGAAGATAATAGTCCTTAACTAGAAAACAACCAAAAGCAATACACTGCAGGGTTTTGACAAAATATTAGAAGTACATGTGCAACTG
This sequence comes from Cucumis cinereus, assembly GCA_037974625.1. Classification (NCBI taxonomy): domain Eukaryota; kingdom Viridiplantae; phylum Streptophyta; class Magnoliopsida; order Cucurbitales; family Cucurbitaceae; genus Cucumis; species Cucumis cinereus. The sequence goes on from JBBPDJ010000017.1 coordinate 15,471,512, forward strand.
TCCCATATTTGAGCCTATGTCTTTGGTTTCTAATTATTTCAATTTGAAGCATTGTAAGCTTGATATAGTAGCTTAGCCATGCGGGTGGTGTAATGTTGTGGGTGGTGTAATGTTGTGAAAAAGTCTATTGTAGCTGAGGCTGGAGAGAGATTTTTTATGTGATGGTAATAATTTTTCACAAAACTTTTTTGGTATGTGATCTTTTTTCCGTTTTGAAGTTTTTTCATGATAATTCTTGTGTTCTCAGTTTTATTGATTCCGAATCTTAGTTTCCAACACATTACTATTTGATTTAGAATAGTTTTAACTTAGAAGTTGTTTTTTTTAGAACAAGCTTCTATAATGATCTTGTTGGCAGGGAATTCCAAGCTATCTCTTATTTGGTTGGTGGTTCCAAGTCCACACATGGCATGTGGATGATGATGCCTCTTGGCCTCAATCCCCTTTGGCTTTGCATATGATAAGTCAAGTAAGTCACCTAAAAGTAGATCGCTTAACTTTCTAATTCTTTTCCTTTTCTCGGACAATTAATGGCTAGATCATATTGCTGATAATTTTAATCATTATCCATTATTATTATTATTATTATTATTATTATTTGGGAAAGAAAAATACCTATTTGGTATTGAGTTTTGAGACTACTTTCTATTTGGTCCCTAAATTTTAACATGTTACATTTTTAGTGTTTAAATTTTGAGTGTTGTTTCAATTTAGATCTTAACTTTCAATTTTATGTTTTTAACCTTAGATATCCACTATATACTTATTTTTAACCTTCGGCTTTAATGCCTACTCAAATTTATTTAAAATAAATTTTTATTTTTATTTTTAATGCTAATGAAAAATAGTTAATTATTTAATATACTAAAGACGGGAAGTGAGTTTTCCGTAAAAAATTAAAGTTTAAAGTATAAATCTTGAAATCTAAAAACCAAATTGAAACAAAACTTAAATTTCAACATAAAAATTGTGTCAATTTAAAACTTTGGAGACTAAATTGAAATTGAACTCAATATTTACGATTAAAAGTGTACCTATCAACCAAAAAAGTTTTTTTTTTTTTCAAGATTGTTATTATCATTTAAATATTTCTGCAATTTAAATCGACCCTTGGCAATAGATTTGTCAATTTTCATAATTAGGTGTGCAATTTAGACTAGTCTGCAGTCAAACCTACTTATAATCAAGAGAAGAGATTTGAGAATTAGAAACAAAGTTCAAATTCTATTGGTTGGATCTTCTGAAGTAGGTTTGGTTGTTGATTATTTAACAACTTTTTGTTCTTTTCTCTTATATTTGATGGTTCTTTTTACTTTCATATTTCTTCCATTTTTGTTCTTTACCCTTTTTGGATTTTTTTTTATAATTTTTCCTTTAATTTTATTTTAGTTTAGCAAATTATTGATGTAGCTTTGAATAAAGGTACTAAACATGTTTATTTGAACGTGATTTCAAACTATTTTAGGTTCGAATAAGGAGAATTTGGATGATAAAAATAGCATATTAAAGTTTTTGAAAAATTTAGAGACTATAACGGAACAAACTTAGAAAATTAAGACCAAAGTGAGATTTAAATCTATAATTGAAGCTTTATTTACCTAAGTTTCATTGCACGACGAAAGTTTTTTTTAGTTGAAGTTGAATGTTGTTTAGTATATATTTCAATACAAGTATAACTCAACCTAATTGACATACAGTCTCACTCTCAAATTAGAGGTTCAAATCTTCCTACCACCTCATAATGTTACTTGTTTGTTATATGTGTTTTGAAGTAAAAGTTTATTCAAATTATTACACATTTAAAATTATTGTTCAAAAGCCCATAAATTTGAAATAGCATCAATTCTATAAAAAAAAAATTAAAAAAAAAAGAATTATTAGAAAAACCAAATGAAGGAAAAATGATTCACCAAATACTTTTCAAGCATTTAACTTACAATTATTGCATCCTCGAAATTATTGTTCAAAAGTCCATAATTTTGAAATATATAAATAAAAACATCAATTCAAAAAAAGAAAAAAGAAGAAATTATTAGAAAAACCAAATAAAGGAAATAATATAACTCCAACAAATGCTTTTCAATCATTCAAATTTAAATTATCCCACACTTGAAATTATTATTCAAAAGTCCATAATTTAAAAATTGAACAAAGACTATTAGAATAGAACATTTATGTTGACGTGATAAAATTGTACAAATTTTAAACCTAAATATCAAATTTGACAATTGGGCAACCATTGAATTGATTGATTCCACTAAAATTGGAGACAATATCTTATAATTCCAATCGCACTAAAAACAATTTAGTGCTTTTTAAATATTCAATAAAAACATAAAAATTAAATTATACAGTTGTTGCTAAAGTAGTCAAATCCTGAAAATGAAAGCCAAAAAGATATCGTTTGGCTTTTTTTTTTTTTCTTTTCTTAATAAAAAAAATAACAAAACAAAAAAACATTTATCTTTTTCCAAAAAAAAAAAAAATAATAATAATAATAAGAAGAAAGAAAGAAGATACGATTAAACGTCCCATCCAAAATGCGTGATCTATAAGTCCACGTGGAAGGACCACGTGCCAAATGGGCAATCCTTTTGCCACGTGTCGTTGATTTTGCCGTAAGTATTCACAACCAATCATCCAATTTTAGCTGTCACCTAATAACTTGTTCCTTCTAATCCTGAAACGTGGCAAGAGAATGACGGGCAAGCTGGCTACCATTTTCTTTTTCTCTCTCTATCTTTTTGTACTAATTTTGATATACTAAATATCAATTTGGAATTTGTATGCATTTAAATTATGAAATTTTGTAATTGTATCAATTTATACTAGTTAATAAATTTTGTTTGAATAAATGTAAAATAACATTTTTAATTAAATATCAAAAATTGTTGATAAAAAATTAAATATTATTATTTTATTCAAATAGGCATTCTCGCATTGCTTAGAAAGCGAAGTGGAGTCTCTTTAAATACACATACCTTTGGTTATGGGTTTGGGCTCCAAGGGGTACCCATGTTTTAGAGGAGGATGAAATAGACAAATGTAGGTTTGTTGATATCTCTACACGTGCGTCGTCGCCGTTCGTCCGACATCTTTTTCTTCGAGCCATTTTATCTAACTAACTTTTATTTGGCAGTTGAGCATCCTGTTCAGGCGTTCAGTCTACCACTTAGTTCTCCACCGCACTTTGTTCCAACAAAAATCTCTTAACCAAATCAATTAGAACTCTTAATTAGGATTTTTCGTTTATTAATTTTAATTGTCTGTTTGTTAATTATAAGTTTTGAATAAGTCTATGTACTGTAACGGTATAAGATAGATGCATGGTTGATTGTTAAAGGTAATTTTAATAAATAGTTCATATCGACTCACTTTTTTATAAAACTTATCGATTCAACTATTAAAAGTTTAAATGAAACCATTATAATTTCATGTGATATTTTCAGAACAAAATTTGAGAAAGAAGATAAATTTATGTCCTTAGAAAGTTTATTTAATTTAGATAATTATTGATTCATAATTATTATTGATAAAATACTACAATTTTGAGATATGAATTAATGTTTGCAATGGAAAGTGTATCCAAAGTTAGGAGTTTATAAATACGAGAGCTCAATATACACAACTCTTCGAATATATAGACCAAACTTATAGTATAATGAAGAAGGTAGTTCTTCTTATTTTCATCGCTAGCTTTGTTATAAGAACATAACAATATTAAATATACGTGATAACGGTTGAGTTTTGGCAAAATATATTGCATTAGTAATTTTCTTACATAAAAAATGTTCATAGAGAGTGACAGGCTCCAAACACTATAAAATGAGTTTATGTCTTTGATTTCAAATTATCCTCGTACCTCGAATACAATGAGATTTCACACGTGGCGAATCTTTCACTCTACTCCCGCTTATTAACACCATGGAATGTTCCTACAAATTATGACCTTCGTCTAACCAAATAATTTCTAAACCCAAAACTCAAAGAAAAAATTATAACCTATTGAAATTTAAAGAAAATATTAAAAAAAAAATCTAATTTATGTGCAAAATGTTTTTTTGTATATATAATAAAAAGAAAAAAGAGTAATTAAGAAGAAAAAGTGGGATGAAATTAGAAAAGAAAAATGAAGGAGGGGCCAATGACAGAAAAGAAGGTGACGTCGTTGTCACGAGGTATTACCTGAAGAGCCGGGCGGGGGGGGGGGGGGGGGGGGGGGGGGGGGGGGGGGGGGGGGGGGGGGGGGGGGGGGGGGGGGGGGGGGGGGGGGGG
>JBBPDJ010000017.1:15475886-15562260 GCA_037974625.1 Cucumis cinereus
GGGGGAGTACCTGAAGGGTCGGGGACCTCCCCCCCCCCCCCCCCCCTCTCTTCTCTTTAGATTTTTCGAACAAAAACAAACATAAAAAACAAGGCCTAATTATTAAAAACTTAAAAACGATTTTTTAAAAAAAAATTATTTTTGAAAAAAAAATTAATTAATTAAATAATTAATTTTGAAAAGACTTAAGGGTTGGGTTTTAAATGCGTTTGTTTTGGCATTACTAATCAAAACGACAACTCCTTGCCTTTTCCCCTTTGCTACTTAGTACTTTTCATCTTTCTCTCTCAATTCTTCTTTATCCACTCTCTCTCTCTCACACACACACACACATATATTTATTTATTTATTTACGATTTAGTCTTTAAATTTTTATATTTTTGTCGACCCTTCAACTTTGAATTTTTCAAATTCGATAACTGTCTTGTAAATCTTTAAAGTCGTGTTTGATATGTATATTATTAAAATTTTGTTTGATAACCATTTGATTTTTGATAAATTAAGGGATGGTTTGACCAGTTGAGTGAAATTAATAAGTCTGGAGTTAATATATTGAAGTTAGTAAATTTGTGTTTGAGACATAGAATTTGTAAGATAGAGTTTCTCGATAAATATAAAATGTATAGAAAAATAACGAAATTACTCGATAATGTGAAAAGTTGAGATAAATGAGAAAATGTAGTTTCTTGATAAAAGTGTAAAATATAAAAGATGTAGTTTCTTCTATATATTTTTTTAAAAATTCAATACGTCAAAAAATTCATGTATGATCAATTGCTCGCGTCATTATGTAAATGTATATATATATGAAAATAAAAATAAATGAAAAAAAAATTAAATTACAAATTTAAATCGACATCGAGGTTGATAATACTAGTTTATGTCAGTTGAGTTATGACCAAATTGATAAGTTAATTTCGATTTGGTCGCTAACTACCATTTTTCTGTTTCTAATATATATATATATATAGTCTAATTTTTAAATTCCTTTTTGTGCATTGGGATAAATTGGAACAATTTAAGAATGATGTGAAGTTGTCCTACAGAATTTTTATTATAAATTTATTGTTTTTTTTAAGTGTTTTGAGAAATTTTTTAACACATTTTCTAAAGTACCCTTTGATCAAATTCTGTTTTTTAAAATCTAATTTTTGTATTTTGTGATTCTGATAATAATATTTTTTTCTTAATATAATTCAATTTTAAATTTTATAATGGAAAATTTTGATTATTTTTTTAGATGTATTATGTAATGTATTATAAATTATGAAAGGTTGCCAAATAAGAATTATACATAATTCTTAACATAAATTATATTAAAAAATAATGTTCAGATGAAAAAAGTTAGTAAATATTTGATAAGTGATTTAAATCATATTTTTAAATCACTTAGCAAATATAATTGTGTCATTAAATTGGACTACGATCAGTGGAACAAACACACGGGAATTCAAATGGTGAAAGAGTACATCGGTTGTGGAGTCTTGACTATGCTCATCTTAACTTGGTTGTTATATATTGGTGATTGCATTGCTTGTGTTTTCTGATTATTTCAGGCATGACATCACACGTTTTCCATTTGGTTGTGAAGTCTGATTGCGCTAATCTTATTAATGTCATTAAGCGTAAGTCTCTGATTTTTTCGAAGTTGTCGAATTTTGTTGATGAGGTGGTTGCATTGTCCATGAACGTCGTGTCGTTTCTTATGGTTGGTATGCACGTTCTGTGAATGAGATTGCTCACTGCTTAGCGCAGACAACGTTGCCGTTTGGAAATCGGGGGAGTTTTTTTTTCTTTTTTCTTTTCTAACACTACTTTTAAACATAATGATCTGGTTAGGATCTCTTGTAATAGTTCGGACAACCTCTCTTTTGCTTTTAGGGAGGAGGTTATTCGTCGAATCAATTTATTTTTCAAAAACAAAATTAAACTTTAGATTTGGTGAAACTATTTCAACTTTTTTGGTTTTTCTTTTTTTTTTTAAAAAAAAAAGCTTATGTTACATTTATCCTTGATTATATATATATATAATAAAAGGATAAAAATAATAAACAAATGGAGGGTGACACGTGGCAGATTGTGGTGGGTGGAGGGTGAGCAATCACCCAACCGAAAGACATCTCCTAGTGCTTACCATTAGTTGCCAAACTTGTCCTTTTTTGCACATCACTCCTCACTCCTCACCCATTATTTTTATTTATTTTTTTAATTTTAAAAATTTAAACTCCAACTTAATTTACAAATTTAGTCCCCACTAATTTTAAGTTTGTGATTATTTAATCATTACCCATTAATATAAAGTAATTAATAGATTTCTAAACTTTAAAAATATATAATTAATATGATTATAAACTTCAAAACACATCTAATTAAGTCTTTATTTTTTTTTTCAATTTAGTATCCATACACGTATGACATATTTAAAATATTTAAAATTTGATTTATTTATTAAACATAAATTTTAAATTTTATAAACCAAACAGTTTGAACGATGTCTAGGTATATGAAAAGTTTGATAGTTTATAAAACATTTTTTAAAGTCCATGATTTACCGAGCACAAAATCGAAAGTTAAAAAACTAAACTGAACATAATTAAAAATTGAGAAACCTATTAATAATTTTAAAACTTCAAATATAAAAAACACGAACTGCACAGCTAATCGACTAAGATTTGAAATTTAACCTAAATTATAAAGAAGAAAGAAAAAACTTTATATTTAACTTTATCTGATTGAACTATGTTTACCTAGACCAAAGTAATATTTAATTTTAAATGCGTTACTTTTTAAATTAATTATGAGAAGGGTCAAAACTATCCTAAAATAATAATAATAATAATAAAATTAATAATAATAATAAAAGGGTCAAAACTATGTCTCACATTAATTATGAAAAGGGTCAAAAGAAAAACCCCTATATCTCCATTTTATACTATTTTGGTCAAATCTTTGTGAGTGCTACATAGTTTGTATAATTTAATGTAACTAATTAAAAAATCATGTTTATTCACTGTATTTTATATATTATTTGATTATTTCAATATTTAACGTGCTAGAGTTAGAGTTAATTCGTGTTGTGTTTGCGTTAATGACTAAGAGGTTTGTAATTCAAAATTTTCTATCCGTACTTTATTGGAAAAAACTTTTTATATTAAACGAGTTTACGACTCTACTTGTAATAGCGATACAAAAACTATTTTTTAAAAAGAAAATTGAAATATCTCTTGACCTCTGATACATTTGTATGTCAGTTAAGCTATGTTCGATTTGATCTTTAATAAACATCACTTTCAAAAATTTAGACGTAGAGTAATTTCGTGTATATTCATCTCACTCGTTGGATTTAAAAAACATTTGACCCTTAATTATTATACTAAAGTTAGTGATTAAAATATAATATAATCCAACAATTTGGATGAGAATTTAGGTGGAGAAAAGTTCTAGAGACATAGAAATAATATGGAGCATTAAAGAAGGAGAGGTGTTGTGTTTAATAATGAGTGGATAAGATCTTAATGGCACAACTCATTCCTTTATTGATGACAATAATATTATTGAACCAAATTATTTAACCCCAATTTTAGTTGCTTAATCATTTGGAGCATATCTAAAGGTTTATATAATATTTTGGAATTAGAAATAATTTATATAATATTGCAATATTGAAATATCGAGCTATTAACGGTTTTCAAGACGGTAAATTAATGTCTTATCTACTGTACTATGTTTGCATTATCGGAAGTATCTCAAGAGCTTTTGATTTCTTTTTAGATTATGTGTTTTCACGTTTAGGGCATCTGCTTTTCACTTTTTTTTGTCATTTATATATTCGTTTTTTTATATTATATAATTAAAATAAATTAATATACTCGTTGAGTTACAAACGACTCTATACAATTACATGTCCTTATATTTTCATTTACATATAAAAGAATTTTCATTTAAATTGTATGATTTTAAAGTGAAAGTTAAAAGACTCATAAAATGATATGATTTCTTATAATTTTGTCATGTATAAAAGTAATTTGATAAAAAGATATTATTTTCAAATATAGCAAAATAAACCAAAAGTTAGTAAAACATCTACATCACTGTCTATCTACGATGTACTGCGATAAATCAAGATAGACTACTATATGTGTCTATTACAGATAAATTGTGATATTTTGCTATATTTTTAAATATTTTTAAAAGTTTATCATTTAAAATAACTTTTTTTAAAAAAAAAATAGCATCAACTATACCACTATCTTTTTTTTTAATTATAAATAAATTAAAGTGTTTCGAGTAAAAATCGAAAATTTAATATTTAGTACCATAACTTCCATTAAAAGTCAAAAGAATATAAATTAATTCTTTTTATTCACAAAAGAAAATTAACTTATTTTTCAAAATAATATGTAAACCTAATATAAACGGAATTTATAAGAATAAAATATTAGATTATTAATGACACACAAATATTATATCAATTGAAATTATATTAAATTAATATATAAATTATCTGAAGGTAGTACGCAGGATATAATTGAAATATTTATTAGAAAAATTGTATTAAATAAAAAAAATACTATAAATATTTATAAATACAATAAAATTTTACTTTTTATTGTGATAAATGTCTATTTGAGTCTGACATCTATAACAGTTTATTACACACAAAAAAGTAAAATTTTGCTATATTGATAAACAAGTTAGTTCAATTTGTTATATTCGACAAAACTAAATATTTATACAAAACAAACACGATTATTATAAGATATTAAACGTCTGTATTTTCAAACACAACAAAGGGTCCCCTTGGTTGTTGCATGGATGCACAAGATAATGTATGATAATTCAATAAAAATGAAAAAAAAAAAAAAAGAAATGTAAACATCAAGTGGATCAAAACAAAGTTCCAAAAGCTTTTGTTCAATTCCTTGGTGAAGAGGTAATGTAAGAACAAAGGATGGCCTCACATTTGGCCACCAAAAAGGACCTCAAACTCAACACAAAAACATTTTGATTCTTTTGGCCTTAAATTCATCTTAAACTCTTTCAAAACACTCTTACAAATTAACTCGTCATTAATGTTTAAAAGCCTTCCCTTAATTAGACTCGAAAACCCTAACTTAGAAAGAAAAATCATGTCCATAACGAAAGAAAAAACTTGTGTCATCGTGGTCGCATCGAGAGAAATATATAGACGTATATTATTTTAATCTCGAAAGTTAACAAGGGAGAAAAATGCTAAAAGCATTAAATATTAAAAACTATAATTAGGCCTACATATTTATATTGAAATTGTTGTGTATGATATTGTAGCAAAGGCAATGTACTACCTTAGTTCAATGAAAATTGCTTGAAAATGAAATAGATCTCTTAGGATACGAAAAATACGAAACTTATAAACACGTGTACGGTTACGATGGTAGGGTTGTTTGAGAATGATTGATGGCTGATGAGATGGTACAAAATGTTTCTCCTTTTTAAAAACTTACCATTTCTAAATATCATGGGCACAAATATGGGATATTAGGCAAAATTGTCATATGCCATATAACATAAGGGTATTTTTGGTACTAAAAAACAAACTGTTTCTTCCTCTTATTGCTCTTTATATAAGAAGTGAATGTGCACCATTGAAGGTGCAATAGATTCAACCACTTCTTTCTCTCTCTCTCTCTCTCTCTCTCTCTCAACTTCTTCACTTCTGAATTTCCACTCTCCTTCAACATCACAAAAAAGGTACGGTCAATATGAACTAAATAAATATTTCTTCTTTCACAATGATGAATGTCAACAAACCAATACTTTATGTCAACACTCTCTTCATGTTATGTATATATATATATATATATGTATATCTATATATCATAACTAGCTAGGGAAGTTGGAGAGCAATATGGAGAAGACAAGTTCATTGGGTCTAGGGAGGACGAAATCCGATCAATTGTTGGAGAAGGTGGCAGCGGCATTCAAGTCACCGATGTCGAGCGCCGAGGCGAATGGGGTGGTGGGAGAGAGTGGCAGCACGACTCTGTCGAGGAAGTCGAGCAAGCAGACGTTGACAGCTCCTTCGCCGGGGCATGGCAGTGGTAGCGGTGGTGGTCGAAACACGCATATCAGGAAGTCTAGGAGTGCACAGCTGAAGCTAGATTTGGATGATTTGGGGAGTGGTGCAGCTCTTAGTAGAGCTTCAAGTGCGAGCTTGGGATTGTCATTCTCCTTCACAGGCTTCACTTTGCCACCTGATGAAATTGGAGATTTCAAGCCATTCAGTGATGAAGATATACGTACGTAATTCTCAATCAACCTCAAAATTTAGTATAGCTCTTTACAATGAAAAGAAACAGATAAAATTTTAGAATAAAATTCACTCAAACAAGAACACAAATGAATATTCATGAGATTAAGAAATGCTTTAGTTATAATACACATATCACCGAAGATTCGTCATCATCGTCTCCATCTTTTCTCTTTGGAAAAGGATACGAGATCATCATCACCATCTTCATCATCTACTTTCATTTCCTGTTCATGTTTTTCTTCCTACTTTTTTTATATGGTCCACACAATAAATTTTCAAGAGTATAGAATATAGTATAGCTCTTATACAAAGAAACTGGGTTAAAATTATAGAATGAAATTCCCTCAAACAAGAACAAACAGAAATGAACATTCATCAGTTTTTTTTTTTTTTTTTTTTTTTGATGACATGAATATTCATGAGATTAGGATATGCTTTAATTATAATACATATTGTCAAAGATTTGTCGTTGTCGTTGTTGTCATGATCTTCATCATATACTTTCATTTCCTGTTCAGGTTTTTTCTTCCTACTTTTTTATATGTTTCACACAATGTGTTAAACCAAAAAGAGTTTTGAGGAAAGTAAACAAAAAGGAAGATGAGAGACCGTTGGGGTCTGGGACCCATCCCTCCCACAAGATTTCAGACACTCTTTTGTTTAAAACTTTCAGAAGAGTGTGCTAGAAACCCATGTACATCTTTCTGGTCCCCCTTTAATTTGATAAAGAGAGAGTGTCATGGTTTCCTTTACAATGGGAAACCTAGAAATAATTGTGGCAATAAAAGTACTCTGAATCTTCTAGTTGCATATGTTTGACCTTCTACCGTAACAATTTGGTAGGATGCACAAAGATTAGTGATGTTAGGATTCACCAAGTATTTTTCTAAATTATATAGGTAAGCTAGCACGGGAAAGTAAGCATTAAAAACAGGCACTGTGATACTCTCATACCAAATTAATAATCATAATACTTAAATCTTAAACAAATAACTATAGAAAATATTTTTGTGTACTTTTGGCTCTATTATTAATAATCCCCCGGAATTCAAGTACTGAAGTACAATTTTGGAGTTTACAGCATTCCATCTTTTCCCTCACTGTATCAAAACATTCTGAAGCAAAAACTAGGTGTAGTGTGTTTTTCACCCTTCTTTTAATTTTTTTTAAAACCCTATGCTGTTACACTCACTGGCCAACCAGCCATTTTGTCTTGGCTTGCCTTTTTTTTCTTTATTATTATTATTATTATTATTATTATTTTTTTTGGGGGGGGGGAGGGGGGGGGGGGGGAGATCTGGCCTAATTTGGGAGACTTAATGTGTTTTTGACTGGTATTTGACACCAAACTTGAAAAGGAAAAGGCTATTAGTTGGTACTCATTATCAAATCAGCAGAGTGGCCAGGGCCCACAAATTTAGAAACATTTTGTGTTATTTAATGGAAAAGTCAAGTCCCTGAAGACTCCTCAAATTCCCTACCTACCTTTGACTGCTTCCCTGTATATATAATTGACATTTTTTACTCTTTCTGACTCTTACTTAGATTACTGTTTTTTTTACCTCTCACTGTCCTTCCAGTGCTTTTAGTCCATTGTTAGTTACCCAAAGGTTATTGAGGACACTGAGTGTATGCTAGTCACTAACAAAGGAATTGGTCATAGAAGTTGGTTAAACATAGATGAATCAGCAAGGAAAAATGTAATCAATGGTTTACTTGTTTAGGTTTGGGATTACTCAAAAGGGAGAGGTCGAAGTTCCACGAGCGATTTGGGGTGTTCTTTGTATTTTCTTATTCTGCAAGTTATCAGTATATTTATCTTTCTGTTTGGCTTTTTCTTTCCCATTTTAATCATTCTAAATAGAAGTTGGTTTCTCATATTAAAAAATACTAATAATTTTAGTTCCATGTTTCAAGAATCAAGTATCTTGGGGGTAAATTTCCAAATTCAACCGTTTAACATCTATGTGCATATAATATAACAGCAGAGGATGCAGAAGCAGGAACATGCAAGACCAGATTTCAAACAGAACCAACCATGCCCATACACCTCAAGGTAAATAAAGTGTACTTTCATCATAAAGTGATTTCTCCCAGAATATATGTCCAACAAATCTTTAACAACCAAAAAAAGAAAAATGAAAGTGTTCAGAATTGTATGTTGTTTTGCTGATAGCAAATGAATTTATGTCTATCTATTTGGACAGGCAAAAGACAGGGAGATTGATGTAGAGATAAAAGCACAACCCACATAGAACATGGCTAAGCTAGCATGCAAATTATAGCATGGTCAGGTTCAGTCTTGTACAAAGTTTCATTTTATATGACAATTCATGTACAAGACTCATCCCATCTTTCCACCTAACTGAGAGAACATAATAAGAGCCAAAAAGATGAAATAAAAAACTTTGAAAAGGATACCTGTCCTCTAGGAATTTTAGACTAGCTGAATTTTTAAAACACTTAAGTCCATGCACAACCACAATCAGGTTGTTTAAGGGCTCAAAGAAGCTAATCAACGCATCACTTTGTAGAGGGAAAGAAGGGTTAATATACTAACCTACTTACATATCTTTTGGAAAATATAACCATCTGATCTAACTCGTGTTGAATCTTTTCTCTAAAATATGGTGAATAAGGCTTTTCTGTAACTTTTACTGAACTCAGTTCATCCTGTTGTCTGGATGAAATACTTTGCAGTTCAAGGATGTTACTTATAAAGTAATCATAAAAGGATTGCGGACAAATGTGGAGAAGGAGATCCTAAATGGGATTACCGGTCAGGTAAATCCAGGTGAAGTTCTGGCCTTAATGGGACCTTCAGGAAGTGGCAAGACAACATTACTCAATTTGCTTGGAGGGCGGCTCATACGGTCTACAGCTGGTGGTTCCATTACTTACAATGATCAGCCATACAATAAGTTCCTGAAAAGCAGGCAAGATTTCTAGACAAAGTCCATGGTTTACTTCAGATACTGATCCAACTAAAGAATACTGATTTAGATGGGTAATTAAAAAACTAGTTCTGATCCTGACAAAATAAAATACCATTACAGGATAGGATTCGTGATGCAGGAGGATGTTCTATTTCCTCACCTGACAGTGAAAGAAACATTGAGATATGCAGCTTTGCTTCGATTGCCAAATACATTGACGAAAGAGCAAAAGGAAAAGCGTGCAATTGATGTCATCTACGAGCTAGGACTTGAAAGGTAAGCTTCTCAGCTCTTCTAACTAAATCATAAGACATCACACTCTTCTGGAATAGATGCTCATCAATTTAGCCTCGGCAGGTGCCAGGATACGATGATTGGTGGCTCCTTTGTCCGTGGAGTTTCAGGTGGAGAAAGACGTAGGGTCTCGATAGGCAATGAGATAATAATCAATCCCTCTCTATTGTTTCTTGATGAACCTACTTCAGGCCTGGATTCTACAACTGCATTGAGAATTGTTCAGATTTTACATGAGATAGCTGAAGTATATAAATACCTTCAATGCAACATTCTTCTTCTGTTTTCCTGATTAGTTCCAACATATAATGATAAAGTTGTTCTTCCATGGCAGGCTGGGAAGACCGTGGTGACAACGATTCACCAGCCATCAAGCAGACTATTTCACAAATTTGACAAGCTAATTCTTCTTGGGAAGGGAAGCTTGATCTATTATGGCAAAGCAGCGGAAGCAATGAACTATTTCGCATCTATAGGATGTTCTCCACTTATTGCAATGAATCCAGCAGAGTTCTTGCTTGACCTTGCAAATGGCAACCTGAGTGATGTGTCTGTTCCATCAGAGCTAGAGGATAAGGTGCAAATGGAGAATTCCGAGGCTGACAGTAGGCAGGACAGACCTTCTCCAACTCTTGTGCAGGAGGTATGCTTCAGGAAATCAAGCTAAAATCTTGAACTCTTTAGCTTTGATTTTAATATGATTACAATTCACTTTGAAACAACCTGATTGTACTGGAGTCCAGTTAACTAGAATTTCTAAAGTAGAATTGAATATCACCTAAATCTCATAAAATATTTGTCTGAACTATATCAACTACTTAAAATAATAATTTTCTAGAACGCATATCAAGTTAACCTTCCCAAACTAGTCAAGACTTCCAATATTACCCCTGGTCCAGTTTTCCAGTTTTCAAGGCACAGCACCACTATTTTATAATTTCTCTCTGAACTCTTCATCTGAAACATGATTTGATTCTATCCCATTCCAAACCATAACTTTGTCAAACCTTCTTGGAAAGTCCCACTTATTTTCTGAAATACAGCAAGGCAAAGAAAGACAAAATTAGGTTACTTCCCAGAGTTCGATAGACTTAACACTCGGGAATGAATCAATACTACTATCATATTCTTTGTACTCTGCATTATAATATACATTAACCGGATCTTCATGATGCAAGAACTCCCCATATCACAATTAGGTATCTGTGTCAAATACATAAATAACTTATGTTTCGAGGGTAATCCCACCAAAGTCAACCGTCCCAGGACCCCAGCTTGTTGACCAGTCAATAACACCCAGTACTTAGTCATTTGAAGTGGTAGATAACAAATTTAAGACATTCAACAGTTTTTGGATAGTTTTTACACATCAACAATAAGAACACATTCACCCCAGTGACACCAAAGCAACATAGTTGCAAAGAGAAATAAAACTCCATGCAAAATCCAAAAAAGAGTAGAGAAAGCTAAGGTTTGATTTGAATATACAATAATGTAAAGCAGTATCTGGTGGAGGCTTACGAGACGAGAGTTGCAGAGAAGGAAAAGAGGAAAATGCTGACACCTCTGACGCTAGACGAAGAGCTGAAATCGAAGGTGTCGAGTTCGAGAAGGCAATGGGGAGCGAGCTGGTGGGAACAATATTCGATACTGTTCCGAAGAGGAATCAAAGAAAGACGCCATGAATACTTCAGCTGGTTGAGAATCACTCAAGTTCTTGCCACTGCCGTAATTCTAGGGTTACTGTGGTGGCAATCGGAAAGTCACAGTCCAAAAGGCTTGCAAGATCAGGTAATTCAACTTCCTCCATTGTTATACAAACTTTCCAGCTTCAAAATATTTGGTTATATTTATTAATATTTTATAAAAACTAAAAAATAAAAGACTATGAAAACAATTTAAAATGCTATTTTTTTCTTCTATTGAATTAATATAATAGTGATTTTAGAAAATATCCTATATTTCAATACAAACAGGAGTGGATGGATTTGAATCACGGACCTTTTGATCCTTAACCCTTTCATCCTTAGCTATAGATCTCGTGATAGCGTTTTGTTGTTTGTGTAACTAAAATGGTTGGGTTTGCATTTTGTGTAGGCTGGGTTATTGTTCTTCATAGCAGTATTTTGGGGGTTCTTCCCAGTATTCACAGCAATATTTACATTCCCACAAGAGAGAGCAATGTTAAGCAAAGAAAGAGCAGCTGATATGTATAGATTAAGTGCTTATTTTTTGGCAAGAACCACCAGTGATCTTCCTCTTGATCTCTTGTTGCCTATCCTTTTCCTTCTTGTTGTTTACTTCATGGCTGGCTTAAGGCTTAGTGCTGCTCCTTTTTTCCTCACCATGGTCACTGTCTTCCTCTCCATTGTGGCTGCTCAGGTTTGCCTCCTTTCTTCTTCTTCTTCCTCTTTCGGGCTCATTTGGTTCTGTTTCGAAGAGTTATTTGAAGGAATAATTCTTTTGACATATAGGGCCTCGGCTTGGCCATTGGAGCTACGCTCATGGATGTCAAGAAGGCCACAACTTTGGCTTCTGTCACCGTCATGACCTTCATGCTTGCTGGTGGATTCTTCGTACAGGTAACTAACTAGTTTCTTCTGACAATGTTAATTCTAGTTCATGTGCTTTGAATAACATTATGTTTATAGTATCTGCTAAGGCTAAAAACATAGAAACTAAACTTTAACATATATTAACCTCGTAAGTTTTTATATATTATTGTGACCTTTACATGTGATTTTGATCTGTATGGCTATGAAAGTTTTGCTTTAGTTTCTTTATGTTGAACAAACTACATTTTTAGTCTTGGATATGAAAGTAGATCCAGCACTAGAAACGTATTTGTGCAATGTATAAATAGAAACGAAACTTTCACAAACACCTAACCGAAATAGAATAAGCATGAAATGATATTTTAACCTTCAAAACATTAATAAAAAAATAAAATAAAAAAATAAAATAAAATAAACATTATCCTCCACGACCATTCACACATCAAAGAAATTTTTGCAGAAAGTTCCAGTGTTCGTAGCTTGGATCCGCTATGTGTCCTTCAACTATCACACATACAAGCTCCTTCTAAAGGTGCAGTACAACAACATCATACCCGCCGTAAATGGTATGAAAATGGACAACGGGGTAGTTGAAGTTACTGCACTAATCGCCATGGTTTTCGGGTATCGTCTCTTGGCTTACATTTCATTGAGGAGGATGAGGCTTCACTCAGGAAGTTAATACGAAAGATTTTCTCAGAGGAAAATTTGCTTCAAGAACAATCAGAGCATCGGCTTACTTGAGCTTGAATTTGAGGTGCAAGGTCTAACATATAGTAAGAATCTCCATTTTGGAACCTTTCTTGGTATTGTGTACTCCTAAAAGAAGAAGGAAACTTATCTGCTGCAACAGGTGATCACATCAAAGGCGAAACGAACATGTTTTCGCCGATATGGCTTGCTCATGGAGGTGTTTTTCACTTCAGCATCTAGCTAGAACAGTTGAACATCTAAATATAGTAGCCTGAAACAGTAGAGTTTAGTTCCAATCCATGAACATAGAATGTTGGGAGAACTTTTCTTTTTTCTTCTTTTTATAAGAGAAACATTCAGTTCAAATGTGCTTTTGGTACACCTTTTTAATTCATAGACAAATTGGTTATTGTAAATGTATGAATCTGAGGCTGCCTACTAGTGCTCTATCTCTAAAAAACTATTGCAGCAGCTGTTACACGGCTGACCCTTGAAAACTATTATGGTGCGAAGAAGATGGTGCATTCTCACATCAAAATTCAGGCCAAGGTCCTCAACCAACTGAGTAGCCGAAGAAGGGCCGTATCCAAAATGGGAGACTTCTTTTCGAGCCCTGTCAAAGTAGAAAGAATCAGGAGGCAGTGAAAGTCTAGCCTAACTAAGAAGAAACTATGTGACGTTGACAAGTTAGAACATTGAAGCAATATGTTGTGTAGTCCATTAAACAAGCAATTCATTTCTGGGATGACAACCAACGAAGAAGTTCAAATCTTAAAGTATGCCCGACCCAACTGCAATTGTTATTTTATCTCTTTGTATTGATTGAGCTAAAATTGTTTCATTAGACTACCCGTGTTGGTAAATAATCACCAAGAATCTGGAAAATTAAACATGGTCTATAGCTCACCGATATCTGCAGCTACTCGGTGCGCACACATCACTCCGGAAAAGGCTACAGCGATTACTCCTTGCCCAGGAAAGCAACTATCACCGACACAATACAGCCCATCTATACCCTGCAGGTCATAATTGGTGGCACTTCAGTTGGATGTAAATAAAGAACATAGACAAGAGGTTAGCACTCAATCTTAAACTCACAGTTGTATTAAATGGCATTCCAAGTAATCCCTTAGGAGTGCCTCGTGGCATTGGTCCATAGGTACCATTATTACGGGCTAGGAATCGCCTGTGTGTCTTCGGCGTTCCAACCTGTCATCATTTCAGAAAATTTTCAACCAACATATCATTAAGAGTTACTCTACGGCCTCAAGTTAATGCAATCTAGTAATGTACGTATAAATGGTACAAGAAGTCGCAATCAACTTTAACCTGATGATTATGAGTAGGGCTTCTAACCAAAGAAAATTAATAATTTCACGAGATTCAACTTAAAGTGTTCATTCCAATTCCACAACTTTCTACATCACAAACTAGTACCAAAGTGGGCATAATTAAAAGATAAAAAGTACAGCCTCATAGATCAAGAAAAGTAAAATAAAAAATTAGACCGATGAGATTTGGTGCCCTGCATATGGAAAGATGATTGTCTAAGTCCTTTTATGAAACATAGTCAAAAGGAATAGTATACTCCAACAAAGTTTACATGGCTACTGGATAATATAACTCACTGTTATAATTATTTGTCATTCATGTTGAGACAAACTTCTTCAACAATTAGGTAGATACTTCTAAGGATCATTTAAACAAGTACAATCTTGAAACTTACTTCAGTTCATTATTTTGATTCGGGTTTTTACAAATGCACCATGCTATTCTGTAAGGAATGGTTCAGCTTTAAGTGCCAAACGTTCCCCATTCATTGATGCTTTTAAAAATCAGCAAGATTGTTTAGTAGAAAATTAGAACCTAACTTATACCTCCATAAAATCAATAGATGATTTTAGCCCTGGAAATAGCTTCTTCTCAAGTCTAGTGATAATTCCATCTGCTATCAGCGCCTTCTTTGCTTCGTATTCTTCCCTGGAGATCCCCTGGTATAGGAAGAAACAACTAATCATGTGGAGGTGAAAAACAGGGGGATGGGAGATGAAATCAAGGACTATTACTAAAAATCAAGGAATTCCTTGGTGGTAAGATTTGCCATGATTTGGGTGTCAAATGTCATGTACAAGAGTTTCCTCCAGGTTCTAGATTCAAGCTCTCAGGTATTCAGGTTGAAAATTTTAATAACTTAAAATTCTTATTGTTTCCAAACTGGCTTTGGGGAGGGGACTCAGCATATTAGTGGGGATGCGTTATGCACAAATATCATTAGAGTGAGACCAGTGAAACTTGATTACTGTAAGTTTAAAAGAAAAATATAAATTAAAAATAAACTTATTAAGAAAATTAAACTCACCTCCCAATCCTCTATGGAAGAAGTAGTAAAGATGTGAAGAATATGACGTCCATCTGGAGCTAATGATGGATCAAGAACGGTTGGGATGCTCAGAAAGATGCTTCCATATGGCTCCTCTAACCTTCTCCAATCACTCTAATAACAACAATAAAGAAGGAAACGATCAGTTCCATAGCAATTCCATGAGAAGTTAACTGAAATTGTTGAAAATTACAACTAACAAAAGCATCCACTACCTCAAGCACAAAATGGTGACAATCTGTATCCGGCGGTAAAACCTCAGCTTTCACTCCCATGTGAATTGAAAGAAAAGATGGGGCCTTAACATAAAGTTTCTGAAAGTTTTCCTCTTCCTTGGGAAGGTCCACTCCTTTCAACAGCTTTCCTTAAACAAAACAAAGCTCATACATATTCAGTAATTACTAAAATCTGGTAAGGACATGAGAGAGAGATGAAACATTCAGCCAAGCAATATAGTAAATTCTGCTAAAGAACTTGAAAAGAACTAACCAAAGGTATCCCATCTAGTAGCATTCGATACAATAGTTTTAGCAAAGAACTCCCTTCCATCAGACAGCTTCACGCCTACCTACAATATAAACCAAGTAAATAATAAAAGTGGACACAATAAACACAAATCTACACATATAACTAAGTCAAGCATAACCCAACTAGTTAAGACAACAATAATATATTCTAAGTCATAGGAAAGCTCAATCCCTTGTTTGAATTGTAATAGCTGAAAATAAATACTCACAGCTTTGCCATTTTCAGTTATTATCTTTGTCACATTTGCTTTATACATTATTGAGCTTCCATGATCAACCAGACCCTTTGCCAAGGACTTCGCAATTCCACCAACACCACCAATAGGGTAGTTTATCCCACCAAAATGCCTGTCACATAAAACCTGAAGCAGACAGCATTCAGTGAATCAAGACAAATTGAAGAACTGAAGTAAAAGGTTGACCACAACTCATTAAGTCTAACCATGGCTGCATTTATCATTGGTGTTTGCAAAGCATTCACTGTGCTAACGATAAAACACTGTGAAAACCACCACATATAAATTAGTGTCTGGAGAAATATATGGAGTAGTAAAAGAAAACCCTATAATTTCTAAAAAACAATAACAAACAAACAAATATTCTTAATCAATTATCTAAGCCAACCTCTGCATCAATAAAGGACAACAGACGGGGATCCTTAATGTACTTCCGAGCCAAGTCTCCAGCATTTTGAGGCAAGTAATATGCTGCAATGCAAATATATTTAAATTATTTACATGTAAGTTAATGAATGAGCATAGGTGATAAGAATGAAAAGTAATTGTGATTTCTATGATGTGCAGTAGAATGCAGCCAAGACATTCAGAGAAAATTTACTGCTTAGCAAATAAGCAGCAGAGCATTTCTTCTTAGATGGAAACTATCATGTGGGTGGGGGACGTCGAGGAGTAGTATGAATGCAGCAAAAATCTAATTAATGATTCCATTAGATTCTTTATTGGTTATTTCAACCTACAAAAATCTTACTCTGATTGCAATTATAAAAATTAATAAATAAATAAAAACATCATTACCAAGTGTCAGGCATTCAAGAGGCTTCTGAAAAAACTGTCCGAAAAGATATATCGGCTCCTCCAGTGATTTTAGTTCCAACGAGTTTAAAGCATTGAATATCTACACAGGCAATCAAACTCATCACGTGAGTCAATGGTCATGGAGATAGAAATCTAGAGGAAGATGCAGTCATCTCAATGGAAAACTAACCTTCCAACAATCCCCATAAAATTTGAGGATTCCTTCTTTTTCATGGGGAAAATTGCTGACAAGTTCTGCAATAAACTCATTGTATTCTCTGTGAATCCGTACTGAAAGGTTAGTTGGTAGATGGAAATGAACAGTGGTTGGATCAGGTATCACTTGCATCTCACAACCAACGGCTGACAAAGCTTGTGTAATTAAATTTAGATTTCCCTGCCCACCATATTCGTTGAATAAAGACCTAAGAAGACTACCAACCAAATGACTCAAAATGAACACAAAACTACAGCAATGTGCAATAACTAATGAATGAAAGATTAAAGTTGCATTAACAGACAGCCGAACACAGCTCTGACATCAAATATATAAATCAAAAGTACAAAGTGGGGCAACCTTACAACTAGATGGAATGAAGTGCGCAAGATATAATCATCGTTAAAAAAGTTCAATTGTCAGAACACAGAAAATGGCTCTTCAGATCTGTGCAATGATTTTTTTGGAGAGATATTACACACCAGAGAGTTCTTCATCTAACCCACGTTTGCATATACTTTTTCTCTGCTACTTGCCTCGTCCTCCACTTAAAGCTAAGGAACTTAAGTTTACCTTGCTCATTTGTATGCTTCCATTGTCGCTGAAGTTCACATTAATTGGTGTACTTACATGGCTCTTTACACAAGTACATTGCTCCCTCCCAGGCAAGTAAGCTTAAAATCTACTTCTAACATTCACTATTCTGTCCAGGGATTAAGGATCTACGTGACTAGTTTTTAAGGATCTACGTGACTAGTTTTGTCACATGTTTTTGCCCTCTAGCGTATACTTGACAATATAGAGGCCTAAATATAAATTTTGTTTCTTTAAGAAGCAACTTCATTGATAAATGAAATATCCAAAAACACACAAAGGAAAACCCCTATAAAGAATCAACAAAAACCAAGGGGAAGGGGATAACAAAAAGGTGTGACCGAAAGATGAAAAGTTGGACTGCAATGCAAGAAGCCCATCATCACAGTAAAACAAAAGGGCAGACCAATACAAAACTACAATCCAAAGAGCATCAATCATATGCATCTCTCACTTTGTGAACAAACTAAAATGAAATCATAGCATGCTTGGCATCTCAATTGAGTCATCTTTTGAACCCCACTAAATGCTAATTAACAACAATACTTCATGAACTAATAAAGATTAACAAAGGGGTTGCAGGGATAGCTTCTAAATTCCATTCCAAAAACTGACCTTATCACTGAAACCAAACATTACAGAAGACCCAACATCAAAAGTGTACCCATCCTTCTGGTAATACCCAGAGCTCCCACCAGGAATCACATACTTCTCTAAGACCAAAACCTTGGCTCCTTTCACTGCTAATTGAGTAGAAGCAACCAAACCCCCAATACCTGACCCAATAACAATAGCATCATATAGGCTTTTCTTCTCGCCTCCTCCTGCCGTTCCATGTATCTCCACAGTTTCACCAACACCCAATGCCGATTTTGACTTCACAATGAACTTTTCAGTCCTCAAATTCGCCCCAGAATACCCTGTATCCACAAATTTAGCTTGTAAACTTCTGGGTTTCATATTCCTCGATTGTGGAGTCTTGGAAAACCCCAAATTCTTGCGATTGAACTCGGAATCTATCACACATAGCTTTCTGTAAATCTTATTGGAGATTAAGTTGGGCTTTTGGCATCTGGGTCTGTTTCTATCTACAATTTGGGCGTTACCCAGATGAGAAAACACAGAAGTTTTACATCCCAAATCCAAGTCACTGAGCTTGTAACCAGTGGAAAAGTGGGAATTATAAACAACAGATGGAGAATTTAACGCCAACCCTGAAATGGAAAGTGAGCGGAGAACAACCATTTTGACCCTTCAGCTTCAGATTATGGAGAGGAGTTCAGTAGTTGAGCTGACTTTCGCTTCAAACTGCAAAGCGAGATAAACCAGAGGGAGAGTTTTGATTCCAACCCATGATTCCTTTTGAAGATGAGACAAAATGGACGTCCGATTTGCTCTTCTTTAACGGCAGAACCAAAAATGGAAATGGGTTTTTATCTCAAATCAAAACTTCGAGTAACTGGCATAGAATTGGAAATTGATTGTTGGTGTGGGGCAGTGGAAAGTCGGAACTACAATTACTTGGCTAGTGGGTGGCGTTGTAATCCATTTTCCCCGCCCTCTTAATGGCTGAGGATTTCCTATTTGTTTACTTCTTCTAATGTGATATTTGTGACAGATTTCCTCATTGTTCTTCCAAATTCTAAGGATGAAATGGGTTCTTGAAATTGCTGGTGAGCATGTGAAAAAAGATCAGAATATGTTGTTATTCTCATGCTTTTTAGCTCTTTGAAAGTGTAAATAGAAAAAAGAGTAATGAAAATGAATTATGGGGGCAAGTCATAATACAATACAGGGGCCTTTTAAATGGTAAGTACTAAAACTTTATTCATTCCTCCGAATTTTAGAGCTTGAATATAATCAGAATTATTACGATTTAAGATAAGATTTAGTGGAATATAACTAGAATTATTAAAATTTATATTAGAATTAAATTACCATGTTTCGGTGCGGGATTGAATTTGTTGTGTTATTTTTTTCTAATTTTTAAATATGTTTTCTTAATCATACTAAAAACAATTATATCATATACATCCTAATTTTCTTAATTTTAAAGTACTTTCTAAATAAATAGCATATGTCAAGCATAATTTCCTAAATTTTAAGAAGAATGGCAAACAAAAACTTAATTGACCTATAAATAATTTAATAGAATTGACTGTATTTTATAAATAGTTTTATTTTTTTTATATTTAAAAATGCTCCAAACTTTAAAGTAATTTCTAAATAAATAAAAATTATCACATACAAATCATAATTTCTTAAATTATATAATTACTTTCTAGACAAAAGAAAATTTATCTCATATCACAAATTTCTAAATTCTAAAGCACTTTCCAAATTTAAAAAAAAAAAAAAAAAAAAAAAAAAAAAAAAACCATCACATACAAATCATAATTTCTAAAATGATGTAATGACTTTCTATATTTTTAAAAAATATAACACATATAAATCAAAATTTTCTAAATTCTAAAGTACTTTTTTTAATTAAAAAAAAATCACATATATATCATAGCTTACTGCATTTTGAAGTACTTGCTAAACTATCACATACCAAATAATAATTTTTTAAATTATATAAGTGCTTTCTAGATTAAAAAAAAAGTATCACATGTAAAATATAATTTACTAAATTCTACCTTCTAAATAAAAAAAAATTATCACATATAAATTATAATTTCATAAACTCCTTTCTAAATAAAATAATTATGGCATGTAAATCATAATTTCTCAAAAGAAACTACAGCTTCCATATTGATCTCATCATTCTCAATAAGGTCTGAGATGCAATTGTCATCCAAATTAATCACCTTTTTAAGAATTAGATTCAACCACAATAAAAAAACAGAAATAAAAAATATTTTTGATTCATGATAATCGAGGTATTAATAGAACGATCAACAACATATTTTTGTATGTCTTTTTAAAATTCGAATCTTTAACTTTTGTTTGAGGTTATACCATCATATTCAATTATGCAATGCTCGAGTAAACAAAGTTGTTCGTGATATTGCAGCTTTGTCTTCCTCCCTTGGACGTTCTTTGATCTGTAAAGATGATTTTGCAGATAGTATTCACCCTCAATCTCGATGAAATGCCTCGGAGTGATTGGTTGAGTTGTCTCTTTGTTGTTTGAGTTCTTTGACAAATAAAAAAGTTAGAAAGAAGAAGCAGCAGAACGAGAAGCAAAAGGAAGAGGAAAAGAATAAGAAGAAGAAGTAATAATTTACTCCGAGGTAAGCATTAAAGCAAACTCAAAATTATTCGTAAGTAAATTTTGTAAAAATTATGACTCATAGAAACTAAATTCAAATCTAAAAATGTAACATTTTGATTGAGTTTAGTAACTGTGCAAACAAATATAACTCAACGAACATATATATCAGCAACTATGTAGTTCAAATCAAGTTGTCCTTTATTATTCTAAAATAATGTTCAATAAATAATTTTAAATAAGATAAAATTTTAATTATGATTTGTTAATTCTTAAATCAAAGTATAACAATGTTATAGGCTCTTATGTGATATGTTAGGTGACTTTCCTCTTTAAGTCTTAAGTGGAATGTCTAAAATGCCAAAATATTAGGATGGTTGGGTAATTAATCTTAGTTAAATCCTAAAAGTTATGATCATGTGATATATCTACTTTTGCCTGGCCTAATTTGACATGTTGTGACAAATTGATGATAAAAGAACTATACAAACTATTAAATATGAGTTTGCTTTTATATATATATATATATATATGGACGGATGGATGGATGGAAAAACTATTGATCTTCTTACATTACGTAGAGGGGAAGAATTGAACCTCTAACTTCGAGATCAATAATACAAGTTTTATGTATGTTGAACTACGTTTAGTTTGGCTCGAGGTTCTAAATAGTAATCTACCATCAAGTTGGCAATATAAAAACTTTTATTTTAATAATAAACCACCTCTTGAGTATAGTGTTAGTTGTAGTTATACTCTCAAACTTTCAAGCGTAAATTTTGAGCCCTTAAACTCGTAACTTGTACAGTTAAACAAAATAGAGCATCCATCAATAAGATTAATTGTAATGGGTAGCAGTCAAAGTGAGTTTAGTTTACTAGTATTTGTTGACCTTCGTACCTAGAGGTTGAAGTTACAATCTCTGACTTGTAGATGTGTTAATTACTCGTACAGTAACAATTTTAAATAATTACAAATAACTTATGAATTTGCACACTTTTAAACATAAAATTATTTAAAAATTTGATTTTTTATCGTTATAAATTTAAAGGTATAATTGCAACTTGATTGGACGATGTTAGGTAATCCCAGTGCCTTAAAGCATCCATTAACTCCAACATCATTCAACTCCTTACAAGTTTCCAACTTCCAAAACCGGTTTCTTTTTATTATTATTTTTTTCATTATCGATTTGGACATTCAAGCTTTTGTTTTTTTTTTTTCAAATTTCTATAAAAAATTTAAGTGAGTATATTCCTTTCGCCATCACAAAAGAAGCGCCAATGAATTTGGATCCAATTCTTATCATCGCTCTTCTCCACTTATTCCTCTAATCTGTCACCTCCTAATTTCTCAGGTATTTTTCGGTTTGTCACTTCCAAACGATCTTTTAATCGAAACCCACTACTTTCTCATCCATCTCGATCATTACAAATCATACCCAGTTTATAGTTTCTGTGAATTCGGTGACCTTTTGATTTGATCATGCCGTTTTCTTGATGTTTCAGCGTCGGTTCTTCGTGGGTTACGCTCATTTTCGGGTGGAGTGACTGAACTGCTTCAGGTTAGTGTATGTTATTTTGATTTTGTTCTCTGTTTTTAGTTTTTTTTTGCGTGGGATGATCTGCATCGATTTTTTTATTGTTGGAAAAATGGATTCCGAATTTCATTATTGCCAATATTCTTTTGATTGTTTTCATTGATGTTGTTGTTCATGTTGATTTTTTGTAACTAGTTTCTATATTTCAATTTGAGATCGGGAGGATTGAACGAAAATGATAGTGAATGCAAATGCCACAGTTATTTCATAAAATTAATCTTTCACAAAGTTAATTCTTCTACAAAATTTTGTAGGTTTAAACAAAATATAAAATGCCCCCTTTGGCCATTAGAACTTCAATCCCTTCACTGTTTAGAATTGTACCAATCGTTCCGATGTCTCTTTTTTTTTTTTTTTTTTTTTTTTGAGTCTCATAGAATCGATCGTGTAGCTTTATTTCAGTTCTTATCTCTTTAGGATACTAGATGATAGATTAGGAATTGGTTGATGAAGTAAATGCTATGTGAAGTTTTTCTGTTTTGGGATTGAATCTTAAAGGCTCAAGTTTAGAGGCTGCTTGGATTCTGCATGACCTTTGAGGATGTTCAATTCAAATGAGGAGTTGTATAAGGGAAGAAAAGAAATGGGGAAAAGATTATGTTCAATTCTGCATAACCTTTTTAATTGGTTTTTGACTGTTCTCGAAGTATTAGACCCCGTTTTTTCGTTAAAATGATGGAGCATTGCTTCAACAAGATGAGGAGATTTTTTATCTTCACTTTTTTAGAAACTTCCAGTTTCACCCTCAGGCTTGAAACAAACAATGGTATCTTCAATCATTTTCACGCATTAGGGTTTCATTTAATCATTTTCACGCATTAGGGTTTCATTTAATCATTTTCACGCATTAGGGTTTCATTTAATCATTTTCACGCATCCTCACCCTTGTCCTCTCACGCTCGCCGTCTCAGTTCACCCCTAAGCAGCACCCACGCTCGCCGTTTTCGGTCCACCATCGATTGTCTCCTACTCTCTCAGGTGATTCACACAAGACTTCCCCCCTCTTCTTCTTTCTCTCTCTAGACTCAAAGTCTGAAGTGAAGTCTCTACCTTCAAGACTCTTTCGAACTGAGGTGGGATCAACCATTTGGTTCATTATTTCTGGGTTTGATTTTATTTGTTTTCTGAAAATTTCACCAACTTTGATGGTTTTTCTCTTCTGGATTTGTAGAACTAATTATTATTTTGTTATTGGTATTTTATTTTCATGTCTAATTTACTATTTATGCAAATGAGTTTAGTTGAAAATGGGAATGTAAGGCCTAAATTTGTTACCACTCTGTTTTCTCTCTTGCATTTTTGTGGAGGTCTAATTGTTTTCCTGTTTGGAAAGAAAACAAAAAAGGGAATAAAAAAAAACAACGAAACCGATTTTAGGAACCGAACCGAACTTTTAGACATAAGGAACGTCAGAATAGTGTTAGAAAAGAAAAAAGAATAAGGAACGTCAGTCTGCATGTTTTATGGTTATGGAAAATGTTAGAAATTTTATACTTATAGAAGAAAGAAGTTGACAGCTTCTGAATGTGCATGCAAATGCACAACATGAAGTTATAAATTGTTTATTCATCTGAATAGAACTTTGATGCCTCTCTCATATCTCCTGAGTTGAACATGGGTATATTTTTCTTCTTTAAATCAGAATCCTGCTCTTAAAACTTGATTGACCTTTTGGGTTGTACTCTAGATTGACACACAACAAAGGGTCGGGCTTAACATTGCAATCATGGAGAGGCTTAGCACTTCAGCACGTCTCATGATAGTTTCAGATCTTGATCATACCATGGTTAGCTCTTTAATATTTTGTTTATTATTGTATAACTCTATTTCCTTCTGACAGCAATCTAATTTGTTATATGCTTTCATTGAAGGTCGATCATCATGATTCTGAGAATTTTTCTCTGTTGAGGTTTAATGCATTGTGGGAAGCCAATTATCGTCATGATTCTCTCCTTGTTTTCTCAACCGGCAGATCCCCTACACTGTACAAAGAGCTAAGGAAAGAGAAACCTATGTTAACTCCTGACATTACCATAATGTCTGTAGGAACCGAGATAACGTATGGTCACTCAATGGTACCAGATGAGGGGTGGGTTGAAGTTCTAAATCAGAAATGGGATAAGAACATAGTCATTGAGGAAGCAAGCAAGTTTTCCGAACTTACTCCACAGGTACTGTTCATACTTTTGAGGTTGAACAAAGAATATTAACTATGTTGGCCAGATATTCATTGCATTAAGGTGTAAGTCATGTAAAAGAATGTATATTTTGGGTTCTTGTAGGCAGAATCAGAACAACGACCACACAAGGTTAGCTTCTATACTCAGAAAGACAAGGCTCAGGCTGTAACAAAGGCCCTTTCTGAGTCACTGGAGAAACGCGGGGTAAGGTTGTATGCACAACGTTTGATCTATTGACTAACACCGAATTGGCGGATCCAGAAAGTTTGTTGACGGGGACTTTATAGTTCAGTAAAAATAATTTTGAAAAAAATATAAAGAGTGGAGTTTGCTGGAGGACAATTTTACAACTGGACTAGCTGTTGTCTTTTGTATTATTTCAGTTTTTGTGTGTATATATATAAAAAGCATAAAGTTGAGGGAGGTCTATACTAAATCCGTGCTGACTCGTGTAACTGTACCTACCATTTAATGTGTTTCCTTTTCTTTTCCCCATATATTTTTTCTTTTTAGCATCATGTACCAACCACGAGGTCAGGTAGGAAGTTTAACATGAAGCTATTTTTTGTGTGCTTTTTATCAGTTGGATGTAAAAATAATCTACAGTGGAGGGATAGATCTGGATATATTACCACAAGGTGCTGGAAAAGGACAAGCTCTAGCTTACTTGCACAAAAAATTCAAGAGCATTGGAAAACTACCAAATAGCACACTTGTTTGTGGTGACTCAGGAAATGATGCTGAGCTATTTAGCATTCCAGACGTATTTGGTGTCATGGTAATTCATCAGCATTACAATTTGTTATTATCAAAGATAATCCCATTTCCTTATTTTGTCTATGAATTATTTTGCATTATGTAGGTTAGCAATGCTCAAGAGGAATTGTTGCAATGGCATGCTGAAAATGCAAAGGACAGCAGCAAGATTATTCATGCTACAGAGAGGTGTGCAGCTGGCATTATACAAGCTATTGGTCACTTTAACCTTGGTCCCAATATTTCCCTTAGAGATGTCAAGGACTTCTTGGACTCTGAACTGGAAACTAAAAGCATTGGCTATGAAGTTGTGAAGTTTTACTTATTTTACGAGAAGTGGAGGCGTGCAGAAGTTGAGGAATCTTGCTTGGATCATTTGAAAAAATCCTTTGTATGTCTATCTCTTCACCCTTTAGTTTCTCGTTTAGGACCGTGGTTTGCATATCTAGATTTAGAAGTGATACATTCTAGAGGGAAACCGTTGCAGTTACTTTGTACTGCTCATTCAATTCAATATATTTAACGATTAAGACCATATAATCCTAGCTACTTATCTTTTTTTGTTTTAGCAGTGATAACTGATTCACATAATTTCTTTTCAATTTTTTGCATGAATAAAACTTGTTACATCTTTGAATCATATTATGATCTTTTTTGTCAACGTTTACAACCTCGAATATGCTAGGAGAGTAGAATTTTGTGTGATCTTATTGTTTTTTATTATTTGATATGTATTCATAGAACTCACTCTGTATGATAACCATGCCCATTATTTTCTTGATTTGGATTGTGTATAGTTCGACCTAGATCTAAACTCTCTTCTGATTACTTTTATCCTCTTTTTTTTCTGTCAGAATCCATCTGGTGTTTTCGTTCATCCGTCTGGTCTCGAGCAATCTCTTTCAGACAGCTTGAGTTCAATACAAAAGCAATATGGAGATTCTCAAGGAAAAAAGTACCGAGTTTGGGTTGATCGAGTACTGCCTACGAAGATCAGTTCAGACTCATGGCTCGTGAAGTTTGACAAGTGGGAATTATCTGGTTCGACTGCTTTTCTTTTAATCTCTCTGATCTTTTTCTCCACTATCTGTTCTTTTTCACTTCTTTAGGTCATTCTTATTTCAATTAGTTCATTGCATCAATCAGGCCACTGACTTTAACATGAATGTGATAATGCATCATTCTTAACATTCTCAGCAGTAGGGGATTTTAACTGCGATACACTCATCTTCATAATGTTGAAAGCACTAATCTTTCTTTATCTTACGCATACTTTAATTATTCTGACAGAACAACTGTCTAACTATAACAATAACAATGTTTGCTATTGAAAGTTTCTAGAATATCAAATATTCCAAGTGAATTCATGACATAAATAGTAAAAGCTTTGAGTTTATGGTCCGATGATTGTGTCAGTTATAGACTTGTGTGCCTATGTTCCTTATGCTTTTTCATATTACCTGCCACCGTTGTCTGATTTGTCAACGTTTTATAGGCGAGGAGCGACTATGCTGCAGGTCAACTGTCATACTAAGTTCAAAGGTAAGAAATATTAGATTGCAAAGGGTGATTTTGTCGTTTTTCTTGTTGTGTTTCACTGAAATTCTGAGCTTTTGGAATTCAGGATTCAAATGCAGCCAGTGAGTTTGTTTGGTTACATATCCATCAGACTTGGTTGGAGGGATCTAAATCAGAGCTTAGTTCAACTTGGCTCTTTTAGTTTTTTCTTCTTTTTTTTTTTTTTTTTTTCTTTTTCAATCCAAATCTTTATCTGGTCACAGATAACTCCATAACTAAGGCAGTGCCTCTGTTTTTCATGAAAATAAATGTAATTTGATGGTTTGACATCTTTATCTGATAAATTTAATATAATGATTACTTTGTCACTGATATGGTTTAGCCTTTTAGGAATGTTTGTACTATGGTGATTTTCCCAATCGTCAAAGCGAGCATTAGCTCAACTGACATATATAGTCAAGAGGATTGTGGTTTCTTTAAAATTTTGAGCCAACATCCGACATGAGTGTTTCGTATACTACTTAGGTTTATGAAGCGTCAAGGAATACTTACGATTAATTTTTAATACAGTAACTCTTTTTTTATTGAACAACCAATGGAAAAGCAAGAACAAACAAAACTAGTAAACATGAGCTCCCTCTTTTAGTTATTTAGCCATTCAAATACTACTTAGGTTTATGAATATAATAATTGAAAATGATTTATAATTGAATCGTGATCTTTTGAGTATAGTTTGACCATTGAAGACAATTAATAATATGAATTTTTCAAGTAAAATTATTTTTTAGAACATCGAAAACATTCTAGCTATTAACACATTCATATATCCATTCATACTTCAATTGAATTATGATTATTTTTTGTTTTCATGAATAAAAATATAATTTTTTTAAAACTTTCAATGACAGTGATAATTGCTTGAAAAAGATTTGTGAATATAAAACACAATAGAGAAGTACAGCACATCAAGAAAATGACAAAAATAATATAAAATAAAATAAAACCATCCTTTTAGTGGAAGTAATGGAGTTTGTGTTTCTTTCTTCCTTCTCTTCTCTTAGAAAATTAATATTTCCTTTTTTATTTTTATTTATTAAAAATTTGACTAAAGTCTTACGTGTAAATGGAGAGGTTAAATTGATTTTTTTTTATAAAAAAAATGCAATATTGAACAATTTATTCATAACAAGTTATTACAAAATTACGTATACATAAAAGAAAACTATTTCCATGCAATTGAATTTAATGGTTAAATTAAAAATTCGGCTAAAAATATCATTTTGGTCTCTGAGTTTCGAAAAATAGGTTTAGAAGTTCTCTTCAACAAAAAAATAAATAAATAAATTTAATATAAAAATTATAAGTGTTGATGTGTCAAAATGACATTGAAATAAAAACTTTTTAATTCTATCTTTCTTCGTCTCGACTCTCTTTACAATTTTTTTTTCACTTTCTCAACTTTTTTTTTTTTGGTTGCAAATCACAGTTTCTTTCTCCTCAAACCCCATATTTGAAGTTGTGTAGCTTGTGTTCGTTTTTTCGTTTTCACTCAACACGTATCTGCTATGCTCTAACCTTTGTGGCAATGATTGTTCAAGCTTGGTATCTGCTATATTCAGATTGAAGAATTATTTGTATGGATTTGTGTTTTGATTTTTTATTGATTCTGAATATTATATCTAATGGAAATGGAGGAGAGCCGAAGAGAGAAAGGATGAAAAAGAATGAGAGATAAATAGATAGAGGAGAGAGAAAAGATAGAAAGATTTAACGATTTTTTTTTTTTCATTTCATTTTGTAACATAGATAGTTTTTTTTTTATATTAAATTTAATGTTTTTGTTGTTGGAGAGTGACATTTTAAATTATTCTTCAAAACTCATTACTAAAATGATTAATTTTGAAAACTTAAGGATTAAATGTATCAATTCATCAAAACTTAGGGATTAAAGAGTATTTTTTTAAAAAAAAATTATTTTAAACGACAAGACTTCTTAAAATTTTTATAAATATAACAAACCATCACAATCCATAATAAATCACGATAGACTACTAAAGAAGGAATAAACTTTTGGTTTTTCTATACAAAAATTTACAAATCTGTTAGACACAAAATTGAAATCTAAAGTTTTATCAGATTTAATAGACATAAAACTTAAATTACTAAAATTACTAAAATTTTGATTTTTCTAGAGATTTGTTAAAGGCGAATTTGAAAATTCAAATACTTATTAAATACAAATTTTAAAATTTTATTAATCTCTTTTGATAGATTAGTGGACAATAACTTGAAAGTTAAAACATTTAAACTTGTATTTTTTTAACCAATTAATTAATTAATATTAAATCCAAAAAATTTTAAAATATTTTATCAAACCAAAGGGACTTAGTTACTAAATTTTCTTCAATAAATACATTACGACTATGCATTATATTTTAAAACTTCATGTATATATTTCTTCGCATCCATTGATTCGTAAAATTTTCATTGGTTCGTGATTTATTTTCTATTTTATATTTTAAAAAAGTATTATTATTATTAAAAAAAGAACAATATCAATTTATACCTTTAAATTTTTTAAATTATATCAATTTAAAATTATAAATTAATAATTATATCAATTTGACTCTGAACTAGTCAAGTAAATATAAACTTTAAACTAATAATGACATCATCCATATATGAATTCAAATTTTCACTTTAAAAAAATTAGTTTTTTCATAAATATATATTATTTAGTAGATAAGGCTAAAATGAATAAATATTAAGGATTGGATAACAAAAAAGAGATGGCTTAATTGGCCGCCACGTGTTCGACTGCACCATCTCTCGTCTTCACGCGCTTTTCCCTACACTCACTGTAGGGCGTCACATCAATCACCGTACTTTCTTCACAGTTCGCGCCTCTCACATTGTGACACGTGGCTTCTAGTTCCACCTCCGTTTTTTTTTTCTTTTTTATGCTAATAATAAATGAATAACTTTTTTTTTTTAATTGAAGATTTTATAATTTTTCTCACCTGGCTTTTCAGTTCCCAAGCGTTCAGCGTTTGTTTAAATAGCGACTCTTACGTTACAATCCATTGACTTTTTTGTCCTTTTCCCCAACTTAATTTTTATTTAATTACTATTAATTATTATAAGTCAATTATATTACAATAAATAAAACGTTATAAATATTATATAAAAATTAAATCGTTGAATATATTTATAAATATAGCAAAATTTAATATTCGATCTATAATTTTCTATTAATATCTATCAATATCTATATCTAAATCTAAAATTTAATTTATTTTGTTATATTTAAAAACGATCTTATATTATTTAATCATATTATTATTTTGTTGCGATGAATTGCTAGTTTTATAATTTTGATTTTAAAATTCAATAATTGTGTGCCAAAAATATATTTTCTTCCACAATAGTTGAACTAGGAAATAAAATTTATCATTTTGATTTTTATTGATAGGTGCAAATGTTTTGAAAAAAAATATATTTATTATGCAATTAAAATATGAGATAGAGTTTACATTTATGACGTCATTGAAAAAATGATTAGTTTTAAACAATTAGCACAAAATTCACGTATTTATAATGAGGAATTGTTACGTGTCCATTATTACTTGTTTAAAAAGAAAACAAAATAAATTGTACAATTCTTAATAAATAAATAAATAAATAAATAAATAAATAAAATAAGTTATGCAATTTTAAATGGATTATAATTCTTTTCTTATACGTAATGGATATGTAATTGTGTAAGCAATAATTGTATATTGTGTACATTTCGAATTAACAATACCAACATTTTTAATTCTAATAATTAACATTATGAATTTGTGGGTCACCTCAAAATAATAAAATTTAAACATTTTTAAAATTTATTATAAAGTAGAGTTGAATTTAATAGGAAAATGCTCTTGAAGAATAACAATTTAATGGTTTTATCTTATAAAAATGAAAACATAACATAATTAAAGTGGAGCAAAAATAGTTGAAATGAGTCAAACTCAATCGTAATTAAAAAATATATGTTTTAGAAAAGGTCAATTCAATGTTCGCGTAACAAATTGAAACCAAACTCAAAATACAAGAATTAGACCTATCAAAATTTAAAACGAACAAACAAATTAAAAACGAGGACGGAATTTATCTAAAAATAATAATAAGTAATAGTTTAAATCCTAAAAAATAAAGGATAGAGATAGAGAAAGATAAAATTAATATATAATAAAAATAAAAATAAAAAAGAATTTGAATATTGTTGTTCATATATTATGCCACTTTGACTCAATCTTTGTCCAACAAAAGAAATTAGGTTCATATGTTTTGTAAAAATGGAGAATGCATCTCTGTAATCTCTCCCAATTTTGTCTCAAACAGGAAATTCCTCTTTCTCTTTCTTCTTCAATCTTCCCCATTTATAGGATCTCACCTCCATTCTCAACCACACCCCATTAATTCCTCTCTCAATTCCTTTACAAACCCTCCATTCTTCAGCTTCTGCCGCCGCCATCTTCGCCTTCTCCCCCCCTCTTATCCCTCCCACTTCCGGACCTGGATTGCTGTTTCCCCGCGACTTCACTCCACTCCGCCGCCGTGATCGCCTTCTCCAATGGTTGCTCCTGCCTTATTTGCTCTCTCTTAGTTTCCACACACGTTCTTTGTGGGAGGAGGAACTCGCACTTCCATTTCATTCGTTTTCTTTCGTCCTTGTTTTGTTCTCGGTTTGATTCCTTCTCCCACAGGGAATCGTTTGAAGATTTGATTTGATTCGAATCGCTTTTTAATTTTTTATTTAGGGTTTTTTTTTTTTTTTTTTGAATGGAGGAAGTAAGGGATTGGAGATTTTGAATTTTCTCAACGATTTACAATGTCGAATACGATTATGCTCCGTCCGCCATCGTCGAACCGTCGACAACCGTTGTTAACGAGCAAATCTGCTTCGGGAAGTGTCCGGTTCGCGGAGGTGGCTGGCGGAACAACGGCGGAGTGTGCTGCTGTGTGTTGCTGTTGTCCTTGTGTTGTTATAAACTTTCTTGTTCTGGCCATTTACAAGGTTCCGGCTGGACTTTGTCGTCGTGCGTTGAGGACGAAGCGACGGCAGAGGTCGAAGAAGAAGGGAGTTCTTCCGGGGAGGCGTGGACGGTACTCTTTTGAGGGGTATGATGAGACGGATATCCAGATACTTTCGGCGGGTAAATCGGTGTACTCGTCGGAGCCGAGAGGGCAGCAATCGGATGAAACGGAGAGGAAAGTGATGGAGCTGGAAAAAGAGATGTGGGAGATTTTTTACAGTACTGGATTTTGGAGAAGCCCTTCACAAAGAGATCAGAGTTCGATCTCTTAATGAAAAAAAATAAATTTCTTCTTCTCTCTCAACTTTCTCTGCAAAATTTCCCGGAAAATGAAAGGAAAATTTTCTTGGTTCTGTGGTTTGATGATTTGGAAATGGTGGTGGTGGTGGTGGCGGCGGCGGCGGCGGCGGTTGGGGTTTTTAATTTCTTGATTGTTTTTTTGAATTTTATTTTGTTTATTGAGCGTTCAAGTTCTTCATTTGTTTATTTTGTTATTGATTTCACGGTGTTTGGGTTCCGGGAAAATATTTGTACTTTCTCTCATTTTCACGTGGAAAAGAACAAAAGAGAAAAAAAAAAAAAAAAAAAGATAAGATTTGAATTTCCTTTGATTCCTAAAGTTCTTTTATTTTATTTTAATTTTTGAAGTTTTTTTTTTTTGGAAAATTATTTTGCACGTGGTGAGACTCAACATTTTTCTAAAATTTGAGAGTCGAAAATGTTAATATATAAGTAGTGATGAATTTCTAAATTTTGTTGACGAGGCTAAAAATAATCTAAAAAAATGCAAAAAATAGGGTTGAATGTGGATCTAGAAAAGACACTTTTACCACTAATTATCTTTTGATATTTAAATTATTTAAGTTGTATATATATATATATAATAGTATTATATAAAGAGCATAAAGTTGAGATGGGGTTCGAGTTCTCTAGCTTATATTAAATCTGTCGGTGTTTATAAGTGTATACTTTATGGATATATCTCCTTCCGTGATTCTATCATTTACACCTTTCATTATATTTGGTAAGAACTTACATTAGCCATAAAGGATCAAACCAACTAACTTCCATTTTGGTTTGGTCTACACAGTTTAGACTCCTAATTTAAATTTCCTTTGATCTCCTAATGAGCACATGAGTAAGTCTATTTTAAATGTGTTAATATTATTGAACTTAAAAGTTCAACTAGTTTTGTTACATAATTTTTTTTCCTACAATAACTAGGACGAATCTCGAGAATAGAAGGTCGCTCGTGTCATATAAAATTTTATGAAATAAATTTAAATTTGACCCAACACTTTCTTTTGATTTTCATAATACACGTATAGTTTTCCTATATGTCGTAGCTTAATTAGATAAGGTATATTCCATCAAATTAGATAAGGTATATTCCATCCATTAATGTGACATAGGTTTGAATCCTCGTTGCATTCACATCATTGTCATGAGATAAACGGAATGAAGAGACAAAAAAGAAGTTTAAAAAAAATGGGAAGTGATTATTAATGATAATTAATAACTATGTGTCTCCTTTTTCTTATTTTAACATGGAACATTCTCTAAGTTTGATAATTGATAATATCTATATAAATATATAAATGTCAACAATTGTTTAAATTCCAACCAAAACACTCAATTTCCCTATGGAATCAAATGGTCTAAGTTGCTAATTTTTCATATTTTCTCGTAATTAAATTTATCTAATTTAATATGTTACCTTATCCATTCGAGATATTTGCTAAGCGAAATTAGTTCAACGATAATTGTTGGACACAATTACCACGTGATCCCTCCAATGGTCATTTTCCAAATTGCATAAATATTTGTCTCAAGTGTTTCATTTGGCTCTTCCATTGCCATGTGTTCTCTCTTTATCTTCCATTTTTTCTTTTATGCTGTTATCTTTTTCTAAGATAATAACAATAATAATAATAATAATAACAATAATGATGATGATAAAATAACAACGAATATATTCGAGTATAATAATTAAAGAAGTGAGATAATGAATTATCGACTTTCTAAATTATAATAACTGTCTTACTTATACGAGCAAGACCCATATCGACAGATTATACAAATATAATAATCATCTCTAGTTTGGTCTTTTTTTTTCTTTTTTTTTTTTAAGTTTGCATCTCTAATCCTTTCTAAATTTATCTTGTTCTTTTTCTTGTTGCATGAATGAGTTGATACTAGAAAAAATAGACACATGTCCAATGTATTTACACACTTGAGAATTTTTCAATTTTGTTTGTTTCTAACTAGTTACGTTAGCAACATTTTCAATTTCAATATTCGTAGTACACACGATTATAGTTTCACACGTCAAATGACGTTTTACTACCAACTAAAAAATTTTATTTTAAATAAAATTGAATTAAAACAAACAAACCATAACCTCGGTTATTTTTAACCTCATTTAGACTTTTTCATTAAACTTTCACATCATTTCACCTTAGAAATTGAATTGATATGAGTTTTTTTTCCTTTTTCCATATAAAATTTTCATGATTTGCATGTAATTTCATCTAAAAATATTCCTAAATTCTTTAGATTATGTTATAATTATTTTTCCATTTAAAAAAACATTGTACTCACGTCAACATTCACATATATATTTATCATCTAAATATTATTTACGATAAAAGTTTTATTAACTAATTATAATAATTTTCATATACTTCTATTAAATTTCATAAAGTTTTTTGAATTGTTCGTTAATATCCATATTTTTATAAAATTAGAAGTTCAATATTTTTATTGACATCAATCTTTCGAACCTTACCTGAGGATCGTTGTGTCATCAGGCGAAGTTCCGAGTCTTGTTGGTTTTTTATTTTTTAAATATATTTATGTTATTAATGCCCTTTTGTTAGATGACATATTTTTATACTTTATAATTTTTTGTTTTGAAAACTATATATAATATTTAACTTTTAGTCCAGAAGTTAACTCCATTAAATTTTTTCTCATATATACTAATATTTTTGGATCTTGTCTCAAATTTTTAATGAATATTTATAAAACTGCTTTACAAAATCTGATTTAATTTTTTATTATTATGTATCTAGGTAAATACTTCTCTAAATGTTTATAATAATTTTGTAATTAGAATTACTTAATAAATATACTATATATCAGTTCATTTAAAATAATATTTAAATAAATGTTAAATTAATAGTTTAATTCTAAAATTTAAAATTTTGTAATTAACAAATTCCTAACTTTCAATTTTGACTATATATATCTACAAATTACTTCAATTTTAAATCTAATATATATCATATATACCAAAAGTATATTTTTTTTATAAAAAAAAAATTGTGTTAAATTTGGTAACTAATTCATACAAATTTTAATTACATGCCTAATCATACATATCAAGCACAAAATTAAATTTAATGTCAAATATCATATTTTTAAAACTATAAAATTAAAATTAAAATGGTAGATTGAGATGGAATTGATTTTGGGTAATTTTAATATTATTCCCTTCTAAATGTGGATTATGGTGATATACCCATAGTCATGCATTGCTGGCATTGTCAAACCAATCATTGGCTGCCATTAAATATTAATACTTTTTTAAATAAATATTCTCTAGTAACTTCTATGTATTAAATTATATTAAAATATTGTGAAATGTGAAATACTTTAGATTATATTTCAATTAAAGTTGAAATTATTTTTTAAAAAAAGTATTTGATGATGGGGTCTAGAGAAATAATGTTTAAATAGATTATGGAAATTTGACACATCACATGGGAAAAGTCTGTTGATTATGCTAAATTATATATAAATATTATATCTTTGATTTTATACCATTAATAAAAATATCTACACAATTACAAAATTAAAAAACAAAAAAGTTTTTTCTCAAAAAAAAAAAAAAAAAACTTCATTTTTTCTCTTTAAAAAAATCTTATGTTTTTTAAAAAAAGATAGGTGCTATTTGGAGTAAAAACTATCTAAAAGTATAATAATAATAATCACACTGTAAATACTATTTTATAATCTTCAATTAATTTCCGTTAACACTGTTTCAAAACTCCAATTTGATATTTATTTATAATTTACTATAGTTTTTTTTAAAGTTTACTATTTTTCTCACAAATTAAAATAGTTTGCATGTCAGACACATGTACTATTATAATTCAAATTAAAATAATCTACACTCAACTTTAATAACTCAAAATTACAAGAACCAACTCTTCGTTCTAAATACCACGAGTGTTCTTGAATTTTTAAAACTATAGAAAAACATCCTTAAAGTTAAAAGCGAAAATACCATGGAGGCTATCACTGAATACTTTGTTATATTTATAGTTTTCTTAATACTACATACGCTAGTATTTTGAATCTAAATGCTATATTTGCAACAGTCTCAATTTAAAAATTACGTAAAACATACAAAAATGATCCATTATATCTATATTTTATCTCTTTTTGAGCAACATAAATGTATCAATCTAATTTTAGAAATAATTACAAAAACGATTACTTTGGTGCAATTAGTAAAAAGTTAAATACTTTACTAATTGGTCATTTTACTTCCAATAAAATCCAAATATCATTACATAAATTCTCAATTTTCTAAAGTAAAAAAATTAACTCGACTAGAGAAGTTTGAAAATTTGACATTTTAATTGAAGATATATTTAAACGGTTGAGATCATTTTTTATATTTAAAATTTAATTAAAGAAGATAGATGGTCAATTTATATGATGTAATAAATGATTGTGGGCTAATTTAATAAATGTTTGTAAAGGTGAAAACTTGGTGTTAATGGTTAATATGCACCAAAATGATTGATTTCATATGGTTTTGTTTGAAGGGTTTGATTATGCAAATGGATTTTTGTATCAATTATGGAAGTGGGTGTGAAGGATGAGACTTTTGAGGTTCTCTCCAATGCTTTGTTGGTGGGTTTGTTTTCCAACACACAAAAAGATTTTTAATGGAAAAAAAAAAAGTTTGAAGAAAGAGAAAGAGAGGTTAAAGCAAACAACAATCCCATTATTAAAGGTAAAGGGGCATTTGTCTTGTGCCTTGCTTTTCTCTCTTTTTCTCTCTGATTATCATTTTTTCTTCTTCTTTCTTCCTCAGTGGATTCTGGGGTATTAAGGATTTGTTTGATATGTTCCCCTAGCAGCAGAGATTTTCTCTGGGTTTGGGGAAATTTTCTTTTTTGAAGCTCGATCTGATACTTTCTATGGGGTTTTGGGTTTGAATTTCTTCAACCCATCATCTGGGTATTGTTCAATTTGTTAATCGAGGTAAACCCATATGTTATTTTGATTTGGTGTGATTTGATCTTGAGATTTTCTTGGATGCCATTTTTCCCGCTCTTTAGTTTCAAAATTTGTCTATTGGGACGTTGATGATGTAGTGCTTTTTGAGTTTATTTGGGAATTGAATCTTGTTCTAGCTGGTGAATCGGGTTTATGTTATTTGTTTGAAGAGAGGGATTGATTGAAAACTTGTGAACCTTATTTTTTTTGTTTAGATTTGATCGTGTTGTGTTAATTTGAGTTTTAATGGTTTTTAGATTTTGGAGATGGAAGAAGAGAAGGATTCTGAGAATCGTTTGACGTCAGCTGCTGCTTTTGTGGAAGGGGGGATTCAAGAAGCTTGTGATGATGCTTGTAGCATATGCCTTGAGGATTTCTGTGAAAGTGATCCTTCTACGGTACAATGATTGAGCCATTTATCTTTATTGATTGTAATTGTACCTTCTTTTTTCTTGATCCAAAAAGGAAGGAAAAAAGAAAGAAAATACCCACTTATGTCCACAGTGAGAACATTAATTATGGACCATCACATTATTACAATGGAATGATATTTCTTATAATTCTTATGTTGTTTTTTCATGTAGGTTACTGCTTGCAAGCATGAGTTTCACCTCCAATGCATCCTTGAGTGGTATAATATGATTGTTTTTTAATTTTTAAGATGTTGATTTTTTTAAAATTTGACTGTTTGTTACATACACTACACTTGACTAGCAACTCATCTTAAGTTTAGTTGTGCTGTTTAATCCAGCAACTTTATTTTTCTAGGGGTTAGAAATCTTGTTTGATGAATTGAATTGTTGAGGTGAGATTGTATTTATAAAATGTGTTGTAAGTTAACGTGTGATGCACCTGGAACTTTGCTACTGATGTGTGTCTAGGAAATGACTTAATCTAATTATTGTGCTGTTGATTACCTGTTATTGTTGATAATATTGCCTGTTGGGACTGCGAAAAACTGTACTTGTGAAATTGAATTGCTCTTTCAATATGCAGGTGCCAGAGAAGCTCTCAATGCCCTATGTGCTGGCAATCTATCAGCCTGAAGGACCCCACCAGGTTCAATTTTATGCTTGCATATGATGCATTTGCAGTTTATCATTTTTAAATATTATCACGTTTGCTTACTTGTCTATGTTGTGGCAGTCAAGAGCTGTTGGAGGCTGTTGAACGAGAGAGGAATATAAGGGCTACTCCAGTGAGAAATACTGCTGTGTTTCATCATCCAGCTCTTGGCAATTTTGAGTTGCAACATGTTGGTTTTGCTTCTAACTTTTACGCATTTTCAAGTTTTGAAGATATTGGAATTATTCAAGATGATGTTTTCTTCAAATGCAGCTACCTCTGGGTGTTAATAATGCCGAACTTGAAGAGCGAATCATTCAACACCTGGCTGCAGCTGCTGCGATGGGGAGGACACACCATATTGGTAGAAGAGAGGGAAGGAGTAGGTCGTCATCTCATGGACGTCCTCACTTCTTGGTTTTCTCCACTCATCCCGGTGGACCTCCCGAGCATGTCTCGGCCTCTGGAGTACACAGTGAGCCAGCTGGTATTACCGTTGCTAGCCCGTCTAGCCCACTAACACCTCGTGGGGATGAACCATCACAGCATATTGCACAGTTTCCGTCTATTCAGACTGATCATGTTTCTCGTTCAGCATCTGGATCTAACTTTTCAGCCAGTCGACGAGGAGCTTCATCTGGCATTCGGTATATAATTGTTTCAAAATGGTATATGTTATGGCTTATTTGCTGCAAGCATTTTTGTTTTAATAGTGTCCTTCATTCACAGAATCTCCACTAATGATTCTCCATCTCCAAATCTGGATAGAGCTGGTCCATCTGAATTTCAGTCATTCTCGGAATCTCTAAAATCAAGACTCAATGCAGTGTCCACAAGGTACGTGGTCAAGAGAAAAACTAGAACTTTTGTGTCAAATTCTCGATGGATGGTGAAGTTTTTAAACTGGATCTTGAGCACACACGCATTGCACACACAGCAAATGATATACATATATGATTATATCCTCTATGTAATTGTATGTGCATGAATTTAGATTGTGCTTCTATACTGATTCTGAGAGCTTTCCGGTACTAAAGGTACAAAGAATCGATTTCAAAGAGTACAAGAGGGTGGAAGGAGCGGCTATTCTCTCGCAACACTTCCATGTCAGAACTTGGTTCTGAAGTTCGAAGAGAAGTAAATGCAGGAATTGCCAGTGTATCACGTATGATGCAACGCCTTGAAACCAGAGAGGATGGTGTTACAAATCAAGGTTCTAATGAGCAGGGTGGCCACAATAGAAGAGAGAGCAACCCAGAGAACTCTTTAAACGACAGCAGTGCTCCAACTTCTTGTGCTGCAACATCTGCTGAGCGTTAAATCATTAATATTAATTTTGGCAAATGCATCTGACATCAGCATCTTATTTCTGAAGGTGAGTAACAAAACACTATACCATTAAGCTGACAGTCTGGTTACATACGAGTTCCTCTTAATTTGCATCTTATTGGAGTTTGGTGCCAATAGGTTTGATGCAACCTTATGATGCATTTTGCAACCAGTTTGTTGTTTAAAAATGCCTCCAGTTCTTTTTTTCTGTCTTCTCCTCCTTTTTCGTTTGTTTGTTGTTTTTTTTATATGTACACACAC
This sequence comes from Cucumis cinereus, assembly GCA_037974625.1. NCBI lineage: Eukaryota > Viridiplantae > Streptophyta > Magnoliopsida > Cucurbitales > Cucurbitaceae > Cucumis > Cucumis cinereus. The sequence continues at coordinate 15,515,708 of JBBPDJ010000017.1, forward strand.
ACACACACACACACACATTCACACACACAAAAATGTAAACTCGTATAATAACTGCATTTTGCCAAGTTGCTTACCACAATATACAAAATTGAGAAAAAAGTAAGTCATGATAGCAACAACCCCTCAAAGAGCAAAAACATGTTCCACACTGAAGGCACAAATGTGGGAGGGGAAAAATTATATTACATCTCAAGGATTCAAGGGATGATCAACATTCATTCAAATGAATCAAAATCTGCACCATCCTAAGATTCCTTCTCCCTCTTCAATTCTCACAGGGTTTCCTAACCAATTAAGAAATAGAAAACTAGTTGCCTGCCAAAGGATTCTTCCTTTGTCAGTAATTGATGGATGCAGAATCACCTCTTCCATCTTTCATCTCAGTAGGACATCTCCAAATCTGGATAGAATCACCTATTCATGCCAATCAATGCGTCCTTTGACCAAAGTCATTAAACACCTGAAGCAAATTGCCCTTAATCAACTCCCAACTTTCTCGAAAGAATAACCGAGGGTGGAGACACCTTGCCTCCTTCAAAACTACTAAAGTTTCTTTAGTCTCTCTTTCAAAGTGGAAGGGGTTGGGCCCCGTGGAAAGGTGTTTGTTTTTGTTTTTGTTTTTTCTTTTCTTTTTGGAGGAAAACCAAATTAACATATACATGCTGTGGCGTGAAATCGCCAACCTGATAAAACAAGGGGAGACATGGCAGAATTTCATGTGTGTATTTTGTCCACGGCATTAAATCTTAACCATATTTTGCTATTTATTTTTTATTTATTTATTTTTTTAAGTTCCAGTGTAGCAATAGTTATCATGTGTGGTAATTAGTTTTTATAAATAGTAGATGTGTATAGAAAACGAATGTGGAACAGTTACATTAGGAGTCTGATACATAACTATTGAGTGGAGAACGGGCAATTGCCATCCTTTACTTGTCCTTTTTTTTGGACATCTTTTTAATATATATTTTTGTTTTAGACATAAACCTTAATAACTTTGTTTTGATGATATTGATTAATAATTAGAAACTAACATTTTCTGAATCTATGCTTGTTGACTTCTAAATTCAGACTACAATAATTAAAAACTAACAATAACAGCTTAACTCAGGCTACGCAGGCTGGACTTGGATTCTTACCTTCTTCTGTTAACAATTGAAATTCTAAATCACATCAATCTTCCGTTAGGATTAAAGTTGTCATATGTGATGATTTCCAGACTCTTTTTCTAAAAGTGTGTGTATATATATATATAATGAGAGGTTATTTATAACTACGTTTATTTGGTTTTTGTACATTTGTTATTGTTTTTTTTTGTTAGTTTCTCGTGGTTACATTATTTTTTAGTTTTAGTCATTTTTTCAATATGTATGTTATGATTTTTTATCTAACTTTGCTCATTATAGGTTAAATGAAAGTGGTGGAATTTAAAAAGTATAGCTTGATTTTGATTTAGTTAGCAACAGTTTAATATGTTTTTTTAGATAAAAAGTGAGGTCCAAGCAGATTGTAAAGTAGAATCTTTTATTTCTTTGTCGATCTTGAAACCATAATTTCCACTTAAGTTAGAACAAGCACAAAAGTTTAGAGGTTTCTTTAGACAAAGTAAAACAAAGAAAATTCAGCAGTGCAGTTTTTGAGTTTTCTTATCAATTTTGAAATCAAACTCAAATAGCAAGTTTAGCAACTTTAGTTTGTTATCCTAACTTGTTTGACTGCCACATTTTAAAAAAATGTTTGATTCTTCTTTTTTGGTGGGTTGAGATTAAACTTGTTACTTTATCGAGTTGACAGTCTGACAGTGAAGAGAGGGATGGATGGGAATACAATGTGACTGGTGAAGAATAAGGAGAGAAATTATATGTCGTACTGTTAGAGGTATGACTGATGAGTGAAGTTTTAGAGAGAGGTCATGGATTGGGTAAGAGTAAGACTACTTAGAGACAGTACCTGACAGAATCATTGGTTCATGTGAGGTTCTATAACCTCAGAGTATATATAAGTAGATAAGAATTAGAATGGAAGAGCAGTTTCAGACACTCTTAATAGTTATAGGGGGTATGAGACCAAGAACTGTAAAGCATGAATGCATCATGCTTTATGCATGCATTGGTCGCTTGAAGTCTTGGACAATTAAGAGTCTTAAATCAGTGATTGACCCAAAAGCTTAAGTTTGTAGATGAAGATAAATTTAATATTATATCACTCAACACTCCTCACTTGTCGGCTTGATATATGAAGAAGATCCAACAAGTGGAAGTCAATTTTAATTGGAGAGGAAATAACATTGCCGAGGTTTTTGAACGTAGGACCTTCCTAGACCACCTACTCTGATACCATCTTAGATCACCAACTAACCAAAAAACTTAAGCTTGTGGGTGAAGACAAATTTAACATTCCATCACTCAACAAAGACGTTGGGACATTAAAACTCCTGGAGGCCATATGTTGAGATTTGTGGGCTTTCAGTACATGATAGTTATTTCTTAATCAAGGAACAACTTTTCATTGATAGAAAAAAAAACATTTGTTGGAACACCAAATAAAACAAGAAAAAACAGAGACAAATACAAGAACTACAAAATCCAAAATAACAAAACTTAAGGCAGTTCAATCTGAGGTGGTCTTGCTATCATCATCATGAGAAAAGCTGGAAGGGTCTTGACTTCTGCAAGAGAGATAAAGGGGTCTTTAGTTATAAAATTGGTTGTAGAGGGAGCAGCAAGAAATGCAGTGTTTTGTGACAATGCAGCTTTAGTGATTCACCTGAGTATGAGATCTGCTTTGAGATTTGATATAGTATAGAATTCATTGTTTTAGTCAAAAGTAAAGCTTTCATGGAACGATGAAAGAGTTCAAAAGGGTCGATAAAAAAGGAAAGCCCCTGCAAAAGGAGCCTAAATTGAGCCGGCCTACTATAGAAAAGATCTCCAGTTGTTATCATTAAGAATAAAAGACAAAGGTAGTTTCAAAAGTTCTTAGACATTGAAATTCTTAGGGAGCTGTGAAACCTATAGCCATAGCCCCCAGTCCCCACCACCTCCTTGACTTTTCCACAAAGTAGTAAAGAAAGTTGCACTTCTCTCCCATGTCCTGAAATGACAAAAAGAGCAACCAGATCTTTTACCATACATACACCAAAAGACTCTGCCAAGCGAAGAACTTATAATTACGGACAAAAACGAGATTTTGGAATGACTTTTTAAGCAATTTCTTTTAACTCCTAAAAAATCGTTCTAAGTAGGTCCTTCATTAGTGAATTCTTTTGAATGATTCTAACATGGACTGTTTTGTTCTGCATCATTGTTGTGGGTTTTATGCTTCCGAATCCACCTTACTTGAACGGGATCTGTCTTATAGGTTGTACATCCGTTCTAAAAATACTTGATTAGATGAGCTTCACCATGGTTTGGACTTTGATCTGATGTGAATATGATTTGTGTATCAGGTGAACTATATATATATATTCTCCAGACTTGATATGCTGAGGACCAGATGCCTTTCAGCCTTTGCAAACAAAAAAGGGTTAAAGAATTCCATGTGTAGAGGGTAATGTTGATGATTGTTGTCTGAACTGAAAAAAAAAAAGAAAAAGAAAAAAAAAAGAAGAAAAAAGAAGAAAAAAAGAACCCAATAAGGAAGAAAGAAGAAGGGGAGAGAGGGAGTTTGGGAGAAAAGCCTCCCATCTGGACATGTTGTATGTAACTTTTTCTATACATAAAAAATACAGTATTTGATGCAAAAACACATTTTAGAAAACAATGTCTGGATGGGTTAGTCTTTTGGAATTGAAGTTTCTTTGCAATGTTCATGTAAAAAGTGTCAAAACCAACACTCATTTCTTTGATGAGTTTTAATATTCTTTTACTATTTTCTTCTTCAACCCATTTTTGTTATTACTATCATTTGGTCAAAATTTGGTATCTTAACCATTTACATAGTGTGTTTTTACTTTCTCTCTCTCTCTAACTTTGAGCTTGAATTTGAATTGAGTTATAAAGACAAATTCCTTTGACAGTTGAGTTTCTGTTCTTCTGGAGGGGACTTGTTGTAGGCATTCTTATGATTAGTTTGTTGCAATGGATGAATGTTTTCATTTCTATTAGATTTTGGATTTTGGTTGTTTAGGTGAATTTTTGTGGTTGGGTTTTAAAACCTATAGGTTAAATTGCAAGGTTGGTTGGTCCTAAACATTCTTAAAACTTGTAGAAATGATTTATGAAGAAGCTTAGTGAATCTAATGAAAACTCAAACAATACAATCAATTCTTGAGAGACAATTTGGATATTCTCCAACTAAAGAATTTGGTGACCTTTTATCACTCAACCACGAGTTTAAGCTAAACCATTGCGACAATAAAGAGTATGACAAAAAGAGATATTTCTAAGTGTTTGTGATAATTCCTTAGCTTTCTTACCCTTATCGAAGAATCCAATCTCCATAGGCTTCATAGACTCAATATTTAGAAAACTTAACAATCTCTACCTTCTATTTCGATCTTTCTAGAAGTTGTTTGAGGGATACAAAAAAGACTTTTAGTGATGATCATGTCTTCCATATTACAGGATCTAGTAATGTAATGTATTTCTACAAACCGAATATGATCTAGATGATCATGTAATACCCACCTCAATCCTCTTGCTCGTCGGTGAGAGCTCCATAACATCATCAAAATTTGAACTTCCCATCAATTGATGAGAGAATACCCATCGTAACAACATGACTTTGAGCATTAGCTGAGACCTCCAACTACCCATGCAAAAATCGTAACATTGAAAATTGAAATCTCAAATTTATAATGAATCAATAAAATTATTTTAACAAATTTTCTTCCCATAATTAATGATTTCTATTGGCATCATTCATTATCTCTCAACTCCATTTTTTAAATTAAACATGAAAAAAACCCCTATATTTCATACATTGAATTTGGATTTTGAGTATGGTTGGTGTGTATTGAAATTGTTATTTTTATGCCACATTTTTCTTCATTTATATATATTTTTATTTAATTAATTTTTTGGGACAATTGCCTTAATTTGAAAGTCCTTTTTGTTCTCTATACACCCACACCAAATTCTTGAGTGTAACAACAAACCTACCAAATATTGTTCACCGACACAAAATAATAATAAATAATAATAATAATTTTGTTAAAAATATAATAAATCAATGAGATATTAAAAAATATCTAAATTTCAACATACAACTTTCCATTTTTATTTTATTATACTAAAAAAAATTTAAAGCAAAAGTAGGGATTCTTAGTTTTTTTAAAAAAATATACAGTCCGAAGCTAAGTCACAAAACAAAGCACACAACAAACAGCAAAATGTCCAAAAGGAACACCTCCAAGATCTTCTCGACTTGTTCTTTGATTTTTTAACTTTAGATAATTTAATTACTAATTAATGTTTGAGTCGTTTTCAAATATAGCAAAAAAAATCAAAATGTACAAATATAATAACATTTCAGAATCTATTAATGATATACATTGATAGACACTGATATAAGTTTATCTGTGCCAATCGATAGCTATCATTGATAAATTTTAGAATTTAACTATATTTATAAATATTTTTAACAGTTTTGTCATTTGAAATAATTATTCTTAATGTTTTATTCTTTAAGTTAAAGCTTAAAAAAATAATAGAAAATAGTTTTAGAAGGAGAATTAAGTGTAAGTCCAACCATGAGCCAGCCAGCTATTGTTTTGACTAAAAAGGGTTATATTCTTTTTCCTTTTTGCTTTGTCCTAATGTTTAAAATATTTTTTACATTAAAAATATTTTTATTACGTCATTTCATTGAAAAAATAAATAATAATTATCTTGATACTTGACATTGAAAACTCAATTTTATAATTCAACAAAATTCTAAAATTTACGTACCATAAAAATAAGTAAATATCTAAAATTTTGATTAGATTTTTTAAACACAAATTGTTAATTCAATGATTTGTAGATACAAAATTAAAAAATTTAGAAATGCATTTTTTGAAAGTTCGAACGATAAATATACAAAAATTCAATAATAAAGAGTGTATTTTTAAACAATTACTTAATACTAACTCTTAGAAATAGAACATTTGACTGCAGATCAAGAGGTTATCGTTTCAAATTCGATTAGGTCTTTCTTTTACGAATGATAGTTAAAATCACGAGTTTTTTTTTTTTTAGTGGAGTGGTAAAATTAAATTACTTTTTTTTTTTTTGAAAAAGAAATAAATTATTGAAGTGACTTAATAAAGTTAAAAAAACAAAAGAAAAATTAGTGTGGAAGTAAAGTAAAAGGTGAGCCAAAGGCTCCGTTGCAGCAATAGGAAGGAAGCCGACGGCTGACGGCGACAACTAACCTCCCTGCCGCTGAAACGTCGCCACCGCACGACCAAATATTTATATATATAATAATAATTTTAATTGGGGTACGAAACGACGTCGAAGAGTGAACCTTCCTCCGTTGTTGAGTCACGCGCTGAAAGGAGCGTGAAGTAGACGCGTGAGTTGGCGTGAAATGAAGGCTAGTAATGCCACCGACAGTTTGGCTTTTAATTTAACACCTTCCTCTTCCCACGTGCTTTTCTTGTCGGCTCACTCGGCTCTATCTCTCTCTTTCCTAATTTTTTTACTAATCATTGTTCTAATTAATGTTTAATTAAAATTAAATATATACTTAACTTAACTAACTAGAACTAAACTATCACAATTTCCTTTGATTTTTATTTTTACTTTTTTTAAAATAATAAAATATGAAGTTTATTAGCGTTAAAGTGACTGAGAGTGTGAAATTAATGTCATTTGTACGAGAGTTTTATAGCACCTTCATCCTTTGTGCTCGTACTTAAATAATTAAAATATAATAGTAAAAGGCTTTTCCTCTTTTACCCTCTTGCGTTCGCTCTAGCTTTCTCCTCGGTCTCTCACTAGTGCTCCTCCTCACGCTCTCACTCGCCCTTGTACTTACTCTTTTGGATCCTCGTTAATGGTGTATGAGTGGTAGTAATAGTATGAATAATTAAGACGCGGTTAATGCATTCATCCTTCGTTTTTTTAGAAATTATTGTAACAATTTAGGTCATTATAAAAAATCCTCGAACCTTGCTTTTTTTTTAAAAAAAAAATATTATTTTCTAATACTCTTATACTTACAAAAATCGTAATATCATCCCCCGACTTCCATAAACAACTTATTTTTGCATAAATGCATGTCCTTTGAGTAGAAGTCATTTAGAATTTTGAATAAAAGTTAAATTCAGGACTTAAAATTATGTAACACGACGATGATCTATAATGATATGTTGATTTGAATTTCCGATTCAGGTCGTTGCTACACTATTTTATTATATCTTAATTTAATCTATAAAATTCTAACGAATTTATACTTTAAGAACAATTTAAAAATGTTTAATGAAAGTTTAGGGATAGTATTATAATTTTTGAATGTATGGAATTATTTGTGAAATAAATGTTAAAGTGGTAAGGTATTTTTTTAATAATTCAATCATAAATAAATAAATATATTTCATAATGTATAAAATTGATTAGGAATCGAGATTGATTTTATATGCAATTCATTGTTGGTTGTTGATGCAAATTTAATGCATCTATTGTTGATTTGTAGATCCTCTTTATTTATATTTTATTCCCAATTTCTTCTTTTTTTTGGAAAAATATTATTTCATTTTATTTTTAATATTTGACCAATTATAATATTTTAAAATTATCACACAAAATTATTTCTAAAAAAAACCATAAAACTAAAAGAAAAAAAAAAGAGAGAAGAGAGTGATCGGCGCGGCGCGGGGCGGCAGAGCTGAGAGCCACTGGCTGTCACTGTCGTTGCCGTGTGGGTCCGTTAAGGCCAGCCTGTTTTCTTTCACTAATTTGCCCTAAAAAGTCTTCTTCTTCCTTCATCTCCTTCCTCTTTCTCTCTCCTCTTTCTCTCTATTCCTCCATTATTACTCTCTTCCTTCACTTCCCTCTCTGTCCCCACTCTTCCTTCCCTCCTTCACCGACACCCACCCCTTTCCCCTTCCCATTATTTTCCCGCTTTCTTCTCCATTGCCCATTTCATCATTCTTCCTCTCTCCGCCATGGATTCCCCCTCCCATGGCGTCTCTCTCTTTTTCCTCTTTCTCACCATTTTCTCTCTTCCCCCCTTCTCCTCCGCTTCCCTCCGCCGTAACCCACTTCCCAAATCCCCTTCCTCCACCTCCACGGCGGCTTCTTCTCAGATCAATTCAAACTCTATCCTCGTCGCCCTTCTTGATTCACACTACACTGAACTTGCAGAGCTTGTTGAGAAAGCCCTCTTGCTTCAAACCCTTGAGGACGCTGTTGGGAAACACAATCTCACCATTTTTGCACCCAGGAATGAAGCTCTGGAACGGGAGTTGGATCCTGAGTTTAAGCGATTCCTTCTTGAGCCACGGAATTTGAAATCGCTTCAAACGCTTTTGATGTCCCACATCGTTCCTAAAAGAGTTGGGTTTAATCAGGATCGTTCTTCTTCTCTGGTTCGTCATCGGACATTGGGGGATTCCCATTTGGATTTGAAGAATTCTGATTCTGGTAAGATAATCGTTGATTCAGCTGAGATTGTTCGTCCCGATGATGTTGTTCGTCCTGATGGTGTGATTCATGGAATCGAACGGTTGTTGATTCCTCGTTCTGTGCAAGAGGATTTCAACCGTCGGAGAAATTTACAGTCGATTTCCGCTGTTTTGCCGGAAGGTGCACCGGAAGTCGACCCACGAACTCACCGGTTGAAGAAGCCAGCTCCACCAGTCCCTGCCGGAGCGTCTCCTGTTTTGCCAATCTACGACGCTTTAGCTCCAGGCCCATCTATCGCTCCGGCGCCGGCTCCCGGCCCCGGAGGACCCCACCACCACTTCGACGGTGAGCGGCAGGTGAAGGATTTCATCCAAACGCTGCTGCATTACGGCGGCTACAACGAGATGGCTGACATTTTAGTCAATTTGACATCTCTAGCTACAGAGATGGGGAGATTAGTCTCTGAAGGCTATGTTCTTACAGTTCTTGCCCCGAACGACGAAGCGATGGCAAAGCTTACAACCGATCAGCTGAGCGAACCAGGGGCACCGGAGCAGATCATGTACTACCATATAATCCCAGAGTACCAAACAGAGGAGAGTATGTACAATGCGGTTCGACGATTCGGGAAAGTTCGATACCAAACGCTCCGGCTTCCACACGCCATCATGGCACAGGAGGCCGATGGGTCGGTGAAATTCGGACAGGGAGAAGGTTCTGCTTATCTTTATGATCCTGATATATACACAGATGGTCGGATATCTGTGCAGGGGGTTGATGGAGTTCTGTTTCCATTGGAGGAAGATAAAGCTTCAGAGAAGAAATCAAATTCAGCTCTTAAAGTTGCCACTAAACCAAGAAGAGGTATATTCCTTTCTTTCTTTGCCCTTTTAATCTCTTGTTCATTAGAGAAATATAGTTTGATATTAGAACTGATGAACACTTGATCTTATGAGTTCTTAGTGTTTTTCTGATTCCTAGCTGTGAGATGATGTTGAATTTCTTACTAAATCTCTGCTGAGAGTAGTATAGTGGGATGATTTAATCTTTAGACCAAACTATTTAGTGGTGTTAAGGTGAAGTTGTTCATGAGTTTTGTTAGCCAAATACATGGAGTAATCGAGTGGGATTACAACCTTACTTGAACCCAACCTGGTCCATAGATTGAATAATTGTGTGCTTGAGTTCTAATAGAGAATGAGATTTACTCTAATCCAAAAAAAATAAATAAATAGAGAATGAGATTTACTATTTAGACAGATGTAGGTTGTCTGGAAAAGTGATAAACCCGTCATGTGTTCGAACTATGGTCGTTTGTCCATGACTTTTGTTAGCCGAATACATCACGACCTTACTTGAACAGGACCTGTTCGATAGGTTGTAACTGTGTCCTTATATTCTAAGTTAGTCGGGTGAGATTCCTAACATTATCTGGTAAAATTGTTAATCAGTCGTGAGTTCAAACTATGGTAGCTACAACATGACGATAACCTAAATACGAACATGTTGAGTTGGAAAAAGAATTCAATTATTTGAATTCTTTTGATTAGTTGGGTTTTGTCATCACATTCCAAACATCACAAGAAGTATGAGAGACAGTCCACATTCTTCTTTTCCCCACCACCCAAATTTTATTAGCTTACAACAGCCTGTATATCATTGTTCTTATTCCTTTCCCCAAATGATTATTGAATTCACATTTCTTCTTATTGTTTAGTTGACTTTTTGAATTAGTTAGAACTTAAAGAAGTGTCTGGACACAATTAAGAATCCATTGACTTTTTACTGTTATTCCAACTCGATCATCGTCGTCGAGAGGACGGAATCGTCATAAAAGCTTAACATTTTTTATTCTATCAAATTGATGCAGGGAAGTTGATGGAACTTACATGTACCATGCTTGGAGCATTTGGACAGGACTCTCATTTCTCTTCATGCCTATGAAAAATTTAGGGTCCGTTGATAACGTTTCTCGTTTCTCATTTCTTGTTTTTCATTTCCTATTTTTTGAAAACTAGAAACAGGAATATGTTTGATAACTATTCATATTTCCCGTTTCTTAAAAAAAAAAAAAAAAAACAAAAAATAAAGTCAAAATGATAAACATTTACACGGGTGGTAAGTCTAGTTGTTGTTTTTGCAATTTAGTCCCCCTTTTGTTTAAAAAAGTTTCAATTTAGTCCCTTATATATTTTTACTTGGTGCAGCTATAAAATGGGGCTGTGTGTGTAAAGATGATTGGGGAGCAAGAAAATGTAGAAATTTTCTCGAGAAAATCCGCTGAGGATAATTTGAGTTTCTTCTTTTTTTTTTTTTTTTTTTTTTTTTTTTTACATTGTTAGGAATACACTGTAATTACATATTATTATTATTATTTTTTTGGTTAATTTTTATATTTTTGAGGTTAATATTTTTCTGTCCATTATTATTTATGCATGTTTGATTCTCACTGCCAATGTATGCATTGAAAATATCATTGTAAAAAACTTTCTTGTGTCTACCTCTTCCTCTTTTTACCAATATTTTGCACTTTCCTAATTTCAAATTATAAAAATAATTGAATTAATTAATGGAAATTATTAATTTTTAAATTTTTTAATTAAGAGCATATTTGGAGATTTTAATAATGGTAGTGTAAAGTCTTTAAATGTGATTATTAAAGTTAGAGTAAGTTATATTTTTGGTCCTTGAAATTTAAAGTTGATGTCTATTTGGTCCATGAAGTTTCAAAACAACCACTCTAATTAATGAGGTTTGATAAATGGTTTTAAATGGTCTCTAAAACTATCTAGACCATTAGTTGACTAACGGTAAAGTGTGATTATAATTTGGTTGCGGAAATGGAAAAAACACGTCAACTACACCTAAAGGTTCGTTGGAGGAGGGTTGAAGAAGATGCTAGAGAAAAGGAAATCATTTAACCACATCATATTATCGTTAGTCAACTAACGGTTAAAGTAACCTTAAGAACTATATTAAAACTATTTTTCAAACATCGAAGACTTAAGTGTTCGTTTTAAAACTTCAGGAACCAAATGTATATCAACTTCAAAACTCAAAAACCAAAAATGTATTTTGCTATTTAATGAAAAAGGCCGTCGAAGAGAATAATAATAATAATAATAATAATAATAATAATAATAATAATAATAATATTAAATAAAAAAAGGAGAAAAAAGACAAAGAAATTAGGTTGTCGGTAGGGGGAGTGAGAGAGCCTACAAATCCTTGTCTTTCTAAAACAGCTGTGTTTTTCGGACACTCACTTTCCTTCACTATCTCTCCCCAATAATTCTTTTTCTTTTTCTTTTTAAAAAATACTTTCCAGAGAAATTGCATTTTAATTATTTTTTCCTTAAATTTATAAGTCAACCTCTAATTTATATATATAATTTACATTATAGAATATTTTAATTTTAAATATCATTTGTATCTATTCTCAAGTTTGATTTTGAATTTAAATCTTTATTTTATTATTTTAACATTATTCTAATTCACAATGTTTTTTTTTAAATAAAAAAAAACAACCAATTTTGTCAATTTTCTTTTAACAAGTAATTATTTTGGTCATTGCCTAATGTTATACTTTATTATTATTATTATTTTTGTAAAAAAAATATTATAGCATTACTTTGTTAATATTGAATTAAATGTGGGAACTAAAACAGTTTTTTTTTCCTTAAAAATATTTAAAGACTAGAATAGATATTTGAAAAGTTTGGGACTATATGAGTAAAATGAATATTTTAAAAGGATCAAAATAGAATTTACATACAAATTTTGAGGTTGTCATGAAAAGAAAGGAAAAAAAAAGGTCTACTTATGTAATACCAAATTTTTGGGTGATTGTAATGATCAATGAATACATTTTCGATGTTAATAATTAAGTATATAACAACATTTTTTGGAAATATAACAAAATTTACTAGTGAATTGATTATTGATAGACTTCGAGAATTGATCTAAATTTTGATATATATGCAAAATGTTTTGTCTTGTATTATATTCGCTAATACTTTATGCTTAATTGTTGTATTTGCAACTGTTTCATTGATTTGAAAATAAATCAGTACACTAATCCACATGAGAGAGTAATTAAGAACTCATGTTTACCTCCGTATTAGCAAGTTATGATTCAAATTGTTGGAATAAATAGTATGTGCCTTTTCGTGTACGGTTTTATCCTTTCAATTTTCATTTGTTGCATTATGTTTATGTCTTTTCAAAATTTAACTAACTTGAATAAAAGACTCGACTATTTGAATGATCGCAAATTAGTTTATAAATATATCTCTTCTTCAAATAACTTTTTAAAATTTGTTTTTGTTTTTAGAATTTAGTAAAGAATTCACCCCAAATTGAGTTTAACAATTAGACGATGAAAGCATTTACATATTCAAAATTTAGCCATCAAGATTAGTTAATTTTATGAATTCATTTTTTAAAAATAAAAATTTAAGTAATCATTGAACTTTCGTATTTAGTAGATTCAAAATTATTCAAAATGTGTCGAAAATGTTATAGTATCTAATATTTATGCATTTCATCAATTTAGTTCTTATTATTTTTATTTAACTGATATTTGTATGTACTAAGAACGGTCTCAAGTTCAAATCTCCACTCCAACTTATACTTAAAAAAATTCAATTTAATTTCTCACGTTTTAATAATTTCTAATTTAGCTCTTCAGTACTGTTAACTAATAACAAAATTGAACAATAACGAACTTATATGAAATACTTAAAACTCCATTTGTTTTTAGTTTCCTAGTTTTCAAAATTTATGCAACTTGTCTCCTAAATTCAATACCATAGTTGTCAAATTTTTCAAAATCAAGAAACAAAAACAAGTTTTTCAAAACTATTTTTGATTTTTTAAATTTGGTTTGGTTTTTGAAAACAATAGTGAAAAATGAACAACAAAAACAAAGAAACTTATGTATAATCCGAAGTGGCAGTAAAAAACTAAATGATTATCAAACCAAAGCCAAAAGAAAACTTCTAATCCTTTCTCCTCTAAATTTTCTCTAATTCATCCATCTTTGTTCAAATAATGTATCGTCAACCAAATCTAAAATATACTAATGACAAGGAACTAAACTGAAAAATGTTAATGTATAAGGGGCTGGATTAAAGTTTGACCTTACAACCGGGACAAACTCGTAATCTAACTATCAGTGTGCGCATAACTTAACTGTAACAGACATGTACTCTTTTCCTTGAAGTCGAAAGTTCAAATTTCCATGCTCTGCTTCGAACTTAAATTTAAAAAAAAAAACCTAACCTAAAAGATTTCTACTCTGAAAAAGGAAAACCCAAAACCAAACATGACATTTCATTCAAAGACATCAAGTCCTTGTGGACCTTGAAACAAAGGGCTAAGAACTTCTTGACTTATTATTCAGAAAAGAGAAAAGACAAAGGGAACTTCTTGCCTTCTCATTACAAATCATCAGCTACATAACACATACTATAAATGCAATCAATTAATAAAGAACATCTATGAAGTGCATATAAATTGTACAGGAAGTTCTAATACATCAATAAAATGAGAGATATATAATGTGTGTATGATATATATATATATATATATATATATATATATATACCTAATAATCACTTGTAAGATAAAAGAGAAGCAAAAAAACAAATGGAGAGAACAAATACTTATGTTGACTTGTAGACACCAAATTTATAAATTTGACAACGAAAACTGACAAACATTCTATTCACATTACTTACCATAAAAATTTTCAAACCTTCTAAATATGATGTCTTGGAAGTGAGAACTGTGTTTGTATTTAGCCTCCAACTGCTATTTCAGGTGCCATGATCTCTGGAGAGGCTGCAGTTGTTGGTTCCTCGTTGTTTGGAGGATCCAACCCAGAGTTCACGTCCTTGCTGTCATTTGATTCGGGATGGTCAACTGGCTGGTCCTCCTGCTGTTTCGTAGTCTCGACAGTGTCGGGTTTTGGGTGGTGTCTTTCAGGTTTGTTGATCTTTGGTTTTGGCTTGATGGCAGCTCCTTCAGTTTTAGATGCTGTAGCTTCGTTTGGATGGAGTTTGGTTTGGGGTTTTTTAGCTGGTTTTTTCAAAATAATGGCCTCTTTATCGGATTTAGGTCGAAATGCTTTTGGTGAATTGCTTGGTTCGCCGTTTTGACGTGGACTGTGAACAGATGTGCCTGCTTCAGCAGTTGAGTTCTTATGTCTACCAAGCTTTGGTGATACTGGACGGGTGGTTGGTATCTGTGCAAATTAATGCAAAATATGGTTTATATAATCTATCACAAGGCACAGAGAGAAGCACAAGAATATGCTTTTATCAAACGGAGTTCAATCAGAATGCCACTGAGAAAAACAGATAAACCATAAATTTTCAGTTAAAGAGCAAACAATCCATTTTCAATAACTAGTTGCAATAAAATCAAGAACTCAAACCGCCTTAGCATTTATTTATTTATTTTAAAATTTTGTTACTACTTCGTTTTTCTTCTCTAAAAAAAATGACCCTTAAGTAACTCAGCCTGACAGTATCAACAAATAAGTAAATAACCTTCTTTAGTTCAGGCTTTGGAAGAGGTTCCTTGTAGAAATTTGGCATTGGTGTTGCTTTAAATGTCATACTCTTTCTCAGCTGCTTAATCTCCGCTTGCTGACATTCCTGCAAGATATTGGAGGCCGAAAATGAGTTTTGGTAAAAGAAGTACAATGGGAAATGGTGGGAGTGGCCCAGGGGCGGGAAGGATGAGCAGGGAACGAGCGAACTGCCATTATGGTTCAAAATGTGAAATCTTCAATACCTTAGATTTAACCTGCAGATTAGTTTTCTCAACTTCCTTTGCCTGGATTTTCTCTTCTAGCTTCAAAAAGAACTGCCATTGAAAGACATAAAATGTAATGTTTTCTGCATCTAAAGTAATGTATATACGAGCAATGAATAAAACATATATGTCCATTCAAACCTCCTTCCTCTTTTCAGCACGTTCGTCCAACCGGAAAGCAAAACCAGGACAACTATTTCTCCTTCCACGTGGAGTGGCACCCCTGATGACAATACAAAAAAATGACCTCAGTATGTTACTATTAATACACACTATAAAAACAGAAAAAGAAAATATTAATAGCAGCCTCAAGGACCAGAACCATACGAGGAAGTAGAGTGAACATCATCATCCTCTTTAGGGGGGAATGTTGTTTTTTCTGGTTTTGCTTTCTGTTCCACAGATCTGGAAATGCACAAAACACAATTGAATGTTATTTGATTACCTCTTTGATAGTAAAAGAGGCAGATTAACACGATGGAAATTATTGGCTTACAGAGCTGATTCAGATGGTGGAGAATCGCTTGTCGCATTCACCGAGGTATTTTTCACAGGCTGGTTAGAAAGAAAATTATAAAATAATTAGTTGAAATAAGCTGGAGAAGCAGGAGTAATTTGCAAGGAGAAGATATGGGAAAGTAATATCTTACAATGGAGGAGCGATTGCCCGGAATTGATGCCAATGATGATCTGTGTGCATTACTACCAGTGTTCTTGTTTACACCCTTCGACATCACTCTGTTTAATACATTCTTGTTTGAATTCTTCAACTGAGAATCCTCTGAAATTTGGGACCTTGATTTTGTACCATTTTCCCCTGTGCGCTTGGCGACTGTTTTAACCGGATATTTGTCAATGCTCTTGTCCATGACATCAGTACTAGCGCCTTTTGCAGGAAACGAAAGGCTCTGAGAAAGAACTCGCCTGTTTGGTCGAGGAGACTGGGCAAAGCCTGTTAAGGTTGGTTTGTCCTTAGCCAGTTTGTTGCTCTTTGAAGAACCTACTGCTGTTCCAGGTTCCTGGAGTGAACTACAAATTCATTAGGAAAAGAGATAGATCCAAAGAGTCTCATAACCCATTCATGTATGATAATCTATTAATGACAGAACAGCCCAATGACTGTACCTTTGAAGCTTTTACATTTTTACTCTTGGGAACAGTTATAGAGGCTTGTAACTTATTTTTGGAAGAACTAAGGTTTTCAGATTCTGCCACTGGTTCCGAAATCTCTTTCCGAGTGGGAGCTTTTTGAATACTGTCACCATTCTCACCCTCTTTTGTCAAATCCACAACTGAATTATTCAGTTGTGGCGTCTCAACTGCACAACTCTCATCCTCCACATTAACTCCATTTTCAGATTCCATCACCTGACATGTGAAAAGATTGTTAACATTAGCAACATCACATCAGTTGAGAAAATGCAATAAATTCAAGTGAAGATAAAAGAAAATCAAGTTGGACATTGATCAAATTTGGCTTATACATCAATACAAAGGTGGAAAAAGTTTTGTGCTGCCTGTAGGTCAATGTATAAAGTATTGCAACTCTTACACTAGCTTCAAAAGAGAAAAAAAAAACAAGCTATAGGTTGAGCATGAATGAGGCTTGCAGAATATGTGAAAGATCAGATCTCTCAACATGTCATGCCATTCATCTTTTCAGAGGTGTAACAGAGTCACTGACAACTTCCAAAGGTCGAATTGACACCGATCGATGAATACCAGACAAGTGAATGACCATTTGATATGTAAAAAGCATCGAGACAAATTACCCCAAAAACACATACTTCTAAAATGAAAAAGCATCCCCATCATATCAACCTCTATGGTGACGGCAGTACATTCCAAAAGAGACAGCCCAAAAAGCTCTACATTACCATGTCCGACATGATTCAAAGCCTCAAACCATAGAAAGAAAACAATTTAGCCTCCATGTGCAAATATTTACGCTAGGATACACTTGTCTCTCCACACCTATGATTCTGACATCTTTAATCACAACCAAACAGAAGATTCAAAAACAATTTTTCGGTGCGGAATTTCATCAAACAGGAGGAGGGCGTTGAAGACGCAAGTAGAAATGACAATATAACAAAAACCCATATGAAGAAACAGAAAACCCATCAATCTATGCACAAAATTAACACCAACAGAAGCAGAAAATCAACAAAATTTTAAGAAACAACGAAAACCCAGAATCCAATTCACTTGAAAAGGAGCACAAAAACTTACAAAATCAATATGCACCCGTCCCAATACAAATTGGGTTGGGGGGATTTTTAGAAATTTCTTGAATTTAAACAGAAGAAACAAAGAAGAGAGACTCAAATTCCAATAAAGATCAGAGAATTGTATAAACAGTATGATGACAGAGATTGAATTGAAGTAGAAGACCTGGGAAACTGAAAACAGAGCAAGAGTAGAAAAGCAGATCAAAAGCGGTGTAGATTAGAAGCAGTAGAATGGGTTTTAGTGCTTGAGAGAATTCACCATGAAAGCTACAGAAGGTTGGTGTATGTGATGAGAGAGAAAGAGAGAGTGAAGAGAAAAGTTGGTACTGCAAAACTAAAGAAAGGATTTTTCTTCTCCATCATCTCCATCTCTCTCTCTCTCTAAATGGATAGATGAATGAATGAGAAGTTACAAAATGACCAAAAAGCCACTTTGTTCTTGAAAAAGTTTAATCCAAATTTAATGGGCTTTTGAAATTTTTGATCATGAGGGTGAAAATTTTGCAAGTGGTTTAGGAGGTGCTTTCAACACTATTTTGTCACTAAATTAGATTTTTAAGTACATAACTTTTAAGGATTATTCTACTTTTGTTACTAATTAGTTCTCAAACCCCTTTTCCCACCTTAGTAAAAATACTTTTAACTGCTAAAAATAATATTAGGTCAGATGTTCGAACCTCTTCGTTATATTCAAGTTTTAATTAATAAATATTGAACTACATTGATAGGTATAATAATAATAATATCAAAAAGTTTCGATACTAAAATAGTTTACATTATCATTTTTTGCTATTAAGACATTTAATTAATTTATTTTTTTGGAAAATTACATAAAGAAAGGAATTTAAGATGATATTACTAGTAATATTTTATGCATATTGGTAGTTTTGTAATTCAAATTACACATCTTTAACACTACCAAAAGGTGACATAGACTTAAAGTTAGTGATCTAATTATTACTGATTAAATTAAGGTTAAATTATAAGTTAGTCTTCAAATAAATTTGTGTCTATTTGACATGCGATTTTAAAAGTGTCTGATAAATCTCTGAATTTTTAATTTTGTATCTAACAGATCTCTAAACTTTAAAAAGTGTTCAAGAAATATTTAAACTTTCGATAATCTTTAGATTTTCAATTTTATGTTGAATATTTTTTTTAAAAAAAATAGTTTATAGACCTATTAGATGCAAAATTCAAAATTTAGAGTCTCATTAGACATGAACTTATTTAATACTTGAGTTAATTAATTTTTTTTAATATATTAGAGATTTATTAAACACAAAAATAAAAGCTTAAGGATTTGTTAGGTTCTATTAAATATAAAAATGAAAATTAAAGGCCTTATTAGACATTTTTTTCAAATTTATACATGATACTATGGAGACTAAAGCTGTCATAAATACCTTATCCACGAAACAATGTTTGAATTGACTTATTAAACTCGAGGGTTATTGGTAGTCAATAAGTGACATTAATTTTTTCTTAAAATATATACTCAAATTTGGACCCGACTATCTCTATTATCCTTCGTTTGAATTTAAGAAAGTTGAAGAAATGATTTTAAATCTTTTGATTTGAAATCCGAGAAATAATTTTAAATTAATTATTTTGTTTGAAATTAATGTATTTAAAATTTCATGTAGGGATAGTAATTGAAAAGGAAAAAAAATTATTTACTAATATGAGCTTTTATCAATGATTTGTTAATTAAAAATTAGAAAATGACGAGAACAATTAAATGATTTACTTCTAAATCCTACCAAATTTTGCAAAATTATAGCATTTTGACTCGAAAAGTTTTAAGTACAAATATAATTTGAAATCATTTCAGATTTTAAAATCATTCTCTTTCATGCCGTAACAAATAACGAATTTCATTTGAAATCCATTATAAATTAAAATCCCTAAAATCTTAAAGTTTCAAATAGAACATTATAGTTGTCAATTTGATTATATTTCAGCGGGCATAAATTTTGTAATATCAACTTCAACCTCAAAATTTTGATTCCTCCGCTTGACATATTGTAACTTTTTTTTTTACTTCAAAAAATCTCTTTTATGGTAATCGATTTGTCAAAACTCCAAACAGATTTTGGTAAAAATCGACTTTTTTTTAGTTCAACAATTGTGGGATGGAATTAAGTATTGACTTTGGATTGTTTTAAAAAATCTTATATCATCGAAACAAAAGTGAAGATTCAAATTTAAATCTTGTAGAGATGTTTTAGACATTGAACTATGAAAACTTAACAATAAAAAAGATAATTTATAAAATTCAATAAAAATGCCAATAACTTCAAAATAATTTTCTTGAATTTAAAATTATCAGATATATAAACTAAAATAATACTTAGCCTAGTAGTAAAATTGTCATCGAATTTCTTTTAGATCTAGTTTTAAGTCCTATTTTTTACATTATTTTTATTGAATTATAAGTTTCGTCAACAAAATTTATGGATCCACCAAGGTTCCGTTGTATTTTTTCCTTTTTTCTTTTCTACTTAAAAGGACAAGCGAACCAAAAATAAATTAGTTTGGGAGAAAAGAACACAACTTATTACATTTTCATTAAGCAAAACGTTGAGATGATAATATATATATATATATATATATATATATATAGCTTTATGGTTCAATCATTTAGTCACATCATTAGAGATAAGATTGCACTTAATTGACTTTTACAACTTGGAGAAGGATGTGTTACATCTTTTAAGCCCTTGAAATAAGGACCATCATCATCATTATTATTATTATTATTATTATTATTATTATTATTATTATTGCATACCCTATTAATTAAAATTTGATATCCATTGTTAACCATATAGTATTTTTTTTAATTTTTTAATTGTATTATTGGAAATTTGGAAAATCAAAGTTTGATGATGACAATGTCCAATTACAAGGATTAAGGAGGAGAAAAGTAGTTTAATCATTTAAATTTGATTGATTTGATTTACCAAAGTTTAATTTTTAAATGATTTTAATTTTAAAATATATTGAATTCTATCTTTGATGATGGATACACATAATTTTAAAAAAATATTATTATTTTTTAAATTAAATTCTAATTAAGTTATAAATATAGAATTTTGTTTCATATGTTTGTGTATGTATTAGGAACTAAATTATGTTGCTATTTGGATTAAAATATTTTCTTAATATTTTTAAGCAGTTATTAAATAAATGACTAATTATAAATTTGTCCCCAGTTAAAATTTAGTCCTTAGAATAGAATTAATCATTGTTTTTATTACTATTAAAAAGAGATTAAAATATTTCAATTTTAGTTTTAATAATATAGGGTAGAAAAATCATATATCTTATATTGAAATTGATAAAACAAGCTTTATATAAGAAGTATAATCGCGTTCGTAACACATTTTAAAATTGAAATATTAGTTTAAAAAACAAAATGAAATAAATTCAACCGTAATTAGTTAATTTTAAAATGTATGAGTTTTGTTTTTTTATTTTTTATTTACAAATATGTGGGGTAGAAGGATCCAACTTCTGACTTTGAGATCGATAGTATTGATTGAAGTTTAAATTATACTCATTATGACTAGTTTTCTTTTGATTATAAGTTTTAAGATTTTACACTTTTACCCATATCTTTTCATCAATGCTCACTTTTAAAATATAACTACCATTACACTCCTTAATTGTAGTCGAAAAATTAACCTCATTTAATTATGATTGTTGTTCTTTATTTGTATTTTGTAATCGTAATGAAATATGGGGTCCACTTTGAATTATTTAGTAAAAAGCCATAATCTAATTGAGTAATTGTGGGTGCTCAATCAGATTACGTTTAAAGTTTACTAGGATCCACTAGTTATTACCACTTAGATCTAGTTGAACATGATTGTAACAATAATGGTAATAGTAACAACAAATGTGACAACTTCATAATTCTAACTAAACGAGTTCAAATGATATTCAATTTTATTAACGATTCATATCATTACGATTACACTAATTTTTATGATTCGATCACAATATTTATTTATATATATATAATTTTTAGAAAAACTAAGAATCCACATAAAAGTTACCAAAAGAGAAAGAGGGGCAAAAGAGTAATTTACGGAAGGAGCCAATGATTGAAGCCCAACCAAAGAAGAAAAAAAACTGTTTGAGAACATGGGGAAAGAGACCGTATGTTGGGGAGTCAGAGCAGGGCCCCACATTCTCTCGCTGACGTGGCAGGACCGAGCAACATGATTGGTCTCCACGTTAAGAGATGGAGGTGGGCCCCCGCCGCTTACTCCAACGGAGCATGAGCTGTCACAACGTGCGGGCAAGATTTAATTAAACGGAATCGTAGATTTGAGCGAGACAATCATGGCCGTTCACTCAGTGGGTCCCATTCATATATTCTCACGTTTTTTCTCTCATATTCAATATTAATGGGATTTTGTGGGTAATGCGTTGCATTCAAACCCCGTTCCTTCCTTGGACTTCTTGCATTTCTTTTTTCTTTTAATAAATCTTATGTTTAATTAAATTTAGCAAAAAAAAAAAAAAATCACTTTTCAATTTGTTTTATTTGTATGATTAAATTAAAAATTTGATCCATTAGTATTTAGTCTTTAAATTTTATGAAGATTAAATTTTTAATTCGGAAAAATTATAGATATTAAATTTTTTATTTTAAAATTTTTAAAATTTAATTTTAATAATTGAATTTTTAAAAATATAATAAATAAATTGAAACTATTTACAAACTATAGAAAAATCAATAAATTTTTTCATACCTCATTTGAGTTTTTTTTTCTTTCTATATCTTGTAATTAGTTTTTTTTATTATTTATGATATTTTAATTTAAAAATGTAGGAATCAAAATGATATACATATATAAATTCATATATTAAAACGAACCTTTTAAAGAATTAAGGCTTGTTTGATAGTCATTTGATTTTTAAAAAGTAATTTTATAAATATTACTTTTTTTTTTGTTTTATTCATCAAACATTAGTGAAATAAGTAAAGTGAGAAATATGTTAAAAGTAGATTTTTTTTTAAAAAAGAAAATTTAAAAAAAAATATATAAAAAAGTGTTTGAAAGCAAACTTGCACTAAGCATAAAGTCGATAAAGTAGTTGTAAAATGAAGATTTGATTATTCTAAATAATTACTAAATAAATGAAAGGAAATGGAGGAAAATTAAGAAAATAATAATAAAGAAAAAAGCAAAAATTCTTTTAGTATACTATTTAAAGAAATTGAAGGTTGTGTAATGAATATATGCTCCTCCAAAATTACTCTTGCAAATCAATATTTATTATTTGTACTATTTAAATAAAAGAAAATAGTTTAAATATAAGGCCACGTGTACTCTACTCATATGTAATCAAAATTGGGAGGACATTAAGAGTTTTTGTTGATGTATTAGTCAAAATAAGCTCTAATCACGATCGTAATTAGATTACTTTTTGTCACGTTTACTCATGCATTTTGCAAACGTAATTTGATTATGATTGACATTGTTTACTTTGGTATCATTGTCTTTTTACTATTATCGTGTCAAATGTTCATAATTCTTTAACTCTAAAAGTATTTGTAATAATAACAGCAAGTAATGATATTTGGGAGCAAAAATCGAAAAATCGTTAAAAAAATATCGAGAGAAAGTAAAATTTTCAGAGAGCATAATTGTAGAAGAGATGTTGGGGATGAAGCTAATGGTGAGAGGGTCCCATAATTGTTTGGCTTAACTAGTTTTTGCTAAGCATAAGTTTCCCCACAACGATTGTTTGTCATTTTTCAATAATTTTCTTATCATAATATTTTTCTTGCACTCTTATATTCTCTAATGTTACACTCGTTTTGGACGTTTTATCTATATATAGTCATTCTAAACAACGAGACCTCAATTTTATGTATTTGTATAGAAAATGTAAGTCGTCGCAATATCGACATATGTTGGTCAAAGAATGGACACATTGCTAATAATTGTTATATTTGGTCTATTATTTCACACAAGAGCATGTGAAGTAATTTTGGTGAATGCTTGAATTGTTGTGTTTTTATTTGTATGAAAAAGGGAAGTACATGAACCTCGTAGAGAATCATTCCCTTAATAATTTTGATGGGACATTTTTTAATCTTCTATTTTAATGCAAAAGAAAAGTAGTGAAATAAATACAATTTTTTTATTTATTTAATAAGTGGTTGGTTGTACATGTTAAAGAGTTTTGTTTAGGACAAAGCTCAAAGCCCACCGGTGGGTCCAAATCCAATGAGTGTCGACCTGACACACTGCAAGCTCGAGCATCATAAACAACCTTGACATCATTTGAGTTACACACAATTTCAATCTTGTGGTAATTGGATCATCTAATAAAGCGAGATCAAATCGAGAGAAGCGAGCCAAAGGTCAAGCCTATGAAGAGCACAGAACGATAAAAAATATAGATGAGATACAAACACTAACAATATGTATTTTGGCATTGATTCAAATATTTATTCGATACACAAAATTCAACATGGGAACTATCAAACTCAATCGTTGAAGAAGTGGCATTTTTTAATACAACTCTGTCTATTTAGGTACTGTTAAACTGCTACTTAAGCTAATAAGATAGACGATGGAATGTATTTAATCCTTATATACATTTATATATTCTTAACACTTTGTATGTTGTTACTAAAGAAGAAAAAGAGCATTGTTTAGCTAACATAAATAAAGAAGTCAAGCTCTAAAACAAGCATATACTGTACATATTATTTACCAACCCCAAGCAATAGTTAAACATTGTACAAAATTTGTACATTCACAGAAAATTGTGAGAGGGGGAAGTTTTTTCCTGCTTTGCTGCTAACAAACGGGAAGTGCCTCCCTAAAACCAATGCTAAAGTTAGTATTCTGTTGACCCTTCTTGCCCAATTCACCATTTCCCCTTTGCATCATTGCCACGAACTCGTTGTAATCGATTCGACCGTCCTGGATACGAAGTTAATGACACATAGAGATGATTTAGAAAAACAGAAACACAAACAGATTCTTGAGAGTTTTGAGTTTGCATTGTTTGTAGATGCTTACATTATCCTGATCCACTTCTCGGATCATATCTTCCAAGTGAACGTTCTCGATGCCAAATTCCTCGCAGGCTTTTTGAAGTTCGTCTTGCGTGATATAACCGCTCCCGTCCTTGTCGAAGTATTGGAAAGCAGCAAAGAGATGATCTTCTCTCCCAGCTTTGTTCAAATGAAGTGTTGCTGCTATGAACTCCCCATAGTCAATGCAACCATTGTTGTCGAAATCAGCCTGCGTTTCGAAATCAGTATAGTTTTGTAAGAGACATCGCATGATGTCGAACAGAAGAATAAACAAATTTAAAATGGAAAAGTTCAATTGTTTTTTAGGACGTACAGCTTGCATAAGATCTTTTATCTCTGTCTCATTAAGATTTGCTCCAAATCTTCTTAGTCCATCTTTGAGTTCTTCATAAGTAATTTGACCGCTGTTGTCGGTATCGATCATCTTAAACATTTCCTTCAAACCGGCGATCTCTTCTTCAGAGAGGCTCTCAGCAATGACCTGAGAGATAGTGGGGTTCAGATAAGGTGACATAAATTGAAATTTCAGTTTTTTAGGCTTTTAGACCATCAGCAACTAATGCTTTTAGAATTCATCTAAGAAAAAACGTACTCTCAGAGCCATTTTCTTGAGTTTGTTCATTGCAGAGAATTGTTTCAAACGACTCAAGACTGCAGAGTCGAGAGGTTTGTCTGGAGCCACTCCATCAACCTGAAGCCAAGGATGGCCTGGTAAACCAATACCGACATTATTAGATCTTGGCGCAGTTGTACTACGAAAACAAAAATACATGTTGTTCAAATAACTTTCCAAAGTCAATTTCAGTTGACTTTCTCTAAAACTAGCATTTAACCAAGCTTGAACCCTTCATGTGTTCATCAAGAACAACAAAAAACCACAAATAGATATAATTCCGAACCTGCAAAATCTCTTTTCAAACTAAAAAAGGGTGGGCATGAGAAATAACAATGGGACTGAAAAACGAATAGATATTTCAACCCTTGATCTGACATGTTTAATGCTTAAACACTCCTCATTTACAGTTGTTTTATCTAGTATTTTTCAGATAGAAATAGCCAGAATCAACCATTTTAATTTGAATTTAAATGGGGGAAATTAAGAGAACTACTTCTTGCCTAATCTTTTGCACTTGATTTACGCCTGCTATGAAGTTTCATATGCCTCTTTATTTAGAAGAACATTATTTTATATTCTTAAATATTTACACCAGAAGATTTTCCAACCGTCGCCATTCTAATTAATAAAAAAAGTGAACCATCACAAAGTAGAAACTTACATAAAACTTCATGAGCGGTTAGGCGCTCTTTAGGGTTTCTAATTAGCATCTTCCGTACCAAATCTTTGGCACCGTCAGAAATACTTGGCCACGGATCTAAGGTGAAGTCAAGATCTCCATGCAAGACTTCATCAAATATCTCTTGCTCGGTTTCTGTGTGGAAATAGCGTAAAGGAATGAAAGAATATAGCATGATCAGAAAATACGAACGGTATCACTATATGAAAATGATGATTCAATAATCAATTGTAAATGCTAGATATCAGAGTACTTTTTTTACCTGCCCAAAATGGAGGCACCCCACTTAAAAGTATGTAAAGCATCACACCAGCACTCCAAACATCAGATTCTGGGCCATATAATTTGCACAAAACTTCAGGAGCAACATAGTAAGGACTCCCAACCACATCGCTAAATATGTCCCCTGTAAAACCATCACTACCAAATTAAACATGTAGATCTACGTAAGAAATATTCAAATGAAATGTTGGATTCATGAAACTGTTAAGAATTGAATCTTAATTAAAAGGTTTGGCATTGACTCATTATGCTTGTGACTTGAAAACAAAATCATACTACAAAAATTTGACAATATGTCTAGCACTAGTTTTAAGCATACCTGGCTTGAAGAAAATGGACAACCCAAAATCGATAGCTTTCAAGGGAGAGTCCTCCCGTGAATCGACAAAAAGGAAATTCTCTGGCTTTAGGTCACGGTGCATGACTCCAAGAGAATGACAAGCTTCTATTACACCAACTATGGTTCTTGAAAGTTCAGCTGCCTGTCTTTCAGTGTAATGACCAAGCTTAACAATCCTATCGAAAAGCTCACCGCCTTCACAGAGTTCCATGACCACATGTACGGAAACAGCATCTTCATAAGCACCTTTAATAGAAACAATGTTGGGAATACCAACTAAATGATGCATTATCTGAATCTCCCTTCTCACATCTTCAACGTCTTCCATTGTCGCCAACTTCCTTTTCGCTATCGATTTGCAGGCATACTCTTTCCCGGTTGACTTCTCGACACAAAGAAAAGTTGTCCCAAATTGCCCGTGTCCAAGTTTCCTTCCCAAGCTGTAAAACTCCCTCAAATGACCAGTTTTTGTTTGCAAAACTGACTCTACCTGCAAACCTGCACTTACTATTTTCTTAGGCTTCTTCATTTTCATCAAATCTTCAGAAACATTATCATTATTACCACCACTACTACTATCTTCCTGCGGCATTGCCGATTCAATTGGTGGAATGCTCTCTTCAACGAGTTTTGGTGGTTCGTCAGCCGGTTTTGGAAGTAACAATTCAACCGGTAATCTCTCTTCATCATATCCAGGTGGTATTTCTGCTGGTTTCATCAAATCGTCCATAGGCAACAAAGGTTCTAAAGGTTTGATGATGATGATATCTTCTTCTTTGGGTTTTACAACTTCCACTGGTTTAGCCTCACATTCCAATGGTTTAGCCCTTTCATCAACAATCATTACTGGTTCAGGGGGAGTGTTTTGAACTTCTTCATTAGGGTTAGGGTTTTTGATCCCTTTGTTAGAAACCCCTTTCTTAGTATGAGGAACCATTTCCGACCGAGACCACCAAATTGGATGGGAAATCGAGTAGAACAATCCACCCTTCGAATTCCTACGAAGACAGTTATTACCCATCTGAAGAAACACGATTCAACACAATTTTCCTTTCTAAAATCTCGAGGAACAAACATCAGAAAAACGCCCAAATTCGTCATCCATGGCGATTTTCTCCCCCCAAAAAAGGGTCGCAGAATAGGAATCAACCGATAATTATACAACAAAAACGAAAGATAATGCGGAAGAACTCGAACATGAACACCCAACAAAAAAAAACAGAGGAAACAAAATCCCAAAAGGGAAATGAAACCTTCAAATCGCTTAAAATGAAAAACAGAGAAAAGCCCAAATAAATTTACTCAAATCCCACCAAATTCAAATGCAACCGGCCTAACCCCACTGAGATATTTTAATCAAAACAGCAATTTCAACGATACCCAACAATGAAGACTGGTTAAATTGACAAATTCCATCCAAAATATCGACAGTTTGATCGGGTAAAAGGAGGGGAAAAGAATAGGATAGAGACAGCACCGAAAATCGATGAAGAACAAGGAATCTTGTAAGCGAGAAATTAGGGGTTTGATTTTGTGCCGTATTTTCCCAGTTCATATAAATATTCATTGGCGAATCTGTATGAAGCAGGGGAATAGAAATTGTTAAGGAAAACAAAAAGCATAAAGAGAGAGGAGAGAGAAAGCGTTTACCGTTTTTTCTGTTAGAAATTTAAATTTTCACAAACATTTTTTTTAACATTATTTAAAATAAAATAAAAACGCGTTAAATTATTAAACAATATTGGGCAGCATCCCACCGTTGGATTTTATCGACGGCTGTGATCTTTCTTTAATCTTCGGCTAATTATATAACGTTATTGTTTTAATATTTATGTAATTTTTAATCGTTTATTATTTTTTAAAAAATATTGAGTTTTTCGCAATAAATCTATTTTGAGGGATTTTTTTTATGTTAAATTTTACTCAAAAACGAAAATTGATTATATATATATATATAATCAATAAACAGTTTTTATATAAAATTAAAAAAAAGGGTCTATTATTGAAAAAAAAAAATATTAAAACTATTTTTCATAAAAAATTCATAAACTTATAATTTTAAATATAATAGAAAGTTTAAAATTTGACAAAAGTAACCACAAACTCCAATATAACAAAAACACACTAAAAAAGACAAAGGTATACTTTATTAAGCAAAATGTTATTTAATGTATTTTACTATAAAGTTTTAAAAATAAATTATTATATATTTTGAAATATATTTGTTTATTTTCTTTTTTTTTTATTGAGAATAAATTTTGAACTCTTGGCCAACAGCCGCTGCCGGCCGGCGGTCGTCGGAAGCTCTTTGTCTCTGCTTCTTTATAAACTTAAAATTTGCTTTATATATTATAATTAATAAATATATTTGGGTATTTTTTTTATTTAATTTTGTATTAGTTGAATTAGATTATTTTATTGGTATTTGATTTGAAGAACTTAATTCTTCCATGTATTTTAAGATTATGTTTGATAGTGTTAGAAATTATATTTATCAACAATATGGTTGGATTTTTTTTAAAAAAATTTAATTTCTTTTTAGTTTTCCAACACTTTGCCCTAGTTTTTTTTATCAAATAGACTAAAAAACCTAGGAGTTCATAAGTGAACTAAGTATTTATAAGTTTAGTTTTAAAAAATAAACATGGTAACTGTTTTTTGAAAATTAAGTCTATTTTCTCCTAATTTTTTTATAAAAAATTGTATACTTCTTAAGTACAATGTGGTTGATTATTAGTCAGATTCCAAAAACAAAAACAAGTTTTTAGAAGATTTTTTTTTTAGTTTTTAAGATTTGGCTTGATTTTTTAAATCATTAGAAGGAAAAAAATTAAGAACGTAAGTGGTGTTCAAAGATTTAATTTTTTTTAAAAAAAAAGTTACTAAAAAATTTTAATACTTGTGTTTATTTATCCCCGTAAGTAACAAACCTATAGCTTCAATCATATTCATGAATTTGTTTACATAAGTAGTATTCTTTTAGCTACTCTTCGTTATCTGTTATTAAATCACTTGTTTTTTTTCTAAAGAAATACTTAGTTTCGCATGTTAACTAAACCAATATCTATTAAATTAATAATCCATTGTTTTCTACCATCTAATTCAATTCTATAATCATATGATACTAAAGATCAACTATACGCGTTTAAGAATAAGATAGACACCATCAACAAAATTCAAATAATTTAAATTATTCACCTCTTCTTTCTTCTTTTATTAAAATACATTTGAAATTAGTGATTTACCATTCAATAATATGATGTGTACATCTTGTAAGTCAACTTAGAAAGGGTAATACCAATAATATCTTGTCTCTATTGGCAAAATGAAATTGAATGGGTAAAACATATATATATATATATATATATATATATATATATACACTAAAATGAAGATTTGAATAAGAGATAGAAGTGGAAGTCATTTTGTGGACCAAATCAAGTTTTGGTATAGAAAATTTCCACCAGAAAAGTTATATGCGTTTTGGTCAATCAAAGTGGTGAGCCACTTCTCATTTACTAACAAATGCCAAATTGTTCTTTATATACCTAATCTTTTCATGTGTATTGCAAGTAAACTTCATGATCCCTTTGCAACTTTGACTAATTTCTTTTTAGGAAAAAATAAACATTTCAATTTATTGGTTAAGATCCACATTTTTCGGTAAGTCACTCAAAGCTATAGATATATAGAACAACTGACCTACAAAAAACTCCCACCTATGGTGTCGAGTCACGCACATTTCAATATCTATGTTAGTAAATGAACTGCTCGGTTCAGCTAAGCACTCAATATCACTTGATACATGCTCACGACTTAGCCGTAGGTATAGACAGTATCAACATGGGAAATTTCAGAAAGATAGTGCATGGGTAGGAGAACCAACAAGAGGGATGTTATACATTTTCATCTATTAATGCAAGTAGTCCTATAAATTTCCATAAACCCTATGTCACTTTGAAAAACTCTAAATATTATAAGGAATACAATAATCTTTTATATTAAGGTAGTTTCCAAATTAAATTAGACATTATTATTATGTTTATGGAGTCCCCCACAAATAGATAAGACATCCAATTATAAAAATTTGTGGAATTGTTGAACTTGATTTTTTTAAGCTTTACAAGTGTGAATGTTGAAGGAGAGTATAGCAATTTGAAGGAAAACTAAAGAGTATTTTATTGATTACCAAAATGTACAGCCACCAAAATTAAAGATAATATACTGTGTACCAGTTCGTGTCTAACATCTGAAAAAGAAAGGGGCAATCAGGTTCGTTTAGGGCATTTAGACATCCCTGGCCAACCCAGAAAGGTCAACATGACCAGAATCGGGCTCTTTTGGGTTGGAGAAGAACACTGGATCATGATCTTCAATGGGTATACCACGTCTCATTGATGGGGGGGAGGAAGACTCTCTGTTGAATAGGGGTGAATCTCTTAAAGAACCAAAGAAATCATTCTTAATCTCTTCAGCTGCTTCAAAGAACCCCTTCATGCCACCAAAGAGATTCTGTTCAATGGCATCAATATCGCTACGGAGCCCAGGGAAATCAAATGGTTGATGTTCTGACGATCCCCACGAGAATGACCTATTGACCATCTGATCTGTTACATCCTCTTCCGTAAATTCCTTGTTGGACTGTATCACTTCGGCTGGCCTGTACATTTAGTCATATCATTCTTGTCATTAATAGAGCCCAACCTTTTCTTTTTCCTCTAAATTTCGGTCTGTGCAGTAAGAGTTATGCAATGAAAAATTATCATTACAAAATTGTAACATACAACGATGAGGGACTTAACTGAAAAATGTCAAATAGAAAAGGCCTTAAACATTAGGAAATTATGTTGAGCCACTTCTTAGTTCTTTTGGCAAAATATCTAGTCGCGTAAATTAAAGTCTAACATACACCGTATCACCAGTAGGATATTTTAGCCAAAAGAAGAAAACCTGATGTGGTAGTTCTAA
The DNA here is from genome assembly GCA_037974625.1 of Cucumis cinereus. NCBI lineage: Eukaryota > Viridiplantae > Streptophyta > Magnoliopsida > Cucurbitales > Cucurbitaceae > Cucumis > Cucumis cinereus. The sequence goes on from JBBPDJ010000017.1 coordinate 15,547,270, forward strand.
ACACCCTCTTATTGTACTTCTTCAGTGTTAACCTTTATTTTGGGTAGCTTAGTTATGTTTTCATTTGTTGTTTCGCTATTTTGTGACCGGCTACTTAGGTTATCTTCACCAGTAGCTTAGGTATAATTGGCCTTTAGCCATTAGTTTTCATTATTAATAAAGATTATCCTTTTAGCTCTTGGAGCTTTTGCCTCAAAACCCCAACGAAATTAATATGTTACCTCCTTCAGGAGCTAAACAAAACAATCACAATGATCCTTTAACACGAGATATGTAATTGTTACTGTATGAAGCAGAAGCATGTATTGTACCAATGGAGGAGCCCCAAATCAAATAATAGAATGGTAATTCAACTCAACTAATTGATGAAAGGGCTAGGAATATTGACAGCTTAAGCCCAATAGGAGAAGAAGAAATCACCTCCCAATGAACTACAAAGAAGATTGACCTTCCGACCAATACATTCAACAATCAAGCATAGTTCTTTCTAGGAACTAATGAAGCATAGAAAAATGTCCTTATGAAGCTTACATGCGAAAAGTCATAACTTCGCACCAATTATTGGTAACGATATTCATAAAGCTTTTCCTCTGGCGGGCTCAGAAAAATATTTCCAAAAACTGCCCTTTAGTTTCCTAAGGCCATCCAGATAGGCTGCCAACACCCAGGGACAATTCTACAAGTCAATCTCTTTTTCAATATGGATGCACAGATTCTACTCGCTGATACTCAAGGCACTACCCAATGATTTCCAACCATGTCATTCAATCATCTAATATCCAGCCAGCACAACTGCAGTCCAGGCAATGCTTCCTCAGATATCTTTATAATTTTCCATCCAAGTAACTTCTTTTCCTAATCTTGCTTACCATTCTACATCATAGTCCTGATGCGATTTTAGAGAGAAGAATCCCTGGTCTAAGATCTACAAATGATCTCGGCTATAATCTCTGACCATAATTGCTTAGATGTTGCACCTCAATTAAGAAAGGATTAAAGAAACACGTTTCAACCCTCTAATTTCACATCCACCTTGATCTTTCTCATCCTCCTCATCTTCCAAGATCCATTTTCAGTTACTCCCTTGTCTTTTTTCTCTTCATTCATCAGTTTCTTTCTTTCCTTATTGTTTTTTCAAATTATTAAAATCAATCAACTTTTAAGAAAAGAATGTTAAGAACATTTATTTAGTGGCAAATAGAAAAATGAAAATTTTGGATCCCTTCATACATTGTACACTAAAGTATTAAATTCTTATTTTAATGAATTTGCATAATTTGGAAGAAAGATCAGTAGAAGGAAGCCAAATGTGCACGTGCATGTGAAATTGTGAAGTTAAAGCAGACAAGGAAAATGTCTGAAATAACCCAAAAAAGGATAAAACAGATCTTCTATCTTGGTCATTTTGGCCAAAAACGCTAGTGATCTCAATAAGTGGGGTAGGTCATAACATTTTTGGTAAGAAACCAAGCTTTCACTAAGGAAAATGGAAGAATGTACAAGACCTAATCCCACACAAAAGGAAGTACAAACACTAACTAAAGAAACAAACCCCAAACCAATAGGATCAAACCCAAGGGCTAAAGTGAGCATAGCTCAGAGATAGTTAACATGTACTCCTTCATTTGAGATCAAAGGTTCAAATCCCCATAACCCCCAATTGTACTCAAATATGATCAAACCAACATCATGATTACAGAAGAAAAAAAGAGGTCAGGTAATGGATGACAATAAGCACCCATTAATCTAACAATCTCCCAAACCTCCTCTCAAAGATCCCTCAGCCTACTTAAAAATTATACTATCTTTCTCAAACCAAATCCTCCACAAGATTGCAAAGAAACAAAGCTACCACAAAACCTTCCTTTATCCAGAAACAGTAGATTCAAAAGCACCTCTTCAACCATGAGCTGCACTCTCTGCGACAATCAAGACATAAGTCAAATGAAGTCAAGCATTTGCTCCACAAAGAATAAACAAACGAGAACTCCACCAACAAAGGATCAATATCCTTGTCATGCTCCAACAAAGAATGCACCATTGCAAGATCAACACAAAAGAAGATCGACCCTGAATACAGTCCAAGTTATTAATTATTCTGTGCAAAACCTGCTCACGAAGAATTTGACCTTCTTGGGAATTTTACTCTTCCAGAGAGAGGAGAAGATAAAGGCATCTGGGAGGATTGGGTCACACGAAATATTGGAAATCACTGACTAGAGGTATTTACTCACGCCCTTAAAACCATACTCTCTAACCCACACAAAACTGTGAGACTCGTTTACTCACAATGATCCTATGACACGGAGCATTAGCTCCGAGAAAACTTCCCACGACCATTTTGCTACAAAAGCCTCGTGGTCTCAGATTCCCAATACTAAACCTCCCAAGGCCAAAGGTTTTGAGACCACATCCCACCTCACAAGATGGAAAACCTCCTCCTCGGCCTCATCAACCCATTCCCACTGAAAATCTCTCATCATCTTCTCAATAGCCTTACTATAACCAAACACGCACTCTAAACAAAGACAATAAGTAACTAGGGATGTCAGATAAGACTGACCGGATAGGTGTTAATCTACCTACTTTGAAAAAGAAGGCTCTTCCTCACGAACCCAAATGCTTCCACCTTTTGCTTCTTTTTCACCACAGGATTTCTTGACACTTTGAATTACCTTCAAAACGACTTCATAGTTCAATTCATCGAACAGAAGTTCAATTAACAAATATTAGGAACCAGCCTTTGCCTTTCACAACATACTTCTAAATTTACGTATGTGGTATATTCAAAAACTACGAAGAAACTATACCCATGTGGAACTGAGGGCGACACCCATTTGGTCCCAAATCAATGAAACCTAAGTTCAACAATTTCCTTTCCATGAACAACAAACAGAATCGAACAGTTTTTCTTTTCCTTCACACTACCGAAGAAAACACAGTTCTATAATCAAAAGACAACAAATGTTAGGTTAAAACAAACAGCGAGAGGAAAACAAAAATCGGAGAAACACACATGCACATACCTTCCAATGCAGTCTCTGAGAATCTCCTCGGTTCTCTCGCACTTCCTGACGAATTTTCCGGGCTCAACCTCCTCGGTCTTGCACTGCGACTTCACCACTTTTCTGGTCGAACACCGATCGCTGGAGGACGGAGGGGTGGAATTGTTGAACTTAGCTCCATCGGCGGCGGATGAATCCAAATCGCCAGTGTCGTCTCTCCAGACCCATCCCATTCTCGAAGCTCCGCGAACCTTCCTCACCACCACGAAATCTCTTACAGTGGAGTTTTTTCTTGAGCGCCACGTCTTGAGAAGAAGAGGCGAGAAATAGATAAACGCATGACCTTTTATAGGGGAAATTGAGCAATAGATCATTTGTACAATATGCTTAATATGTAAGATATCAATATTTCGTTTTTTTTGTTTTTTTTTTTTGTTTTTGTTTTTACAACTTTCCATATTTTAGAAGATAAAAAACATTGGTGTGAAAAATGGAGCACACCGACATGGATGTCGAAAAAAATAATATTAAAATAAAATAATAAATAAAAAAATAAAAAAATAAATAAAAATTTCAACCTAAAATTCTTCACTTTCTTCCATTCATTTGGATTTTTCAGGTGTGTATGTAACAAATTCTACCAAAAAAGCATTATAATAGAACATCTTTTTATACTGTAAGAGTTCAAATTTATATTTTTAAAACAATTGTTGAAAATATTTACAAATCTAAAGTTTTAATAAATAATAATAATGACAAAGACACGCTCGGTGGGACTCGAACCCACAATCGTCTGATTAGAAGTCAGACGCCTTATCCATTAGGCCACGAGCGCCACTTTCGTTGACTAAATTCTTTTTTAGTAATATTAAAATATATAAATCTCTTTTATAACACTTAGTTCACCGGAAACGAATTCGAAGAGATGATCCCCGTAAGAATGCGGAGGCTAATTCGTCTCCATTCTCCATATTCAAATTCAACCCTCAATTTTCTTCGTTTTCAACTCTCACAGTTTCAGATTCTTCGTTTCTCGACTCTTGTAAGAAAACGAAAAGGTTCTTCTTCTTCAGGTGGAACCCAAAAATCTCAGTACCCGGAAACGGCTGATACTTCAAGCTTCAGGACGCTCTTCAATGAGATTACCGAGATTTTGGGTTCTGAAAGTTATGTTCATGATAAAATATCTTTTCGGGATTTGGGGTTGAAAGAAAGTCCAGAAGGGGACTCTTTGAATGGGCAAGAACAGTTACCTTGCGCCCCAGATGTTTGTAAAAATGCCGAGCAAGAAACTGAAGGTACCCAGTTGGTTGTCTTGGAAGAAAATGATGTTAGTTCGGTTGTTCATCAAATTACAGCCGTCATTCGTGGTGGAAATGGGTTGGTTTCGATGGAAGAGAGATTGGGAAGTTTGGATGTTATGTTCAGTTCTGAGATTGTGGAGAAAGTTTTAAAGAGGTGTTTTAAATTCCCACATTTGGCTGTTGGGTTCTTCAATTGGGTGAAATCCAGAGATGGGTTTCAATGTACAACTAATGTTTTCAACACAATGCTTAGCATAGCTGGTGAAGCTAGAGATTTCAAGCTCATTGAGAAGTTATTGGAGGAAATGGAGAGTCACTCTTTGCAGAAGGATATCAAGACTTGGACCATTCTTATCTCTCTCTATGGCAATGCAAAGTTAACTGGAAAATCCTTGATGGTTTACAGTAAGATGAAGGAAAGTGGATCTGAACCAGATGGGGTTGTTTACAAGACTTTAATCTGTTCACTCTCTGCTGCTGGAAAGCCTGAACTTGCCATGGAGTTTTACCAAGAGATGGCCAAGAAAGGAATTAGCGTTGTTGACATGAAAATGAGCAAGGCGCTGTTGAGTTCTCTTGCTGGATCAGGAGATACAGCCTCTGTTCTTGACATTGCAAAGGACATGGTAGCATTGTTTAATGTTCAAGAACGTGACGTGTATAATTATATTCTCAAGAGTTTCTGCATTTCCAGGAGAATTAAAGAAGCTCTGGAGTTCATTCGTGACCTTAATAGTAAAGGTATAGTACTAGAACCCGAATACTTTGAGATTCTGGTTGGAGGACTCTGTCGTGCTAATCGTATTGAGGATGCGTTGGAACTGATCAATATTATGAAGAGGAAAACTGATGTTGATGGAAAGATATATGGCATTATCATTAATTCGTATTTAAGGAAAAATGATGTTTCGAAGGCTCTTGATCTGTTTCAAAACATGAAAGAAATGGGGTATTTGCCTAAGACTTCAACTTACACACAACTTATGCAACATCTCTTTAGTTTGGCTGAGTATGAGAAAGGCTTTGAGCTTTATAAGGAGATGCTGGAGAAAGGGATCGAATTTGATACAGTGGCAATCATGACCGTGGTTGTTGGTAATGTCCGCCAAAACCGTATAACTGAAGCATGGAATGTTTTCAGAACCATGGAAAACAAACCTACATGGAAATCCTGTTCAGTCTTCATCAGGGAGCTTTTTAGGATTTCAAGAACCGACGAGATAGTCAAGGTCCTAAATGAGATGGAGGAATTGAATATTGTCATCCCCGACAAATTATTTCGATCAGTAGTGTCTTACATGGAGAAAAAGGGAGATGTGATCTGTTTAGAGAAAGTAAAGAAAATGAGAAGTATAGTTGAACTCTTTCCACAAGAAGGTGAGATAAATAGAAAAAACGAGGCACCTAAGATAAAAGATCTTAGCATGGAGGTGAACTTTAAGCCCTCCAAACCAACAAGTGTCACTTGTCATTTGGAGACCCTTCCAAGAAACTATAGAGAGGAGGATCTCGATGAAATTTACAAGATCCTATCTTCTTCAACAGATTGGAAACTAATTAAGAAAGCATTGGAAAACTGCAGCGTCCAGTTCAGCCCAGAACTAGTAATCGAGATATTGCGCAAATGTAGTTTGGATGGTCGTGCTGCATTGCATTTTTTTGCGTGGGTAGGAAAGCAGCCAGGTTGTAATCATACTACAGAAACTTACAACATGGGTATTAAAGTCGCCGGGCTCGGGAAAGACTTCAAGCACATGAGAAGCCTTTTCTACGAAATGAGAAGAAGGGGCTGCTCAATAACTCCATATACTTGGACAATCATGATTATGCAATATGCTCGAGCGGGTCTTACGGATATTGCATTGAAGTCATTTGAAGAAATGAAAGAAAGCAACATCAAGCCAAATGCCAATACGTATAAGTATTTGATCACGTCCCTTTGCGAGTCGAAAAGGAGGAAGGTAGATGAAGCCATTACCTTGTTCCAAGAAATGATTCACTCCGGGTACATTCCCGATAAGGAATTGTTAGAAACATATCTAGGTTGTTTATGCAAACTCAGTAGGCTTTCAGATGCTAAAAGATGCATAGATCACCTCAGAAAAGTTGGTTTCACAATCCCCCTCATTTACTCTTTACACATTCGAGCTCTTTGCCGTGCTAGGAAGTTAGACGAGGCATTGACATTACTAGAAGAGGTAGTAGGGGATGAGAGATCCAAGCTGGATAGCTACATCTACGGAAGCCTCATTCATGGACTTCTACAAACAGGACGAACCGAAGAAGCATTGGCAAAGATGAACTCGATGAGACAGGTTGGAATAAATCCAACTATACACGTATACACATCATTCATAGTTTATTCATTCAAGGAGAAACAAACAAGAAGAGCTTTGGAAATACTTGCAAAGATGCTACAGGAGGGTTGTGAACCATCACTTGCTACTTACTCAGCAATCGTACATGGATACATGAACATGGGAAAAGTTGGTGAAGCATGGAAAGTTTTCAATTATATGAAGAAAAATGGGCCATCTCCTGATTTTAAAGCTTATACAATGCTGATTTCTTGTTTGTGTAAAGCAGGGAGATCTGAAGAAGCATTGGGGATTATATCTGAGATGCTCAACAATGGGATTGCTCCCAGCAGTGTTAACTTCAGGACAGTCTTCTTTGGCCTGAATAGGGAGGGGAAGCATATTTTGGCTCGTGATGTACTTCAACAAAAATTGGGTTTAATTAGAAGAAGGAAGTTTCAAATTTGATTTTTTTTAGCATTTGAAAGTTCCTTTGGGACGGTTTGATAGATTTATGAAGAATACATCGAGCAAAAAGAAATTTTCTTACAATTTTTTAGTTCTAACGAGTGAAAAGGTGAAAAATCAGAAAGTTAAAATGTGGTTATCTATGAGATATATTCTTAACAAGTTCACTTCGAGATATTTTATTTCATTTTCGCTCAAAAGTTAGCTTTATCAAATTAAATTTCAAACTTGGTCGAGTATGAAACCGTTGTAGTCAATTTTTGTAAAAGCAAAGTAGGAGATCATATAACATTTAACTAATTAAATATCCAAAGACTAGTCCAAATTCAATCTTAACATTCAACTTCAGCCATAAGATAAAGCAACTAAATGAACCCAGCCATAAAAGACTCAAAACTCACATATCCAATAATACAATTTTCATTAACATGAAGAAAAAAATGCACAATCACCATCTCTGCCTTGCTACAAATCTCCAAAATACAGGAGCTCAACATAAAGTTTCCACTTATTCAAATTCAATCAGATAGAACTATTACTTCAAAGTTATATTGGTTCATAGAGATAGCATTGGACTAAACGGTCAACTTCACTGAATAAGGAAAACAAATTTCTTTTTTGCCATTGAAGAGTACAAAAACAAAGGGGACTAAACAAAGAGTAAGGAGGGCACCACAGTGAAGATTATTTCTTCCTTCTTTTTTTCCAAGGATCATCCAGACAAAATTGATCAACAACATACTCAAATCTGCCATTAATTTAAGGGGGAAAAAAGAATTGTAGTTTCGAAACAAAATTGGAAAAGAATCCTGATCTGGCAATCTGCTATTTGTCCTTTTATCTTCAAAAACACTATTCGTTTCGACCACACTATCTGTTGTTTTGATTGTACAAATCACAGTGTGAGTGTAGTTTGTTAAATCTGTGTTTTCTTCAAGAAATGATCCAACTTTTTCCTCAGGATGGAAACACCAAGTGGAGGCAGCATTGCGACACTCAATGCACATCAGCAAAAGTATAGTCTCGGGATAATGCACCAAGCATGAAGCCGAGCAGCGCCGTTGCGCCATGCCCTCAGGGGCAAAATCGTAATCCTCACCTTATTTCCTGGTTGATGCATTTGAGCTCTGTTTTGGTATGTTTTAACTTCATTATGACTCTAACACTCAGGTCCTACCTCTTAGGTGCTGGAAACTTACAAAATCATGAAGTAAAAATATAAATTAGGAAACGACCACGAATTAAGCGGAGCGAGATAGTCCATTTTCAGTGTCATCAAACCTGAAAACAGCCCACGAATATTATTGAATCTATATACTAATCTAAAGAAGTATGGCAAGAGCAATCCAGCAAATATCTCTCTTTCTACCCATACAATTATTAGTACACAGACTATGATATTCTTAATGCAACAGTTAACGTAAGGATAAACACCCATATAATATATAAAAAGAATTGATATCTTGTAATTTATTACAACATCATTTTAACGACATAATATCTATGCTACTTATTGTTGTCATCTTGGACACTTTTACTATTCCAAACAACTCCGAGAGAATTGGCAAAGGTAAAACCAGAAGGGCAAATTTTGGAACATCTAAAAAGAATCTAAAATCTAAAAACCTAATTGAATATATAAAGTAGAATAATAAAATTCCTTCCCAAGAAAGGTGAGATTTTTGTAACATTTTCTCCCAACGGTCCTCTATGTCCATAAGACCATAACTATACCACCGGCTTCTTCATACAAGCATAATAAATCAACAGTGAACAATTTTGATGGACAGTCATTGATCAAAACATTGAATTAAAAATTTTCTAAGGGACGCCCAACAATTCCTTCCAAGGCATGTTGTAAATATCTTATGAATTCAGTCATCCACCTAGTTTGACACACGTCAGTGGATATATTTCTACCTGCCATTAAACTTTCCAGTCAAAATTGTTACAACACACATCAAAATTGGATGGTATTCCCTTGGTATTCCAGTTGACTACTTTCAGCTATAAAATGAAGGCATAAAAATGAACTATACTTGAAAGGACCTTACCCCCCTCAATGCATATATCCTAGCAGGTAGATGAAATTTCCATGTTACGTGATCATATTTCTTCAACTTGCTCTATAACTTCTTTCTCTGCTTGGCCTCAGAAGCAAAGAATTATGGAGTTAATGTCAGAAAGAAAACTGTGCCATTGATATGATATTAAAGCAAATGTATTTATTTTAAGCCAACAGATTTCTCTAGAAATCTCAGTTTCACCATGTTAAATGCCTTATTGGTTTCTCTAGAAATCCAAGGTTCACCAAGGCAAATTTTTAGTGGACCATGTTGCTACTGCCAAACTTGCTTTAAGAGAAAATATACTATTAACTTATATGCTAACTTAAAGGCCACCCACGCCCAGTTCCACTTACACTTGCCAGACAAATTCACTAAGATATATAACCAAAAACAATACGGAGAATGTGGTCATCTGTTTTATCTTTTAAAAAATTAGAAGACATAACTCACCTGTTAATGCAAAATTGTTCTTGTTGTTGCTGCTTGTGGAAAGAGGATTTGACAGTATGAGATCAGAATCACTTTATCTTGATAACTCTCCCCTCCACATGTCAACTACTTTTCCATATCCTCATTTGACAGAACTCATTTATTAGGGGGATAGGTGTTAAGGAGAAAGCTTGGGAAAAATCTTCATGGTCAAAAAATCAAGGAGCAGCATGAAACGTCATATGTAAACCATCAACTGATCAGATGGCGTGTCATGAAGCAACATTGTAGTGTATGCCCTAGGGCGTCAACCATTGGTGGATAAAATGGCATGCTGTGAAAGTTGGTTGTCATGAATTCCCTAGGCCCTCAATTAGTATGCTGCTTACGTTATCTTCAATGGCGAAGTTCTCAGTAATTAAAACCCTGTCCCCAGTCTTCTCTTGAAATAGAGAGCCAATCAGCAATCCATGAGTTGTAGCATCTGGTACCCACCCCTTTTCCAACATCGAGTCCAACAATTTACAAGCTTCATACTTTCTGTCCTCTTTCCAAAACCCATTGATAAGTAAGTTGTATGTTGCAGTATTTACAAGGTCAGTATGAGTAATCAGATAATCGATTGTAGTTGAAATTGTATGCAGCTGAGAATGGTTGGCTATACATAAAAATAAATCATAAAGTCTTTCTGAATCAGGTAGAAGAGCCTCATTGACCATACGGTTGAAAAGCAATATAGACTCCTTTACTCGATTAATGGCACTAAAACTATGTATGAGAATGTAGTATGTCCCCATATTAAGGCTACATCCCAACACCAGCATCTGTGCTAAGACTAGTAAGGCAGTCTCTGCCTTGTTAGATTTACACAACTCATGCATTATAGAAGCATATGTCACAGTTTTACAAGAAGTACCGGCATAACTTGCCAACTGTAGCAGCACTAATGCTTCATCAACATGTCCTAGATCACACATCCCCTTGATCAACGTATCAAATAAAGACGGATGAAGAGGGTGCCTATTCTTAGACATGTGGCAAAAAACTTCTGCAGCCTCAAGAGTCCTATTGGCTTGGCAAAGGCCTTCTATAAGCTCAGAGTAACATCCAGCATTAAGAATCCAACATCTAGCATGTACCTCATTCATTAACTGTAATGCAACCTCATACCTCCTGGATTTACAGTTTCCAACTATAAGAGCTGCATACGTGTCTTCGTTGGGAACAAATGACAGCACAATCATTTTACCAAGGAATTCAAAAGCATTTCCAATTCTTGCATTGTTGCACAGCCATCCAATAACTATGTTCCAAGATTTGCAATCATCAATATTCATTTTTGACATTTTCCCTAGGATACAATTTGCTAATAAAATCTTTCCAGCATTGGTGCAACCTTCAAGCAACGCATTGTGAGGAGAAGTATAAAAAGTACATGCATCTTCCACAAACTTTATAGCCTCATCTGTTTTCCCAAGCTCAAAAAAAACTTCTATAATACTTACATACACATTTTCTTCAGGGATCAAACCACTTTCAACCATCTCTTCAAGCAGGGATAATGCCTTATCTAATGAAAGGCTTTTGCACAAACTTTGTATTAGAGTACTATAAATCAAGGTATCTGGTACAACATTGGAAGCCTTCATCATTGTAAACAACCAGCTTCCAACATCTATTCTATCTTCCCCACAAAATAAAGATATTGCACATGTATAAAAGCTCAAATCAAGTTTGCACCGAATTTTGTACATTATACCCAAAACTAAAACAGCTTCATCCACTAAATTTTTTGTAATTAAACCATTTACGAGAACCTCAAAGGTTTTACTGTTAGGAATGCATCCTTTCTTTCTCATTCTCCTAAACTGGTTCATGGCTGTCTTAATTTGTTCAGCATGAAACAATGCAGCTAACAGAAAGTTCAATGTGTCAACATTTGGTACAATGCCAGCTTTCACCATTTCCTTGTAAACAAATAAAACTTCCTGAATATCTCTATCTTCCTCAACAAAAACAGCCAATACAACATTAAATGTTTCTACTGAAGGCTTTAAACCAACCAAACTTATATGAGGAAGTACCCGAAGTGCTTCTCTGGCTCTACCACGTCTAACTAAGGTATTGACCAAAGTGACAATAACTTCTTCTACACCTGAACACCCTTCATTCACAAGATCTCGACAATTCCTTTCCATTTCCTCAATGTTTCCATCCAAAGCCAGCTTGAGAATGGTCTCGTAATATGTTTGGACAGTCTGCAAAAATCCCTTCTGAATAGCCAGACATTTGAAGATTTCTACCTCTGAGTTCAAGTTCTTATCATTATCCAAACCTTTGACAGAGTTGACAGAATTGTTCGAGACAGACTTATCACTCAAGAATTGAGTACTTTGTTTTAACCTTGGACAGTTCTGATTGTTGTCCAGGGAAGTATCAACATGAATACCACTGAGAATTGGAGATAAGCATGAATTTTGTACAACCCCTTTGAGAAACTTCTTCACAAGAGTCGACGGCATGAGCCTTGCAGCCATTCAAGCTTATCATAAATTGAAAAGAGATTATCATTGTGTAACTCCTGAAAATAGGTGAGGAAAATATTAATAGAGTGCTCAAATAGATAAAATGAAATTTGAAAGTAATCAAACAGATAGCTAAACCAAACAGCGATGACAAGTACAACAATTTTTTCACATTCAGTTCACGATGCCCACAATCTACGTTTCTTTTCCCACATGTTCAAGTTATCAGAAAGATGACAATTAAGGATTTAAAAAAATAATAATACAGAGCAACATCTAATCCTACAAACCAAAGAACTCATTAAACCCCCACAGCAATATTCAAAAAATTTATTTAAAAAAACAATAAGATTATGTACACAGCCAAGCAAAATTAGTCGTACCCGATTTCAATACTGCAAAAAGGTTCATAAATTACAGAACTGCAACAAAAGAAAACAAGCGTAATTACACAATTGATTAACATTTCCACAGCTAACTATCAAGAATAAGAAATCAAATCATTGTGAAGTACGAAATCAAAGAAAATTGTAAACTAATTGGCACAAAAAAAAACCACAGAACATGCCCACTTCAATTATTTTAGCTATAATCTGAAATAGATAAAAACCCACTTGTTTAGAGCACGAGAAGGGGCAGAAGAAGAAGAAAATTCAACATTTTCACGAAATGATAAAGATGTGTAATTGGGTCTGCAATCACAAAGCAGAATCAAAATAAAGGTGGATAAATGGAAGAAAAAAAAGGAAAGAATGGATTACTCAATAATGGTGGAGGCGGAAGTGAAGCATGGAGTAAGAGGGAAACAGTATGAAACATAAATGAAAAAAATGAGAAAAGGGAAAATCAACAGCGACGATATCGGAAAACCAACCAGAAGAAGAGGGAGCCCAAATTAATAACTTTGTAAAATTGTAAAAAATAATTAAAAAATAAAAAACAAACTATTTATATCGATAAAAAAAAAAAACAAAAATTCACGTAAATATTTTGTTATTTTTACTATTTTTCGATAATTTCTCTGTTGGATTTTCATGTTACTTTTTGTTTTTATTTACATTTTTTCATCCACTCAAATTGAAGTGGAAGATCAAAATTTCAATACTCTTTATTGTATTAACAAAATCATTTTTTTCTCCTTTTAGGATTAACATATTTTTAAGGTTAAATTTATAAAAAATGTCCTTAAACTTTGTTATTTGTTTCAAAAATATGTTCATACTTTTAAAAGTTTCAATATTATCTATGAACTTTTATAAACGTTTCAAAAATATTTTTGGAGTACAAAATTCTTTAGAAATTTGGACAAAATTTAGATACAAAATGGTGCGACAAATGACCTAAAACAAAAATTTAGATGACTATATCGTTTTATATTATCGTCAACGATTGTTTGAAATTTTGAAAGATTTATATTCTAAAAGTACTTTTGAAATGTTTTTGATGATTGAGTGTTGATATTATAACTTTTGGAAGTGCAATTATGTTTTTTAAACAAAAGACAAAGTCCAAAATATTAGCGTATTTTTTACTTGAACTAAAAAAATCTTGAAAAAAATTAAATTCTTGACCAAATTCTGAAAACAAAAATGAGTTTATACTTTTTTTTTTCAAGAAGCGTAAAAAAGTAGATTATGAAGCAAAAAAAAATAGAGGTAGAAATGGTGTTTCTAATTTTCAAAAAAAGAAGAGAATTTATTACTTTTTATCTCCTGCAATCAGATTGAAAGATTCAAAGATAAATTAAAAAAACCACCCACAAAATTTCTTAAACAATAAAAATTAATGAATATTTATTAATTATTATATGTAGGGTGTTTCTCAACATTCCTAATAGCTAATCTGTCTCTTTTTATTGGTGCAGCTGAGATTATGAGTCAGCATTCAGCAACATCAGAATTACAAAATTGGTATGAAATATTTTACTCATAGCTATAATGATAACCACCAATCTATGAACTTTTTAAATACTTAAAATCTGAAGTATAAGCAAGCCATATGAAGAGGTTAGATGATAAAAGATTGAATTCTTTTGTGGGAATTCTGATTTATAACCGATGAAAGTTTTCTCCAAGAGCTACACAGTGCTTCCATGGATTCTACACCTCCTGCATTAAAGCTTCTTTGTAATTTCTTCTTTCACCCGCTCGTAGTATGTCATTCGCTGTATGGACGAGACAGCATCGTGGAAGTTCCTGTTTCGCAAAGCTTTTGCAAATGTGTTTGACCAATGATTTAGTTTCTCTTGCATCTAGATGAACAAGAAAGCAAAATTAAACAGGTTAAGGCATCCTAAAATGCTACTTTAATTCTTTAAATGTAACTTCCACTTTTAATCTCCCACATGAATTTATGAACGAAGAAAGAAGAAAAATGAGGCTAGATTACAAATTAAGTCTCTATAGTTGAAGAAAGTTAAAAAATTTATTCTCTACGGGTTGTAATTAAAATTTAGACCCCATGGTTTGATAAAATCCACTAGGACCATTTATGAGGTTTTATTGAATCGGAACTAAATTCTAACTTTTAAAATCATAGGTACTAAATTCTAGCTTTCTCCAAACTTTAAGGACCAAAATTGTAATTCATCATTAACGAACGAAATGAGCGCTGAGTAGAACCTGTGACTGAATCTGGTTTAATTCCTGAGATCCGGAGGCATCTTCTACAGCTTCCCTGATTTCCATAATCTGCAAAAAGGGTTTGGTATCTTCATATAAATCAAACTTTAAACAGAACACAAGCTTGCAATCAGAGCATTGAAAATCAGCCGAATGTGTTTGTCTTTCTTCTCAGAATCCATAAACTCATCGCATAAAATGCTTTTTCACAAAAAAGGGGGGGGGGGGGGGGGGGGGGGGGAAAAAAAAACCCAAAAAACAACCCAACCAAAA
>JBBPDJ010000017.1:15562360-15668483 GCA_037974625.1 Cucumis cinereus
CCCCCCCCCCCCCCCCCCCCCCCCCCCCCCCCCCCCCCCCCCCCCCCCCCCCCCCCCCCCCCCCCCCCCCCCCAAAAGCTCACAGAACTGAATAACTCAGACTAGGACGAATTTAGGTTCTTACTAATTACCTCATTTAACAACTCTGGATCAGAAATTGTATCCTCTTCATCAACATCTACACCCTCGAGTTTCAGCTGAAAAGCATGGCAATAAAATATTACAATCTCATTGGAGGGAAGACTAGATATTGTATAATGAAAATAATTTACAAGTTGGAGAGGAAGTCTATAACTATCACCAAGACCAATTCAAAATGTTCAAACTGATATTCTAGATTGCAGATGGCATAAACATAATGCAGGAAAACCAAGATCACAAACATCAAACTACAGAGATGCAAATGTTTAATAAATATAAGAAAAAATAAATTGACTCCAGAATATAAGTGATTGGTTGAGCTTTCCATAATTATAATTATAATTGTAAAAAATAAAAAATAAATAAAAAAAAAAGGCCCTATGAGGTATTCCCATATTTCAAGTTCTAACCACAAACCAGCAACGTTGCCCTTCAGGAGGGCAAATGTTACATGGAGTTACAGATTAATAGAGTTTATTCAAGAGTCCAAATAGGAAATAAAATTGGTGTAGGTAATGCAAAGGAAGTAAACCCTTCCAAAGGCTTTGTCTGTTATCTGATCCCAACACTAAACATCACTTGGAATTATATGCTTATGAGTGCAGTCTCTACATCTTTCCAATTACAACCCTATAAACAAGTCCCTCCCGTTCAAGGACTCATAAGACTTGCTCTATATTTGAGCGATGTGCTCTGTCTCTTGAGGAAAAACTGGAAAAGCAACCTCCACCCAGTGCAGCAAAAGACATTTAACTCCAAAATAACAAATCATATAAAATAGCTGTAATCAATTTTTTCACAGCATAATTGTGGCATTTGGAGGTGGAAATGGCTGATAACATGGCATTTCTTTTTTTAAAGGAAACGTTAACTTTTTCTTTGAAAAAATGAAAAGAGACTAATACTTTTTCAAAGAGACTAATACTCAAATGAAAAAATAATAACTGGAGAAGAGAGAAACAAAATAAACCAAAGGTAGACAATAATACTGAAATACAATGAAAAATCTCTAGATAAGCAGACTCTTATAATTTTAACACACCGACAAACGCCAAATATATCCAACTGTCACAAAAACTTTAAATCGAATTCCAACAAACAAGCTTAAAAAAATCCTAAGGAGACATGCACACTTACAATATATATTGCTCTTGACAATGGCTTACTAAGAGTACGGTAAGCATCGATCACCCGAGCAGATTGTTCAGCAGCATATTCCCTTTCTTTCTATAAAACACAAGAAGATGAAAAATTAGAGCCCCTCAAAGACTACCAAAACTTCACAAAGATGAAATGAGACAGACGTCTGATTTAGAATGAACTAAGTCAGGATGTAATTTCTTCTGCCAATCTTTATACTTGCTCTCCAGATTGACATCTCCAATTTCATACTCCTTTTCCCTGGAAAAAGATTTAAGAATTCTAATTATACATCACTTCATTCGGGAATTCTATAACCCACCAACTAGCAGTGAGTCAGAGAAGACATTCCATATGTTCTCCAGCGAGTGAGCCTGGAGGTTTAAGGTAAGAAACATGACCAGTTGATTACATCAATTCTCCAAATTAAAAAAAAAAAAAAAAAAAAACCATTATCCCAAGTTTCCATGGACCTTAAGTTATTAGAGGCAAGAGGTACATTCACACAGGATAGAACAGAGAGAGTGAGGGTTTGTAACGAATCAATACAACAGAAAATTTTCATTCGATCAGAGCCCAACAAACTTCAAAGAAAATGGATTGCAACAGACCGACCCATCAGCCCTAAGTTCAAATCTTTCATCACTTCCCATAATGAGCAGACAATCAAATTCAAACTTCTACTCACTTTCCTCAGCAACCAATACAAAATTAACATAAATCAAGAAAGCGTAAAGCAACCCTCGTTATTCTATATACTTACAATCCAAATATCTGAAAATAATCCACCGACTGGTCCACAGGCTGAATGCTCCGACAAGAATCGCACACCAGAAACACCACCGACGATGGAGCCACCGCACCGCAATTCCAGCACCCGGGTTTCAGGTCGGATGCCTCTACCGACCGGGAGCAGAAAACCCTGAAGGAGAGGCTTAGATTGTCGAGAAATTCACATGCAGTGGATGGCCATGGTCGAGAGCGTTCAGCGATGGAAGGAAGTTGTGAAATTGACGAAATTTGGGGTGATAGAGCTGAATTGGAAACATTTGGAAAATTAATAGCAGAAGAGAGAGGTGTGTTGGTGCGTAGAACAGAGAAAAGTGAAGATCGAAGCTTCGTCTTCAACATTGAAAGAAGAATCGGTCCGATTTGTTTGGAACTGAATCCACTCTCCACAGGTTTAAGCAGAGATTTTAGAGCGCTCTTAGATAGCTTTTTAGGTGGCACAAATTTACAATTGTATCCTTACAGCTTTAAAATTAAAAATTAAATCTTCAAAATTATTCAAATTTTAAAATTAGATTCTCAAAATTATATATATAATTGTATAAATAAATTAAATTATTATATAATCTATTCAAATTTTATGAATAGAGATCATATTATTACATTCTTCCCAAACCCAATTATGGTACATCATGATGATGCCAAAATGCTATGGAACTTGTCAAAATTGCAAGACTATTGCTAATATTTTGTAAAGAATGTTTTAAAAAAAAAAAAAAAAAACGTGTTCATATAAATCTCAACATTGAAACCTTTGCACATTAATTTATGCCAGAAGGGTTTATTCAGGGAGCTCATTCCTTCCACAAATTATCAGTTAGAATCACATAAAAGAAAGAGAGTTATCATAAATATATATTATATAACATTGGTAATAAAAAAAACACAAAAAAATCTGCTAAATTGGAGTTTATTGATGTTTTTACAGATGCAGTAGGATGTTAAGAAGAAACATTGTTAAATAATCAGTTAAGGGTGGTTTTTTCAGAAAAGCTTTTGCCATTTCTGCTTCACCTTCAACTAGATTTCAACTTCTTCCCTTCTTAAGCCGTATCGGACTCCCCGGAAAGCACCAGTACCGGGTTTTTCTGTTCCTCACATACCTCTCCACTGCATCCTCACTGATGTCGTTGGTGCTATTATGCTCACTGATTGGTTGCTTACCATGATCATGAGTATTTTGATCTGAATGCAGGTTTTGTGTTGTTCCATGTTCGATGAAACTCGAAATCGTGTGGTTGACGTCAGCAGGTCCAGAGGGTAAAGATTTCTGTTCTGGAGATGCTGGAACTATTTTGTTGTGGTTAACATCCTTGGACAAAGAATTTGATGATCCTAAACGCCTGTAATACAATTCAAAAGCATAATTGATTACGCAAACTTGTCAAACTATTGAGATGTATTTCCGTTTCCGAGTTTTTATATGTTTTCATGCCCCTCTTCGAGACCCCTAATAAAATGGAGCGCTTTTCTTTGCCTAAATCAGTGTAGGTTCATTTTCAATACATACTTTGCTAATCTTATAGGACAACGGTTTGACCTTGACACAAAAGAAAAAAAGTTATAAGATACATAGATGGCAACCAAGCTGAGCAATATAGCCTAAGTCTAGATTTTTTTTACTTCTCATGAATCACGGGGCATTGCTTTGGCAACACTTAAAATGGTTGACTCGGTGGCTTTTCATGAGGAAGGCAGCACAAAGGAGGGTTAAAGGCTACAAAATTCATCCTTGGCTAAACAATAATAATAGCAAATACAATAACACCCATAAAAATTAGTTTTAACTATGATAGCATGATCCAGATATATGACAGAAAATGAACAAACCATGATGCTTCACCATAAAAATTAGTTTAACTATGACAACATTTGGGTACCAAGAAAATTCGTAGGATAGGTGATCACTATAGATTTAACTCTTATTAACCACTAAGTCAACCCACGATGGTTTTTCAAGCATTCATTATGCATCATAGAAAATGGAACGGTTCAATTAAAATTATTACCTGGAACTATGGCTAGAGCTAGTTCGAGGTGGTTCATCTGAACCTCTCTCTGTGGTTTCTTTCTTTGACAAATTAGCAAAACGCTTGACTTCCGAATGAACATTGCTGTCTTTTGAAATACCCAAGTTGTTCTCAGTATCCTTCTCCATATCTGGAGGCTTTTCATCAATCAAGCAAGAAGCAGCCTTCGCTTCAGTATTGAATCTACATTTCCTCATCATATTAATGACTTCATCTAAAGTTTGCAGAGCCTTTTCCACCTCTGGACTAATTATAGAAATTTTTCGACCCTTAAAGTTACTTTTTTCTGCAATACTTCTATCTAAAATGTCATTTTTATTCTGAACTTCTACTTCTTCTTCTTCTTCTTCTTCTTCTTCTTCTTCTTCTTCTTTATCATCCCTACTTTCTTTGCTCTCATCCTCCTCAATCTCCCCGAAAGATTTAGTTTCGTTAATCTCAATGGCAGTTGTTGTGGGTTCATTTGCATCATAAATGACATAAACCTTCTGATCATCCATCGAGTTTTCCTTCTGCTCTTCCAGCTGCTCTTCTTGAAAATAATGCATTCCAGCTTGATCGATTTGATAACCGACCTCTTTTTCTTCAAACACCTTTTCTTCTCTATTCCTCTGGTAGAGAGCTTCATTTATTCGAGTGTAAAGTGGGTCTTTCAAAGCCTTCACAAAGTCTTCGTCAGATTTGAAAGAAGCCACTACCTGCAATATTATTGACAATTGAATTTTAAAGACAACAGTGGAACAGAATACTTGCATCTCAGGTAAATTTTGAAGGTTGTTCAACAGTTACCAAACCTCTTACAAAATGGAAGATGGAGAACTAATGAAGATTTTAATTTGAAAATGAGAATTAGAAAAATAGAGCAACAAATAATATGATTTTGAGGATTAGTTTCTGACTATATTGGATTCGAAAAATGTATAACCTTTTGATAGAGCCGGAAACCACTGCCAATGATTTGCCTTGAGACGAAGTTTATGAGCGATGGAGGGACAAAATCCAGCTTCATGTCCATGTTTGCTATTGTCCTGCAAGATTTTTCACTGTTCAAGTTCCATATGATGATATGGACTCGGTAGCAAAAAAGGATTTCTTACAGAACAAGGAGTCGAGGACAATAAATCTGTGATATAGGTTTCTTTCCAATCCCCATAGTGGTGCATTATAGCATATGGATGATAATCTTTATCCTCAAGTTATTTTACAACCCAACATGCACTACAAACTCAATCTCAGAAAATTCATGACATAAAGCTATTTTCATAAGAGATTCTAAATAATTTTGGCATAGAAGAATCAATAACTATATTCGAAAAAATTCTTTATCCCAAATAAGCTATTTAATGCCATTTCAATTGCCTCTATAACATTTGAACTACTTACACAATAAATTTGGTTAGTGACTCAATTCAACTTTTTTAGAAAACGGTTAAATTATACTTTTCAACCTAACACTTTCGTGTTTGTCAATACATGTAATTTAAATGTTTCTATTTTATCATCGTTCTTCAACTCATCAATTCCAACGGTCCTTACGATTAATGAAGATTAAAAAATTATAGTCCAAGTCAACACCATACCAGTCCTTGTCAACTGTACTCAATTTCTGATATGTTTATGTTTAACTTAATTTATCAACAACAGAGTTCGCTGGGATTAGTAAATTAATGTCCATGGTAAAAGAAAGAAAAATCCTCACCGAAAGTAGCTCCTGTTATCTGTCACCTTCTGTAGAGCCAAGCCTCCCACAACATCAATCCTTACAACGTCATCTGCATCCGGGATAGCATGCCTGGTGAATCCATGAGTAGTTACATCAATGCTGTCCAGATCAGATACCTGAAATGAAAGAAACATAATAAAACCCTCTTTGTATTTAGATGTCAATCTAGCAGTTAGCGGCCAAACAAAAACAAGGAGCAAAAAAGGGAAA
Organism: Cucumis cinereus; assembly: GCA_037974625.1. Taxonomy (NCBI): domain Eukaryota; kingdom Viridiplantae; phylum Streptophyta; class Magnoliopsida; order Cucurbitales; family Cucurbitaceae; genus Cucumis; species Cucumis cinereus. Next base: position 15,568,394 of record JBBPDJ010000017.1, read on the forward strand.
AAATCCAAGTAGTTTACAACGATTTACATGCTTTAGAAGATTTACAGCTGTTAGTCTAAAGGAAAAATTTACCGAGTTCAGAAGAACAACGATAAGGTCATCCTGAAAGTACTCAAATAAAAAGTAGTGCACAATGATCTCCCTGGTTGACAGGGGCCATGAAACCTTCACCCTTGCTTTCAAAAAAATTAAAAGAAATTCAGTATTTCAAAATAAAAATGAGAGGCTGATATATTTGTGTGTGTGAGTGTAAGTGCTGACTGTATCGCTAGACAAACCTTACTAACGTGATCTGTTCACCGATCCGCACTTTCTGGAGACATTTGCTGGTGAGAATTTTGAAGGATGGCAGGGTAAATTGAGGCCACCTGAGGGAGAAAAGTGGAAGTGACTAAGCCTCCTACAAACGTCATTTAATCAGTTCATTGTTAAGAGTTAATTTAGAACTCATATTATTCAGCAGTTCGGCTATGGCTGATGCCATGTTGTGGGTCCAAGGTGAATTAGGATAATTTTTCAGTCCTCTAATAATAATCTTATCTATTGTTGTTTCCTGAAGCTGGTCTTTGAGTGAGTGAAGTCACGTTATGAATTGAGAGATAGGCCATTTCAGGTAAGATTCTTAATACTCCGCACATAAAAAAAAAAAAAAAGGGAATGCTGAAAAGATCATCCCAACCAAATACCATTGACCATCCACAAAGATGTATAATAATAATTGGAAGGAAAGTTGATAACAACAGAAAGAACGTAAGAAATAACATAGAGTAATATGAATTAAGGGTATGTCATATTATCGACTTCAGCGCATAAGAGAAGCTTCTTTTACTTGTTTCTTTTTCTTTTTGCAAACTAATACATGCTTAGCTGAACTATATTTATGTTAAGCATGCACAACCAGACATAGTTTTTCCAAAATACACAAAAGATCAAAGATTATACCCACCATCTTTTATAAAGTTCAGACTCCCAAGACGTACACAAACCTGCAAACAAATAAGTGGGAGTTGTGTCCATGATCAACAATCACATCGAGGTTAAATGTGATTTAACAAATTAAAGTTTTTAGGATAAATTCAACCATTTATCAGTAACACTTACAAATATCAACAGGCCCCTCTACAAAACCTTCAACAAGTAACGTATGATATGGAGTGCCCTTTGGTCCTTCGCGATACATAACTCGAAATTCTTCATCATCGTGCTTTATCTGAAATATTGAAGATTTTAATTGATCACGGGAACCAAGTGCGACCCAACTTTCAAATAGAATTGACTTCACAAACTCTAAGACAAGTTCATTATCACTAGAAAAAATTTAACATTTTCTGATATTATAGGAGTACTATACAACAGGTCAAAATTTCACAACTCTTGCATATTGCATGGAAACATAAGGCAATTGGCAAGGTTTCACTGTACACAGGAACAAAGATCAACAAATTTTTTTCCCCAATTTTTTTTTAACTTTAACAATTGGGGATAAGTGTAACCTGTAAAGTGATGGAGACTTTAGTTATAGTAGTTGGTTTTCTTTTTATTGGATAGCTCATCAAAATTTCCCTTTAATTTTCTGTGGAATGAGAAAACAGAATTTAGGTTTGAATACGACAGGAACGATGAAGATGAAGTTTCAGCATAACATACTTTCCATTCAGAATGTGCTGTCTCAGAAGCTCTGCTGCTAGCATTATCATTATTTGAAGGACTTCTCAACATGTCAAGAAAATTTGATACTTCGGCAGTTCTTCGCGCTACCACATTATCGTTAAATCCTTCAACATATAAAAGAAATATCAGAACTTCCAGAATGGATGGCTAAACCAACATGATGAGGACATATACAAGCTGAAGATGTCTAATTGTCCTGATCCATCAGTCCATCACCAACCTTCAGTTTCATGTCTCAAATTCGACTGACGAATTTGGTTTGACACTAGGGAATTAATAGACTCCCGGTTTGTTAGATCAGGAGATGCAAGTGTTTTGTCTAGCCTCTCCCTATACTGCGTGATCTTTTTCCTTTTCTCCATCTTGCATTTGAACTTAAAAAAAGAACAAATCGTCTACTTTCAGAAGGCACCAGGGAAAAGGTTGCGAAAATTTTCACCTTGTCTTCAGAATCACCTCCTAGATTTTTATAAGTTGGATGGTGTTAATAAAGTTTCGAGAAATTGAACCAGAACAATGAAAATACATCATCAGTAGCCATCTAACCACAGGTTAATTGAAACCTTAATACCTTACTCAAACTTGATCGACTGTAAATACTTTAAGCAAAGCATTTAAACTTGGGTTCAAATTTGTAGCAGATAAATAGAAACTGGGTTTGAGGAAATAATTAACATCCTTTGTTGACATCAGATGAAACAAAACTAGTACGTTTAAGAAGATATAAACAGCTTTAAATGACAATCGGATCCATTGGAAGAAGAAAATTACTTACAAATTACCAAAGAAATCTTAACAGAAGATCTTGCAAGTTCCAAAATGCTAGCCAACAAGCTCATAGGAATCTTACTTACTAGAATTTTCTTAAACTCAAAAGGACTCTCTAAATGCTGTACTCATCTTAGCAAATAAGAATGGATTGAATGAATAACACATGCCATTTAAGCAAACTCGCCATCATCCTATAGCTTTAAATAAAAGTAATCCATACCAACCAATCAAGCAATAAATCAAATCCACAAAAATCAAAAGAAATGCATTCACACGTATTCAACACAAAAATCATAGTTAAAAAAAAAAAAAAAGCAAATTTCAATGACGACATAACACCCCCTTTCTCCCGCGAAAAAAGGCTTTCCAGAACGCTCCTTTTCAAAGATCTACAAAACTTTCAGTGCGACAGTAATGCTAAGAAAATCAAAGGACGGTAAACACATAATATGTACTGTTAATCATCAAAATTATTGGTTGAATGCAAGAAAAAGAGAAAGTACCCAGACGGAACTACAGTAAGAAAACTCCAAAATTTTCACTGTTGAAGCTATTTGAGGATTGACCAGTCAGCATAAATAAACATCTCCAACTCTTCCAGAATAAAATTCCCGACAGTAAATGCAGATCTCAATAAGACTTCATACAAATCACATCGGTTATCGCTGAGGAGACAAAGCCAGCTGATACGAGCAAATCCAGAAACAGGGTCAGTGGCAGGCGTTCGTTTCGCCCTCGGGATCAACTCACTCCACCGCTAAATCACACGTTTCAAGAAGCAATCGAATCCACCAAAAAAGTGAGATAGAAGAAGAATCAAATGAAACCCACAAAGGTTTTGTTTGAATACGCTAAGTTAACTCATCCCCCATGGCAAGAACTAGTAAAAATCGAGCAGAGCAGCCATTTTACGAGGTGGGGTTGAAGGAAAACAGAACAAATTGATAAACAATGAGTGATTTGGAGCAAATCAAGAAGATGGGTCCTGGAGAAAACTATAATGGCGAAGGAAAAAGAAGGGAAAGAAGAGAAAGAAAAAGGAATTGGTGATTTGGCGCAGGGCCTTAGCTTTGTAATATTCGAAGGAAACGTCATTCAGTGAATGAATGAATGAATGATGGTCACGTCGTTGCCTTTGTTCTTACGCTGAAATTGGTTTTTGAATAGTCAACTGAACTCAAATTTTCAACCTTTCCTAATCCCAATTCAATCCCCCACTGATTTCTAGATAATCGTCTTGGACAAAGATTGAAGCTTTTGAATTTGGACTGTTAGTTTGGTTAGTTTGTGTGTAATTGTACCCTCATCTTTGAAATCTTATAGGACAGTGTCAAATTAAGTCAATTATTTTTAGTATTAATCGGATAAGATTTAGGGATGATAAAAATATCTTGCAACTTTAGATCTTTTCTAAGATTTGATGTTCAATAATATAGATAAAAGTTTTGTCTCCCTCTTTCTTGGAGGGTGGAGATTAAGATTTTTTCCATCGCACTCGTAACAGTTACCACTCATACCTCAAAAGACGACGAATATGACAGCTACATTGAATAATTTTTTCCTCATTCTATCGTTTTAACTCAAATTTAGAAAAAACAATATTTAATGGAGTGTTCTAATTTAGCTGATTTAGTAATAATAGAATTTGAATTGAAAATTTGTGTTATTTAATAGTCAACAAAAATAGGTTTAACATCAGCATCAATGCAATCAAAAAATTATAAAAGAAATTGTCAAAAATATAAAATAATTTTTTTTTCCCGAAAAGACCCCAAATTATAATATATTTTTCCTTTTCTTAAGGGTTTTTGCTATCTTTCTATTTATTTTAGTACAAATTGATGGTTTTAATTGATTCATTTTTCTGGGTATGAAAAGGATCTTAAATCAGGTTATTTCTAAGAATAAATTGTAATTTTGATTCATGTGGCAAGAAGAAAATTAGTATTTAATCTCTACAATTCTAAAAGTTAAAATTTAGTTTTTCTAATTTGATAAAACTTTAAAAATAGTATCTACGAGTTGATGATAAATATCCCATCACATGAACTATTTAGGAGAATTTTATCAAACTCTACCGCGACTATGTTCTAATTATAAACCATATGAATTACATTATAATTTTTTTTTTCAAATTTATAATTTAACATATTTATAACACTTATATGTCAAATCGACAAACATTAGGACAAATGTTTTTTAAACACATAAATAAATAATTCTTTTTTTTTTCAATATGTTGGATGAAAAAATTGAATAGCTAATCTTAACATCGATATCATGCACAAGTTCATGTCAATTAAACTATAATAAATATAAAAATAGAGACGTGAAATTGCAATTGGATTAAAAAAATAGAATCATCTTTTTTAGGAATCACTTAAAACTCCATTTTTTGTTCTTAATTTTATTGTATTTGAATATTTTTTTGAACAATAGATTCAAATTAGTTTGTGTATTTTTCTAAGAATATAAGTTTCATGTATTCCATTTCCACTAATATATGATGAAAAACAAATGTTTTAGAAATTTTGTTGGGGAAAAATCAAGAACAAAACAAAAACAAATTGAAAATTCTATTTATTTATAGTCCAAATATTTAATGCTTTAAGAAATTAGCTATCAATTTCACAAAATAAACAAAAAATAAAAATAAATCAAATGTGGGCTTGTAATAAATGTTGCTTCATACTTATATAATAAATGGTACCCCATAGAATAAATGAGAAAATGACATATACCTATTTAATTTGGTGTTGAAAAATGAATAATCCTCTTACATTAACTGTACTTTAGATTTAAACTTAATTTTTAAAATATAATATTTTAATTTATTTGAAAATTTATATTTCATGGTCACAACAAGAAACTACTCTCATTAATAACAATTAAAAGCTTACAACAATAGGTTATATTAAAATAAAGTCAAACTCATATTGATCCCATAGATATATATTAATTATTAGAAAAGACATTTGTCAATCATAATTAAAAGACAAATAAGCAGTTGACGAACATTGTATTAGGGGTGTTTTTTTAACAACCCATAAACTCAACAAACTCGATATAAATCATAAGGGTTCAGTTGGATTATGAAAATTTTCGATTTTGGTTCAGTTGAAGTTTTCAAGAATTGGTCTACAGTCAAGTTAAACCAAACCAAACCGTCTTACTAGATATAGGACGATAGATCTCTAGAAAGTGACAAGTTTGCTACAAGAGTGAGAAAGAGGGAAGAAGAAGTATGTTACCCCGAAACTGTATTTAATATATTTTTTTCAATGTCAACTATTAATCTAACGCATAATATTTTTGTTAGCTCATTAACGGTCAAACGAACTCAAAAACAATTTATAGGTTATGTTATAAACCTCTTGACCTAATGCATTTATTTTGACTTCAAGAATCAAGTAAACATCAATCTCAACAACTGAGGAGTTTCTCTTGTATCTTCATAAAAAAAATGAAATAAGACACTAATAAACCACAAAAATTTGCTCTTGAAATTTTGCAAGTTCATCGTGTTTACATCATACATCATAATTTATTCGAAAGAAGTTGTCCTCCACGATAAGATAATGACAACAAATCTCGTTCAAAATATATTATTATCTTTTTAGTACATGGTATTGAAGTATTTGAAATTTTGACATTTTGATCGATGATAAATGTTGCATACTTCACTTTATACTTAATGAACGGTCCTTACTTTGGCAATCATACTATTGTTGATGCTATTTCATCATTTAAAATTCTTATTTTAATCAAAATATATGTCACCTTCTGCCTCACAACTAACGTCATATTTACCCGCAAAAAACATAATAAATCAATGGTAATCTAAAATGTAAATTCTATTTAGTTAAGCTTCTTGTTGTTTATCTATGTTATGTAATAAATGGTAAGAACAAAGGATGATTGAATACAATTAAAAAGTACGTTGAACCCACCACCTTTTTATTATCGTAAATGTAACAGGTTCATTATTTCAAATAAACATAATCAAAAGTAATCTAATTGCAATACCCATTACAATTGATCCACCAATATAATCTCATTACGATTACACCAATTTTCATTACAAATTGGTAAACATGACCTAAATATTAACTTGGCCAATTTCCACCGTTAGCAAATTGTTCATATATTTTGTCTACTTCCCACAAAAGAACAAAATATATTGAATTATTTGATAAAATGACTGAAATACTGTTTCCAAAAAAGAAGAGAGTGTTAAATCAAGCAAATTAAGCTTGTAAGTAGACCAAAACTATATTTTACAGACTTGAAGTAACACCACTTAGTATTGAATTGGGTTGTTGAGATGAAAGTTTTCAACAATGATTATGAGAAAAATTAACACTATCATAGTATGAATAATTTTCCATACCCACCTCCACTTTTTTCATATTTAAGAATAGTGTCTATGATCAAATAATGACATATCAAATACCGAATGCAGGGACGTGCAGTAGGGTAGAGTAGGGTAGAAATGAGAGAAAAATAAAAAGATGTGAACTAAAAGCACTTAATTCAAGGTAAGTTGATCATTAATTTCTTGAGAATTCCCTCTCACCCTCCTTAATTTCATATCATCAATACTTTACAAAAAAAAAAAATAAGAAATGAAAGTAACCAAAAGAGATGGTGCTTTTTTTCTCCATTTCAATAATGGAAAGCTTGGGTGAAGATTTTCTTCTTGCAGTGAGTAATATATACACAAGGAATTACAGACATACCTATGATGGGAGGCAAAAATCTTATACTCGTCCCCCCAAAAGTGCTTTTCTTGCTGTAAATAAGTTTCCTTTTTCTTCTTCTTTTCTTGTCTCCCAAACAGAATACAGTTGTATAAAAGTGATGATGTTGTAAGGGAGAAGAGACTGCTCCTAAACAAAGAAAACCAGAAAAAAACTCCTTTTGGGGTGTGTGTGTGTAGGTGTAGGGTGTTGTCTAACACTAACCTTCAAAACCATGAGTAGAACTTTTACCAGATTATACTTCTGGAATTCTTTTGTAGAATAAAACATAAGCAGCAGACGACTTTACAACGTCTTCACTAACAGGGATAACCCGATCATCGTCGAAATCGTACCATTTACCGCCGTGCTGCATGAGAAGATTAAGCAGTGTCAGAATAGAATAAGACCATAATCAATTTGGATGAGGATCAGATTTTCAAATCTATTTAGTCTCTTTTTACATCAGAGACTTAGCCAATAGAGAACAAGATTGAAGGGTAACAAGGAAAATATTTGCATGCTTTTCAATTCTGCAACATAAAAGCCATTAATGACACTATATTAAAACCTTGAACTTTCTAAATTGTCTTCAAGGTAATGATTTTTTAGAGTAATAGGAAAACCACTTACAAGAACATATGCAGTATAGTGACCTGCGCCCATCCCTCCGTAGTGATTACTAACAGCATATAACATATAACGATTGCTCAAATGGCTATTCTGGTAAGCGATGTAGTTTGACAAATCTAGATCGTCTATCGGAAAATCAACGAATGTTTCCAACTTGTTCTTAAAAAATCGACTATATGAAAACCTTTTGAGATGAATGACAAGAATCTCAGGCAACCTCCAGAGATCCAACTTTTTCCTGGCTTGCTGAGGCTTCTTGCATCTAGGACAATACCTACAAAATTCACAAAAATTATTTGTTGGCTTCATAAAGTTTTTTCAACACCTATAAACTTATATAACTTTGAAAAGCCCAGTGAAGATATAGGGATGAAAGCTATGCAAGCAAGGCTTCAGAAAGAGGAACAAATCTTACTAAGCATGAAAATAATTTAAACAAACAAACAAGAGAGAGAGAGAGAGAGAGAGGAGATTCTGTAAAATAAATACGAGGGCACACACTAACTAACCACATATCGTCAGGTCCTAAAGGTTCCTCCTTCAAGAAAGCTTCAAGGCACTTGTACAAATCGACAGACTCTTGAAGTCTCCTTGGATGTAAATTTGGTTTGGAAACATCGGGCAATGAACTCATTAGACATGTATCATATTTATTAACCATAGTGTCGGGCCACATAACAATCACATCCAGTCTCTCAGTTGACGTGAAGATATCTAGAGGTTCATTCGATTTAATCAAGGTACCTTCAGAGGCTCCCATCTGATGAGCCAAATAGAATGTGAAATCGGCAGGTAAACCATTGTTTACAACAGTTTCATCATTTGGACTATCATCAGGATCCAAGTTTCCCGGGCCTGAAGCATCATCCATCTCGAAGTCATCGTTAGCAGAAATGCCAGCTTCACCATCACAGTTCCTAAACGTATCCTCTGCAGGCATTTTTAATGGATCAAGAAACTTAAGGAATAGCCGGCGAATATCCGATTCATGACAAAGGTCAGGCACTTTTGCTACAAATGGGGCTCCAAATGTTTTCGAGCCTGAAATTAGCTTTCCTGAATTATCATGCCTGATCACCAAGCATAAAATTAAAGAGAGATGCAGAGAGGGTTAAGGAATTTAAAGATGTGTTAAGCTTGCAGCAGTGAAGAATACTGAAGGCTCCATTTGATAACCATTTCAGTTTTTTAAATACAAAAACCTTATGTATTTGATAACTGTTTTGAGTTTTCAATTCTTAAAAATGTAGACAGATGGAGTGTTTTAAAGAGAGAGAGATATGCCAAAACATGTAAATAAGAATTTAAAGACGTAGATACAAATGTTTTAGATTGGAGTAAAACATGGTATTTTAGAAACATGGAAGAAAATATTTAGTGATCAAAATTAAAGAGAGATATTAGAGAGAGAACATTAGTCAGAGAAAAAGAAAGAGGAGGTGAAGAAAAATAGATAAATTTTAGAGAGGAAAAAGTTAAATAAAAAGATAAATTCATAGAGAGAAAAGTTAAGAGTCATGCTCATTTCAATGAATAAGAAAATTGATATGTTAGAGAAATATATGTTAATAAGAAACATAAAAAATTAAAAATAAAATGTAGTGAGAGAAAATAATTAGTGGAAAGAGAAATTCTAGAAATAACTAAGTGAGAGAGAAGATTTTGTTGGAGAGAGAGATTAAATAAAGGTGTCCATTTTAGAGAGAGAAAAAAAAGTTATGAAGAGATGGAAAAATTTAGAGGGAAAAAAAGTGAAATTACATAGCAGCTGAAAATTTTAAAGAGAGATTTTTTTTAAGCAAAAATATTAGAAAAAAAATTGTTGGAATGAGATATGTCAAAAAGGGAAAAGATAAAGTATTAGAAGAAAAGTTTTTGAAAAACAGAAATCTGTTTTAAACTACATTTTTGGTTTTCAAAATTTACTTGTAATTTCAAAAACGTTTTTAAAAAATGGGGAAAAAAACAGAAATGAATATCATTAAAATGAAAAACAATAACCGAAAACAAGATAGTTATCAAATTGGCCGCCCAAGCAATCCATGAAAAAACAAAACTAGAAGGCAATAATGGCAGGTACATATTAATATGAAAAAGAGCTCTACGTTTCTGACTGCTGATGCATGTAGACAATCAACTTGGATGATTCATCGTCTCTTGGTAACCTATAAGCAACAAGCTTGTCTTCATTCCTAATCAAGGCCAGTGAATCAGATGGATCCTCAAGGACACGACAGATGCGATTCTTGTATACCTGCTCATTCAAATTAGAAATATAAACCAGATTAATGACATTGTAAAAAATGAACACACAAATAATAGTATAATCAAAATTCAGTTCAAGTGTAGGTTAATTGATCAATGATGCATACATTGGTTCAAAGTTCAATGTGGAAGGCAGGTATTCTTTAAGATATAACTCAACCTAAATAATAAATCAATCTAGAAACCTCAAAATTATCTGGCATTGCTCTTTTAACACAGAATTCATCTCTCCCCAAACTTTACAACTCACTTTTGGACTCCCAAACTTTCAGGTTTTAGTCTCTCAAATATATCTTTTTCCAGAGGAGAACAGACTTCTCTCTCAGTGTGTTGCTTTGGGGAGAGATGAATTCTTAAAGTCACAAAAAATTTCTCCAGGATGACCGTTGGCTCTATGCATTCAGTGGTCTGCACTGTGTAATAGGGATTAAACTTGAATCCTATTTTAGGAAGATGTCACCTTATAACAAATATTTGGGTCAAATTTTCGGTGTATCCAAATAGTCTTTTTTTCATCTTTATTTGGGTGCTTGTCAGCTTAGATGTTGTTTCTAATTTAGTTAGCTAGCTGTTTTGGTTAGAAATAATCGATTCTTTATTTTCTTAGTTTTCTTTGGCATGTTGATTGGCTGTTTAGGAGCGAAATCTCACTATAAATTGTGCTTTCTTCGTGATTAAGGAAGATTTCCCTTTGAATAAGATTCTTAAACAAGATTGATTTACATCAAATTTCTAGATGTTTTTCATCTTAGTATGACGCTTAGAATGGGTTATCAAAGTAGGACTAAGTACTAACATAGTGCACCTCCACTTCTTTCAATGGAAGTATCTTATTCCACCCCCTACCCCTCTCAACAGGAAAAAAATACTATTCACTGGTTTAAAGAATATCAGAAGAATTTATGGCATATGGCTCCCTCTCTTTTTGGTGTCTACTAAATTTTCGACTCTGTAATCTTCGGTCGTAAACATTAGGAGCCTCAATCTTTAACTTCTTTTTTGTTAGTAGCCTGGTTCCGGACTTGTTTTTGGTGGCCCTCTCATAAGTGAAATTCATGTGCCTGTGTGTGTGTGTTAAATGCTCGTGGGTTGAAGATGCAAAAAACCCAATCCAAAAATTTCTCGATCCCACATGTTTTCAACCAGAGCCTTGCATCCCATTACTATATAAACCCACACAAAAAAGTAAGTCGACATATGCTGCTAGACCAAAAAGTAAGTCGACATATGCTGCAAGACCAATTCAAAGACTTCTCGCTGCAAGCCATCACTCTAAACTGGCAAGCCTTCATCCATCCTCCTTGAAGAAATCTTCATGTTCAGGTCGTGATATTCCAGCCCCTCTATTCTCCTACAGTTCCCCCCTCATCCCCAGCGCCATCGTCTAGGCCTTCAGATTTTCTTTTGTTGTTCTTTTGTATTGTATTTTACTTAGAGTGCTAATCGTGTTCCATTGGATTATTTTGTTTTAAAAATAGGTATTCTGTCCCTACTGGCCCAGTATCAGGCTGAATTTATAAAGCCTCAATTCTTGTTAGTCTCATTTAATAGGATATGATGAGGGCGCTAAGGGGGTGTCAACCTAGTTGAGATGTCCGGGTGCGCCTGCTGATCCTCATTTATGTTTATGTTTAAGTTTTTGTCTTTGTTTTTTCACTCTCTGTATAATCCTCTTGTACTTAGAGCTATGTCTCTTTTTCATTAACTATGAATAATAGAGACTCATTTCCTTTTAAAAAAAAATAAATAAATAAGCATACCTCAGCTACCAACAGGATCTCATCTGCTCTCAAAGAACAAGCAGTGCTTAAGGCATCAATAAGATCTTTCAATCTTCCCGACTTTGGCACTGATACAGTAAATGTAGAAGGCAATGTAATCCCATCACATGAAATTACCATCAGGGTCATACTGCGCATTGTTGTTGACGGCAATGGCAAAGAAAGGTACATAAATGGATCAAATGTAACTGACAACTTATTGCAAGCAGGGCACACCAATGTTGACCGGTACTGACCCTACAGTTATAAGAAGAAAAAAGGAAAGCCAGTTGAGAGCTAAGGAATTCCCCAACAACAGGTATATGGACGAGAAACACTTATTCCAATTACTAAACTAAAAGAAGCACTTTACGAGACCTAAAGAAGTAATAAATTAAAAATCAACCGTTGAGACAACCTACTTGTTGCAGGGCCGCAAAGGCTCCAGCAAGTTATTTAGAAAAGTAAATTAAGACCTTGGTTGAATACTTGCATGTAAACTTGCAGCAAAAAAACTAATATTAAGGAAGAGAATGAGCAAGCCTTTAGGCAAAAAAACCCACCTGGCATAAATCAACTATAATAGAATCATTACGGGCAAGGTGATTTTGCCAATATTCTTCAGCTACTTCTTCGTCTCGGCGGCCCTCTACATCCTTTGCTTCAAAATATGGCTTGCATTTAACACGATTTAGATCTTCATGAAGGCCATCCAACAAAAAAGAAAGAAATTCCTGCACATTATATGTTTTTACCATAAGTTATGACACCAGATTAAGAGAGGACAATCAACAGAGCAAATAAAAGGACTGACTAGACTAACCTGGGAATCGTGCTGATTATAACCACTGAACTGGGGAGCAAAATTAGCAAGTTTAAGTTTAAACATTCTTGGAGGCACTGACTTCGAGCCAGGGGCCCATAGTTTCCTGAGCAAGTCTCCAAATGCTAACGCAAGCTCTCCCTAAATAAGACATGACAAGTTAATTAAACAGAAAGAGCCGGCTTAAAACGCCTAATAGGGCCACTGTGGATAATAACTTACTTTCATCCCCAAAGGATTATCGTAATTTATCTCCTTTTGGAAATTTCCAAGGAAATAATCGACAAGCTTTGGAGTATGCACCAAGCATTGAAGAGCACTGTTCATGAAGCAAGTATTCCCGAGATTCTGCAATCCTGTCAAACCCATTGAACTGGCTACGCCAAAACTATTCCCAGCTATCATACGGTCAGATTCAGTCAAATGAAATTTCACTTTATCTGTAATCCCATTTATGATAATGGGGGACTTTTCAGTCTTTCGCTGTTCTTCAGTTAGCTTACCGTCCTTCCCATATCGACCCATCATATTGTCCAAAGTTTCATGGACTTGTAACTCGAGACGGACCTGTTTAAGGATATTGGGTACCCATTATGCAAAGAAAAAACCAAATAGGATCTTGTAAAAAATTCTTCAATTCTTTTGTATGAATCACCATCTCACAACAAATAAAAAAATAGAGCACACAAAAATAAAATCCAGTCAGACGGAGCCAAATTAAAATAAAACAGAGATCCAATTCAGTAAAATAGGACCTATAGGATAATTATGAAAAGGTCTAGTACACAAAATACCAAAAAGAAACATGAATCTAACAAGAGACCACACGTTCACCTTAAGCCCTCAACCCCTCTATAAATTCTATTGTTCCTCCCAACCTAAAGACCCCACAAAATCACACACAATTACAAAGATTATAAATTTCTCAACAGAATGTTAGAAACATTTTCATGAACAAGGAAACTCGAGAGTCCTGTGGGAACTAATAATCGACAAGCGGGAACAAAATATCAGAAGGTGTTGGGTTGAAATTGAAACAACACTATTCTCGATGAGCAGGAAAAAATCTATTTCACAATTCTTTTCTCTTCATGCTTCCAAGTTACATGATTTCATGTTTTGAGTTGGACCATTGCAGAATTAGGAGATCGAACCCATTGATCTTTTGGGATGCTAATTTCTGTCATATCCATTATACTCTGCTCAAATTGTAAAAGATATGATTGATAAATATTTTCAATTTCTTGTCTCTTTCGTAAAGGAACTAGAAACAAAAATGTATTTGATAACTATTTCTTCTTTCTTATGATTGAGATATAATATAATAAAACATATAACATGCATGCAAACAAATATAAAACCATGATAAAGAGTTTATAGTATTTAATACTCTTTTACCCCGAAGTAAAATTTGGAAAATAAGATTAATAAATTTCATCCTTCAAAGATAAAAATTGTGAGTATAGTTATTTCATTGAATACACATCTTTTAGCAATACTTGGAAAACGCATGCCTCTGAGGGGAAGAAAGGGCACAAAGAATATGAAAAAAGAACCGCTGGAAAACTTTTCAGTAGGGTTAGGACGTGGAATTTTCCTTCAGTTCAAATGGAGGGTTTGGATCAGGGAATTGGATCAAATCGTAAGCTTTTCCATCTTTGTAAATGGGAAGCCTATGGACCTAGGAGGATTATGTCAGTATATGGGTTGAGAGAAACAATGGAAACTTTAGAGAGTTGAGATACCCAGTGAGGAACTCTGGCTGTTGGTCAAGTTTAGTGACTTCGTGAGGGCTTCAGTCACTAGGCCTTTTGAAAATTATGACTTGGGCCTTGTGCTTTTCTTTTCTTTTTTTTTTCTTTTTTTTTTTTCTTTTTTTGTATTGGAATCTTTTTCTGTAGTTAGGTTTGGCCTCCTCTTGTCTTTCATTTCTCTCAAAGGAAGTACACTATCTCAAAATATATATATATAAAACAAAAAAAAATATACATATTGCATCCTTGAATAAATCTTACTCCCTCCTCGAAGTATCATTGAATCAACCACTTCCAGAAACTTCCATCATTGACTCACATTCAGTAGCAAGGTTTTCCATAACATTTTACAATGGACTCCAATAGAAAGTTGAAATAACTATTCGGCTCATTGTTCGGATACAGATATACTTGCCTCTTTGACTCCTTGAACAAGAGAACCATCAAGAAAATTGTTCGAGTTATTTGTCAAAAGTTTATTTGTTTGCCCTGAGAAGTCCCAAATGTGAAACTGCCAATTAGATTACGGGGTAAATAAATATTAGTACCATTGAACAACAAGTTTAACAAAACTTGCAATATTAATTGTAGGCTGACTTACCAGTTCAGAGTTAGAATTGAAAATTACGGAAGCTCTCTTATAAAAGTTAGCTGAGTTATCCTGAAAAGACATTTTTTATCAGATTAATGATACAGATAAGAAAAGGAGGCGGTAAACAAGAAATTCTCAGAAAGTCTTTTTACCAATTTTCATTGAATATATGAAATATTACCAAAGAGAATAGGATAAAACCCAAGAGCACAAAAATGGTGAAACGACAAAAAAGTCATCCATTTGACCAAAAGTAATGTTACACCATAATTAGAAAGAGGATGAAGATGTTTACACCAATACATAGCCATAAGGATACTGTTTAAGAAGGTTTCATAGGTAGATTGGGTCATGTTTATAGATACTACGTTCATTGAGAAGAAAAAAATGAAAGAATACAAGGACATACAAAAAACAAGCCCACAAAAACCTCACTAGAATAAGGGGAGCCAACTAAGTACAATGTTGCCCAGAGTAATCCCAAAAATTCTTCCAAATCAACGTCCAAAAAGAATCACAAAATCTCATCCAGGCGAATAATTGTGTCTCATTAAAAGTCATGACCAGAAGACCAGCCTCATGGGGGCGCAACCAAAAACCCCTCCTTTTGAGACTTCTTGTGGATTTATCGTATTAGTGGGATTCTTTTGTTTCCTTTTTGAGGTGGAGATGGAGACCATACAAAGACCACATCAAAGAAGAAGAGAGGCTGTATATTAATACGGAATCGAAGGGTTTTACTTCTTTATTAATAATGAGGGGAAGGAATACACAATAAAAGAGCACAAGGGAGTACAGAATGTGACAACAAAGGATAGCTCAAGAAGATTCCATTTACTTTTTTTTGATAAGAGACAAACATAGTGAGAAAAAGAAGAAAAGACAGCCTTAAGGCGAGGGCCAAGGAGGCCCTCCCTAAAACAGACTAATACAAAAACGCTTTCCAATTGTTTAAAATCATGGAAAGACTGTAATTACAAAAAAGTTTAATGTGATTTGTACACCACCAAGAAGCTGTGTGTTGCACCACAGTCCAAAAAGAATCAAAAGAATTGACTGTATCATCAAACATTCGTCTATTTCTCTCCAACCAAATACCCCAAAACAAGGAACGAACCGCACAATTCCAAATAGTATTTCCTTTAGGACCAAAGATTCTAAGGCAAAGAGCTTCAGATAACCAAACATCTACCTTCTCAGGGAAATCCATTTACAGAATTAAAAAATTAAATTTTGTAGATTTTGAATCCCTTGCCCAAGTAAAAGGCAACAGTTCCTTCTATTCCAAAATTTACAAATGGGTTTGGTTGGAGAGGAACGCATTTTAGCAAGGAAATTTCTTAAGGTTTCTAAACTCTCGAGAGTTTAAGTTTTTTTTTTTTTTTTTTTTTTTGAAAGGAAACAAAACTAGTTCATTGATAAACTGAAATTACAGAAAGACATCTTCCCAATGGATTACCAAAAAGATTTACAGTTTCACAAAAGACTAATAAGGCTAATTACTAAAGGGAGGACTCAATTTACACAAAGCTAAAAAGGTTGGTGGAAGTAAGGAAAGATTGAAAATCTTGATCCTTGTCTAAGAAAATGCGAGAGTTACTCTCCAACCATATTGACCATAAGAACCCCCTTGAGATGTTCATTCTTAAGATTACCTGGCATGCTCAAAGAATATCTTTACTTGGCTCCACATTTAGCTATCTTTTTGGAAAGTATGGTTAGGGAGGAATAGTACTTCCAACGAGAGTTAATGTAACAAACATATAGCTGGCCATATTCACTGCCTCTCTTTGGTGCTCTTTATCAAAAAAAATAAAATCATTGCTGTCTCAAATACTTTTTTTGTAGGACCTCTGTCTCCAATACGTAAGAGACCCTTTTAACCTCCTTGGGCGGCTTCTGGAAACTGGGAAGATACCCCATCTTCATTTTTAATGAAAGTATTTCTTCTCTAACAAAGGTTCCATCCCAAATATTTTACACATTGATTCTGTTCCTTTATACCATAGATGCAAAAAGATAGCAATCAGAGTCTAAGTAGGTTGGTTTTCAGTATTAATAGTAAGTGTTAAAGGTAAGATAGAGAAATCACCTTTCGGTTTATCTTCACAGTTAACAAATTTGTCTCCCATGATACCAAGATCCTAATTTGCAAAGGAAAAACAGCCTGCAATATATCTTCACCTCTGAAAAGCCGACCACCATCATTCGATGTTGCTTCAAAGTCATTATGCCTATTAAATCAGGACATATCAATACAATATGCTACAGGGAAAACCGGCTCATTCAACAGGAATGTAATGGCTCGCTCCAATAAAAGGCAGAAAACTCACCAAATTCTAGATATAGGAGGAAATGTGAATTCTTCCAATCACTTAGGGTGTGTTTGGGAGTGATAGTTTAAGTAGTGATTTTAGAAAAAAAGATTTAGGTAAAATTGATTTTGTAAAATTGATTTCTAAATTTGGTAACAAACTCTTCAAAGTGATTTTCATATGTTTAAAATTGATTTTCAATCATCATGTTTGATACCAAAGTGATTCTAAGACTATCAAATTACTAAAAAGAAGGGTTTTTGGGTATTTCAAAAACTATATAAAATTAGGTGGTTATTTCCGGTTAATCATTTTTCAAGAATCACTAGAGAGCTAATACTTCAAAAATCAATTTTGAGTCATTTCTTATTTTTCTAAAATCACTTTCTTTAGGTTGCCAAACACC
This sequence comes from Cucumis cinereus, assembly GCA_037974625.1. Classification (NCBI taxonomy): domain Eukaryota; kingdom Viridiplantae; phylum Streptophyta; class Magnoliopsida; order Cucurbitales; family Cucurbitaceae; genus Cucumis; species Cucumis cinereus. The sequence goes on from JBBPDJ010000017.1 coordinate 15,586,123, forward strand.
ATATTTTTGTATAAAAGTGATTTTGGCTAGTGAAAAAGTGATTTTGGCTCTACAAAACATTTTACTGTTTTATTGTATTTTGCTGACTCGTGTATGTCTAATTCTTTCATGACTTAATATTATCAATCAATATGTGTTAAAAGAAAACACTCATAGTTTTCCTTTTTGATAGTATCAACTGCTTTCATTGAGAAAAAAAATGAAATGATACAAGGGAAAAAAACCTCACAAAAACTCACTGAAGAAAGGATTTCCAACTAAGTAAAATGTTGCCTAGGGCATAATTACAAAATGTCTTCGATACTGAAGTTTAAAGAGAAACAAAACCTCACAGAAGACTCGACTTCTCTAGGGTCCCTCTCCACACCTCAAAACACTCTATTATTCCTCTCTCCCCAAAGATTCCACAATAACACACACCCCACCATCAAAAGAAAACATCCTTTCTCATTGCAAGGCAAATGGAGGAGGAACTCCCCAATCATTAAGCGAACATCTCTCTACCAAGCAAACCATCATGATTGGCCTAGTGGTAAAAAGAGAAGACATAGTGTCAATAACTAACTAAGAGGTCGTAAGTTCAATCCATGGTAGCCACCTACCTGAGAATTAATGTCCTACGAGTTTCCTTGACACTCAAATGTTGTAGGGTCAGGCGGGTTGTCCCGTGAGATTAGTCGAGGTGCGCATAAGCTGGCCCAGACACTCACGGATATCAAAAAGAAAAATTCCTCTACCAAGCCATAGAGATATCAAACTCTTGAATGAGATCACTCCAAACATAACTCGCATACTGACACTCCCAGAGAAGGTGGGCAAGGTTTTCCACCGCCCTCCAACAAAAAGGACCCATTAACGAAGGCATCTTTCTCGAAGATGAGGAAAGACGAGGAACTTCTAGAATACATCCTTTTTCTTCAAAGTTTCTAGAACTCTCATGGGAATGGTCTAATTAGCTAATTAAAACTTAGAAGTAAAGAGGACTAAAACGACCAGCAGCACTGGGGGATGATAATATAATTTGCTTTGACCTTTGCCTCAATGGTGAGAGGAAAAAAGAAAAAGAAGAAGAAAAGGCTATACTAAATTGACCATTATGTCTCATTACTATGAAACGTTGGAATGCTAAATGGTAAATCACCAATACATGAACGCTCATAAGTTCAGTAAAAGACCCTCGTCTATAGATGCCGCAAACAAGAGGCAGTGGTTATGAATAAAAAGAAAAAGGATCATGCCTCACCGCTTTAGGGCCTGCAACCACATGGCTTCTCCAATCAGGGCATATTCACGACCAGAAAACCCCTCTTCTTCACCACCATATTCTGTGTGAACTTTTTCTTTCCTGAGCTCCAACAGAATTCCAGAATCACCATCCTCCTCTGATGACACACTATATAAAACACCTACTAGTTGATCACTATCATTTTGAGTTTCCAACCACCACCTAAATTCCAAAGCAAAAGCAAAGTTAAATTGTGAGAGAGGGATTGGCTTCTCGATGCATTGTCTAACTCAACCAAAACCAATTTAAATAATCGTAAGCCAAACAAACCAATTAGTTCCCAGTTATCATACCATAAGGGTAATCTGGAAAATAAAAGAATGAAACCAAAGAACAAACACACATTTCAACCTCCCAAATCTTCCAACCAATAAAATTCCATCCCACCCCACATGCAATCCAGTCTACACTAACTTACAATCGAACCAATCACAGCTAAACTCCCGAACAACAACAAACCCACCTTCCACAAGCATCCAAAACCATCAAAATCCCAAACCCATTTCCCCATATGTATTAAAATTCAATACCTGAAGGGAACAAAGTAGACCTTCTCGGCATCATTATCATCATAATCAAAGTCATCAAGCAGGCGAGGGCGCTGGGGAGGTCGGGAGCGAGAACCGACATCGATGTCCCAAAACTCATCGTCGTTGGTGAAGAGATCGTCCATGGTGAAAAGGGCTAGGGTTTTGGAGGCAAGAAGACGAACGAAGGACTTGCAGAGATGAAGAGTGGAAAGAGAGAGACGAGAGAGGTTGAGGAGAGAGAGAAGAGAGATGGGTTTGAGGTTGAAGTTGAAGTTGAAGAAGAAGAGGAGTGAGAAACGGGTGGCAAGTGATAAACGGGTCATATAGCAACAACAGTAGCTCGCCAAATCAGAGCAAAAGGTATTGTTGTTGAATCGCCATGGAATCTGCTTTCATTGGTACTTCTTCTTCCAAAGGGCCACATCTCTCTTGTTTTTTCTTCTTTTTTATTTCTCCTCTTTATATATGCTTTTGTGGTTTATAGGCATTTACGGAAAACTTTGGCTCTTGACATAACAATTCTTTTTCTTCTCACCATTTTCCTTTCTTTTCTTTTCTTTTTTTTTTTATTATTATTAGTTTATGTTGTATTCAAAATGTAAAGAAAATAGGTGGTGGTGGAATGATATGGAAGATAGGATTGGCTCGAGTCAAGCAGTGGAGGATCGGAGACTGAAACTTCTACCTCTAAGACGGTGGTTAATGTTGATTACTGATGTGACAAAACAATATGATTCTAAAAGATATATATTATCAAGTGAGTCCAAATTTCAACTGTGATATGCAATATTGTCGAGAGTTGGCCTAATAGAGTATAGGAGTACATCCACACTCATGTGATAGTGAGCGGAAGCATAGAGAAACCAGTGTCCCAAAAGAAAAAGACCAATGTCTCAAAAAAACTGGGGTGGCCATCCAAACCCATAGATATATACTGAAATTTGGATATAAATTTATTTGATAATTTAAAATTTTACAAGAAGTAAGAAAGCTAAAGACACGTTTGGTGTGACTATATAAAAAAAGGTAATGTCCGTTTAAACTCTTTTGTTACAAACGATTTCAAATAAATTTTCTAAATTTTCCAAAAACTATTTTATAAGTTAAAACATTTAAAAGTTAAACCATATCCATCATAGAGTTGGTAAATTTAATTTTAAAAATACATGGAAAAAATAATATAAAAGTGTGGGTAAATGACAAATATATAAAACAAATTAGCAATGTCATTATAACATACATTGGTTATTATTATATCACTAAAAATCCAACCATTTGTAAACAAAGTCAAGATGGCCGAGTTGGTCTAAGGCGCCAGTTTCAGGTACTGGTCCGAAAGGGCATGGGTTCGAATCCCATTCTTGACAAATGACCCTTTTTTTAGAATTTATTGGGCCTTTCTCCGCCACGAGGCTCATCAGTGAGGCCCATTTAAAGGCCCGATTTACGTGGCCCAATTTATCTATTTGAGGTACGGTCACGATGTTTCATCATTTTCCTTTTTACGTTGATAAATAGAGAATTTTACTCGGTAGTCCTTTCAACTTTTATATTTGCGTTTAATAGATCATTTTACTTTTTAAAAAATGTGTTAATAAATTATTCGAACGTTTATAAAATTTAACAAAATTATTGGACTTAAAATTGAGTACTGTGTTGAAAACACATTCAATCTTTCATTAGATAAGTTTCTAAATTTTAAAATTGTTAAATAGTTCGAACGAAAAAAAACAAATTGACAAACTTTATTATATATAAATTTTAATTTTGTTAGACATTTGATGATTTTTTATTATACAGTGTGTGTTTGAACGTGTTGTGTTCTTGATTTTGAGATTGTAGTACTAGCCACTATGTTAGTTGAACTTTGTTCGTTTTCACGTCGTATTTAATGTTGGCACATCCAATCACCATTTTGACGAATCAAGATTGTAACCAATTGAAGAAGGAAAAACGGTGACATTTTGGACAGGTGGGGGTAATGGTGTGACAAAAAAGAAACCTGCGTGTCCCCAATTAAAAAGGCAAATGCTAATTATTTAGATTCCTATTTAAACCCATTTGAGGAACCACAAGATATTCAAAATATTCAAAAGTGAAACATTAAAGTTTGTTTGTCACACACAACTAATATAATGGTGGATTCTAAACCTTTCGAATACCAAATTCTCTAGCCACGGATTACCATTACTCGTGGGCTCGAACATTTGCACGAGTTTAAACTCGAACCTTTTTATTTGATATCACTTTTAACTATTAAATTGACGATTGAGTTAGTTATATTTGATTTTTCAACATGGACGAAGTTGGAAGTAGTGTATCAAATTAAACAGAATTATTATAAGACGATATTGTAGGTTAAATAAAATTATTGTTATTGAAAGTTTATTTCAGTTGGTCTATAAGTTTTAAGATTTACACATTTAACCTCGATTTTTCACTAAATATTCATTTTTTAAATTTTAAGTTGGAGTACGTATAGTCTTTTTCTTTTAAAGTTAAAAGATTTAAATTCTCATAAATCTACATATTGTACTGTTTTTTAGAATTTTATCGAATTACAAAAATTATTCGCTAGATTTTATCAAAATATAAATAACTAAGTTCTTAACGTTTAAAATCACAAAATTTAAATTTTAACTTTTCTTCAAACTTTACATACCATATTTATAATGGGATGTTTTTTTTTCTTTTACAATAAAATAAAATAATAATAATACAAAAAAATTATAAAATTATTTTCAACTTGAAAAAACCCAAAAAATTCATGTGGAAGGATTTGAGAATGAAGAGATAGAAATGAAATGGTAACTCAAAAATGAAATGAAATTTAAATAAACAAAAAAATTCAAAAAAAAAAAAAAAAAAAAAAAAAAAAAAAAACCCTCCAACTTTGGAGGGGGAGGGGAGCTTCTAGGTTATGGCCTGGCATTTAGCTGGCAATTTCATTTGGTCCCCTAAGTTTGTCTCTCCTCCTAACATTTCAACAAAATATCTTCTTCATTTATTCCTTTTTTTTTTATTTAAAAAAAAAACCCCCCTAAAACGTATGGCTATGAAAACTACTCGTATTTAAAAAATAATAATTAGGTATTAATTTTTTAATTAGAAGTTTGATCAAAAGTTTGATTTCTCATTTTTCCCATTATCGTGCTAAAAAAATTTGCTTTGATTACTCTTTTTAGTTTAAATGTTAAAACTACGAACGAAATGAATTGTTTGATGTATAGTATTGATCGAGGATCCATGAATTTATTAAAATATTTGGTAATATTCAATTATTGTAATGTTGTGTTAGTCAAAGTTATCATAATGATTAGATCATCAATTGCCCAATGACAAATTGGTGTAAAAACAACAAATTTAGTTGTTGTAGTAATTGACAGACTTCAATTTGTTGTAACTTTATTATTATTATTATTTTAAATTTTAACATAAAGTCACCAAAAAAAAAAACTACGATAGAGTTCTATAGGTTTGAAAAATAGAAGTATACTAGATGATGCATGGTAATTACGAATTCCTTTTACTTTTAATCCAAGAGATTTACGTGTCTTAATTTGTATCGTATATATAATCTAAGTTTAGGTTATCGTTGTCACAATACGTTAAAATATGGTCATGTCTAAATTATTAAGTATCTAAACCTAAAATTTAATTGAAACTGTGTGTATGTCGTTTTTCAAATCTTTTTTATTTATTCAAGAAGACACGTGGCATCCCAATGTGATAGTCTTTTTGCTTATGCATTTAAAAAATGTATTAGGTTAAATTGTAAATTTAGTCTCTAATGGGCTTTTAAATGTGTGGTAGTGAGTTGGAAGAGCAAGGAGTGAGTCAACTTCTATAATCCGATGTGGCAACAATGATTAGGCTTTTCCAATAGGATTATTTTAGGAGCTCGAAACGTGGCAGCTGATGATTGGTCTGACTCTTCCATTGATTGGTTCACTAGTGGACCCCACACGCCCACTTTGTAAAACTCGTGGCCAGCTTTGTCCACGAGTCCCTTTCGTCGCTTCTGTGGGGGCCCACCTCACACGTCTATTTTTCTATATCGGTTCGCCACTAGTTAGAGAAAATATATATTTATTCATTTATGTGGTTGCAAAGTCCAAAAATAAAAATTAAAAAAAAAGTTAAAAAGTACTTTTATAATTGGTGTGGATTTACTCGTATCTTTTAATCTGTTAAAAATTTAATCCATTGGTTTTATTAACCTACCATTTAGTTTTTATATACTAAAAAATCTCATCAAAATTAAGTGTCAATTTTCATCGTGTATTGACTTAATTTACATAGTTAATGAACAAATTTGATTTTCGAGTAATTTGACAATCTATATATTGTTTTACAACAAGTACTATATTGCTAAAAAATTTAAATACAAAAACCAAATTGTGAATTATTAAAATTTAAAGACTACGTTGTAAGAGATTTTAAAACAACAATATTAAGGTGACTTTTGGATTAAAAAAATAGAATCAGGAACTAAAGATGTCTTTCAATCTAAAAAACAAATATTATTCACAAACTTGTCGTATGTTAGTATAATTTCAATCGTAATTTGAAAAGTCCTTCAAGTTTTACTAAAAAAGAATTGTTTCCGGACTTTGTCGATAAAAAAAATAAATATACTCCCGTATACTCTTCATGAATTAAAAACCTTTTCGTGGTCCATTAGCTTTTACGAAAGTAGTTCACAAACTTTAATATGGAGTAGTTTAGTCGTTGTACTTTCAAGTTCAGTAATATTGGACCTTAACCTTCGACGATTTAATTTCGGTATTCTTAAAAGACGAAATTTATTAAGATTTTGAGTATTTTGATTTTCTTGAGTTGTGTGTGGTCTTTTTTTGGATATTTGTTATTTTACGGTCTTATTAAAGTGTTTTGTTTGTACATTGACTACGTTCTACGCTGTCTCTCTATTTTTTTAGTAATTTGTTTTATTTGAAAAAATATATAATAATAATTTTAATGTGACGTGGGGGAGTGGAAATGACATCATTGAAATTAGGAAAATAAAATGAACCGACCTTAACCGGTTGCTGAGATGGACTTCCAACTTAGAGAACCGAAAATGCCGGTGGATATTTTCGGAAATTACTTTACCAAAATGTTTAAATAATAGTTATTATTATAATTAAAATAATAATAACATTTTTTTTTTCTGAAAAAGGCAAATGACAAAAATATTTTTCTATATTTATAATCTACCTTGTGTTATCATTTATTTTATTTAAGATAATGTTATATTGTTGTTAGATGAACACACTCATCCATCATTTAAAAAATTATTCACATAAAACTATAATGTATTTGGTTTGGACTAATTTGAGATAATGTTTTCGTTCCTGTTTTATGTTTGTTGTTTAAATATTTTTTAAAAGCTAAAGACAATATTTTATTTGATGATTGTTCTCGTTTTTTGTCATTACGTGTTCTCTTATTTATGGTTTAAATAATTTGATTATGCAAAATAAAAAACATACAGAATGTTGCATTATTGAATATAAAATATATTGTAAGGTGATAAACGATAAACATAAACAAGAAGAACGAAACAAAAACATTATCAAACGATCTCTGATATGTTTTGTGTAAAGCTTGTTCACAAATAATAATAAAAAAAATGAACAATTTGACACGTCATGGTCAGTCCATTGATCAATCGATAATAACGTTGTATGCATATCAGTTGAATTATATCAGAAAAAAGTAAAAAGAGTTTTAACTTTTTTTTTGTATTTATTTAATTATTTATGCATCCAATAGAAGTTAGCCACGTTGAACATTTTTAAATATTGTATAACCTAACAAATCCTAATATCAATAGTCTTATAAGCTTTGTGTTAGGTTTTTTTGTTTTTTCTTTTCAGTCCACAATTTTTAATTAAGAATCTTTTCTTAATTTTTATAAAATAAATGATCAATATTTTTTAAGCCAATATGACAATTATTTATTGATGGTTAAATAATTATTGATATTTAGACTTTTGTTTTAATTAATTATTTTATTTAAATGTGTACCATATTTATTTCCTAAGCGGTAATTTAGGTATAATTCCTATCGTGCATGTTTCGAAACTTTAGGCTTCGTAGCCTATTTAATTTTTTTTTACTATATTTTGTAAATAATTTCAACTTTACGCTCTTCAAATTAATTTTTCTTTAATTAACTCTTAAAGACTGTAATTAATATTTCAAAATTAAATATTGCAAAGACAATAAACTATTAAAAAAAGAAGACCAAGGCAATAGTTTAATTACTCTGGTTAAATTACACGTTCAATCCTTAAACTTTAAATATTGCATCTATATGGCCTCAAAACAGTTTGAAAATTATAAATCTAATCTTTAAGTTCTTTTATTCCTTTTTTCTTTTTCTTTTATTTTTTAACTCACGAATCTACTATAAACATAACTATAAGTAATTAAAAGTCGAGAGGAAAGTTGACATAAATTATTTATTATTTTTTAGTACAAAAATTGGGAGTAGAGGAACTCGAACTACCAACTTCATGTTACTAGTACACTCAAATGTCATTTGAGCAGCTATTATAGGCGGTTGGCATAAATTATTAAAATAAAAATAGAGGATGTTAGTATAATTTTGAAAGCTAAACACAAATTCTGAACGAGGTAATTGCTCTCCTCCCTTAGTTGTAAGCTCCATACCAAAATTGTGACTTAAAAAATAGAGAGAGAGAAAATTCGTAACGTTTTATTTTTGGAACGACATCCTTTTAGTGTTTATAAATTTTAAAATCCGTCATTTATAAAAATATAGTTGGATTTTTTTTTATAAAAAACATGGTTGCTAATTAAGAAAATATTTTAAAATTTTAAACAAAAAGTTTAATTAGAAATTTAGTCATATATTTCGAAAAATTACAAAATAAGTTCTTAAACTTTTAAATCTGTGTACTTGACTTTCTTAAATTTTCAATTTTTTATTTAATAGATTATTGACATACATACTAGGGGTGTGCAAAAATCGAGAAAAACCGACGAACCGGACCGAATCGAACCAAATCAATTGGTTTGGTTCAGTTTTATTAAAAAATATGGAACCACCGGTTCTCTAAGTAATAGAACCGAGAGGTTTAGTTCGGTTTTCGGTTCACCACCTTAAAAACCGTCAAAAATCGAACCGATCCGTAATCTATTATGTCAATATTTATATTAATAAAATATATATACTAATCTACAAAAAACTCGGCACAAATCCTTTTATTATAATTTTTTTCTTTAGGCTCATGTCCAACTTAAGAATGATTTGATTTTTTTTTCTTTTTTCTAAACGGTTTGAACCGAACCGATCCAATCTAAACCGAAGAAAATTGGTTTGATTCAACAACTAGAACCAATGAAACTCGGTTTTCAATGGTTCAATGTGTAGAAAAATCGAGAGATTCGGTTTGGTTCTTGGTTTGGCCTAAAACCGAACCAAATCGAACCGCGCACACCCCTAATACATACATTATTTTTAAGAGGTTGGAACATTGAAAAAAATGAAAAGTTTAACGACAAAAAAAATGTTTGATAAGATCAGTTATATTTTTTAAAAAATATTTAAATATATATTATGAATTCATTAAACAATAACATCAAAGTTAGGACTTACAAATTAATATTTCCTTTAAGTTAAAAAAAAATAATAAATACTAATTTGATAAAATTAAATATCAAACAATGAAATTTAAAATGAGAGATGTAGCATCCCCACTCAAGAACTTGAAGTAAAATAACTTTGGTTATACATTTAATTATAGCCATCCAATTGAATGTCTCCACTTCTCCAAAATCCCACTTGAGTGCTTTTTTTTTTTTTAAATTTTTTGAATTACCAAAATAACAAATAGTAAATTTTAGGTAAAATGAATTATTTTATTATATTTGATTAATATATATATATATATATATATATATCTTTAATGGCATGAGGAGAATAAGAAATATGGGAAGCATTAAAATCATTGATTATGATGTGTTTGGATGGACACACCACACATGATGATCATGCAAATGCCTTTCATGCCTTTTTGACCATTTTTGGAATAAGCAAAAAAATGTGGTCTATTTTTCAATAAATAATCATTATTATTTCTTCTATTTTCTTTTTTTGGTTTTTCACACCACCAAGATTCCACTCTAATTTATTCCAATTCAATCTACAAAAGGTCAATCACATTAAAGTTTTTTTAAAAAAATTTTTAATTTAATCACATTTTTCTTGAATTTTTTTCTTTCCATGTTTCTAATTACTTTATTTTTCAAGAAATTTCTTTTTTCTCACTATCGTTCTTTAGGCATTGGATAAATCGAGTTCTTTAGGCATTGGATAAATCGAGTCAACTAGAAAATTACATGATCAGAAAATAAAGATAAAATCAGTACATTCAAAATCATCCGATAGTATTAAAATATCTCAAACGCATCGACTTGTTTTTCATTTAACTTTAATTATCTTTGAAATCAAGTTTATTATTTGAATTAAAAGCTCTATAAATACGAGAACTTCAATTTTTTCAAGCAACTTCCATACAAAACATCAAAATTTTGTCCAACATTTTAATGTACAAACAACAACTTTTTTTTTAATATATAGATTGATAAATAAACTCAAACCCCTCCTTTAAGAAATAAAAACAACTCGTTCTATGACCGTCTTATTTTCTCGTTTTAAAAAGAATGTTTGTTTACATTTACATTTCACGTATTATTTTAATACATTGAACAATGCTTAAATTTTTTTTTTTAAAAAAAAAAACTCCACAAAACTAGCAAATATCTCAAAATTTTATTAAAAGTAAAGTTAATGAACAAATTATTTTTTAAATTATAAAATTCAAAAACAAAAAGGACACAAACATGTTGAGAAATATAACTTAAACTATCAAGAAATACAGAACATGTGTTTATTTTGTTAGCCCAATTAAAGAAAAAAATTTGAACATTAATAAAACATATATATATATATATATATATATATTGTTTAAATTTTAAATTGACAAATTTTTTCCCAAAAAGAAGAGATACCATTTGATAAAAGTAAAAGCATATGGAAAAAGGCTGATTGTCTACGAATAGCAACACGGAAGGGATTGGTATAAGCGGATTTGGTCGGTTAATCCAACGGTCTGTCTTTAAGTTAATCCACAAAATGGACCCTACAAATTTGCGGATAATATTAATTTTTATTTACCAAAAAAATTAATATTAACTCGTGACGCTGTCACCGTCCATTTTGCTAGTGTGACGCCAACACTTTAAACCATATTTCTTTCTTTATTTATTTTTAAAAAGTATATTTGATGGAAAAAACTTGGATGCATACTATCATTTAGGTACTTCCCTATCTCTCCATCACACAAAATTAAAACAAATTTAACATAAATATAAACTTCCAAACCCTCAGATTTCCAAATGCGTGAAGCAAACCATCACTAACCTCCAAACTTACCTTATGGTCCCTTTTTTCAACGACTCTTTCTCACATGTTTTTTTTCTTCAAAGTAACAGTTTAGCTCAGCGATAACTTATGTACAGAAGTTGTAGATTGGAGTTTCCATTATTAAATTATTATCTTTATTTATTATTATTTTTTAGGGATTGATGAAATATTATAACTTGCCCAACTTTGAAGGCACTCAAAAAAGGAGACAAAAAAAAAAAAAAGGCCAAGCTGTAAAAATTACCAAAGAGTTGTCCCACATGGGAAGGAAGGAAGGAAGAGCCAAAACACTTTTGAAAAGTCTTCTTAGATTCCAAACCATTCCTTTTGAAACATATACTCACGTGCCACTACCATGTCCCACACGTGTGCACTATATATGTATATATTTCCACATATACCCCACTATACTTTTCAAAATTCCCTCTCTGACCCAATAAGAAAAAAACCAAATAACATATTATTATTATTAGACAAACAAGAAGGGCTTAATATGTAAATTTATTTATTATTTTTTGTACCCATTGCTGACTCAGAAAGCAAAAACCAACCATTTTGAATGAAGCACCGTAATGGGGGTGTAGAGAGAGAAAGAGACATGAAACACAATACACCCACCTAAATTCATTTGACATTGGAACAAATAAATAAATAAAAAATAAATAAAAGAATTTAAAAATCAATTAATAAATAAATTAAAATAGAAAATCTAAGTTAAAAGGATTGACTTATGGCATCCAATGACTACATTTTCTTTTTTCTTTTTCCCCAACAAAACTAACAACTCTTTATAAAAAAAAAATGGGACAGGGGCATAAATGTCATTCTTTATTATTTTTTTCAAGAAATTTGTTGAAGAATATAAATGAATTTAGAGAACATGTAATTGTAGTGAAAATGATTTTTGTGTGTTGAAAATTCGAAAGATTTGTTATACGCTTTTGGTTTCGTCTTTTCTCTTGAATTTTATCTTTTTATGTAGATGTCGGGCGAATGACTCTAAAATACATTCATGCAAGTTTCTTGCTTTTGATTTCATTTTTTTTCTTTCTAAATTTTATGGTTATCGTTGCTCGATTGTAGTTTGATCCTATTAAGTCAACATTTTATTTGAATCTTTTTATATAAAAAAAAGATGAATTGAGTTAGTATGGTCGTATAAACAATAAATGTTGGTTAGTTCATTCTTGTTAACTGTAAAGTTTATAATTAATTGAGACTTCGTTGTACAGTTGCTTTTATATTATTGAAATGTATGATTGTTACCATCTCAAATTTTTTATTATGATTTTCACGTTTATTAAATAAATATTTGAACTCATAATCTAATTGCAACAAATAAAAGCAAGTTTTTGATATTTTTTTAGTTTTGAAACTAGACTTAACTTTTCAAAAGTATAGTCAACGTCGGGGAAATAAATTAATGATGAAAGTAATGTGTTTAACCTTAATTTTTATAATTAAAAAACCAAAATGGAGCATAATATAACCATAGAAAACTGTCGAAGTTTTCAAATTTTTAGTATGAATTTAGGTTGGTTAGAAGAGTGAGTTTGTTATTATCGTTTGTATGTTATAATATATAGTTTCAGGAAGCAAACTTATTTAGATCCTAAAAAATAATTGAAACAGTAACAGTGGTTGTAGGTTATAATATTTGAAAATATCATCCATTCTACTAAGAGATTCAGATATCAAGTGAATTACTTGTCCACTCCATCCACTTGAAGTCGGGGTCCAAACACCCAATGAGTATTTTTTTCTTCTTCTTTTTTTTTTTTTTTAAAACCAAGAGTGAAAGTCATAATTGAAAAGTAGGAAGAAATGACCATAAATTTCAAATACGTATATACATAAAGATCGATTTTAAAATTTTGATTAAGAATTCACGTAGTTTGAAATCATAGTAAAAAATGGTGCGAAAACAAATAAGATTTTAAAAACACTTAATTAAACTAATTTGATCTTGTATATATTTTATATATTGTCTTTTTTATCATTACCTTTCTAAAACTAATATCCAAACCTCCATTCATTTTGATGTATTTTAGGAGTTGTTCAATTTTAATTTAGGGTTTTTAAATGTTTAATTTTAATTTATGTATTTCTAGTAAATCTTAAAATTAGTCAATAGTGCTAGTATGTTGTCACTTATGAAAAAAAATCTAAGAGTCCCTTCCCAATAAACTTTGAAAATATATTCAAATACAACATTTATTTTTCATGAAATTTATTATTATGGTTATTTAACCAATTTCGAAATAAATTATGATTGTTTTTAAATACAACAAAATGAATCAAAATATTTTGTAACATTTTAGAATATAAAAATGATTGACAGATTCTAAAATTTTGTTATATCTATAAATATTTTCAGTAATTTTATCATAAACACCTATAACATTTTATCGTAAAAATTCGTTAAAACTTTCCAAACATATTGACATGAATATTTAAATCCAATTGGTTCTTTCTATATTTTTAAATGTTTTAATGTTTATAAAATAAAATTAAGGGTTAAGATTAATAGATTTAAAAATTCAAAAAAAATAAAATTTAAAAATAAAAAACTCAATAAATAAATAAAAGAAAGAGAAAAACTAGTCAACTATCTCATTACTACGGCGTTGGTTAAGATTAAGAAAGATACCGTCTTATCTACCAATCTAACCGGAAACCGTCGAAGCCGGTAATTAAGGGTTTATATTGTATCAATTTATTTATTTATTTTCAACCTAAGTTCTATTAGAAATATCCAACTTTTTTTTTCTTTTAGAATATTACTTTAGAGAGAGAGAGTAGTATCCATGAGCAATTTTATTTATAGATTATGTTTGAATATATTCATATTTGATTTGAATGGTAATATTCTAAAAAAAAAAAAAAACACTAAAGTCATGGTTTATTAAGAAGTTTTTCCTTATAGTATTGACCGTATACCGGCCTAAAAATTTTAGACCGTTTTTATTTCTAAACATTGACGTTTTAATTTTAGCCTAAATAATAATGCAAGAATATTTTTGTAATTTTATTATGAACTATGATGTAAAGTTTAAAGAGTTTTTACCATGAACGATGAATTAAGTTGTAACATCTGTGCCCCTTTTAAGATTAGCCGCGAGAGCTTTTTGAATTTTGCAATTCATATATTGAGTTTAATGTCAACAACATTCGAGTGAGATTAGTTATTCAAGATACTTGGTTTTAGGGTAATCCATGTCTTACCCAATCCTTAGGTTGAAATCGAGTAGTTTTGGAGATTTTAATGATTGAGAGTTTAGGGATTTTTGCCTCAAAAGGGTGTTTAATTTCGATTCGTTGGTTTTTGTATCATCTAATACTCGAGCTCTCTACTTGTTACACACGTACTCTTTTTAACGTAAACATCGAAGTCCGTAAGGCAAGAATCACACTAGTGTGCAAATATTTGCATCTCCTAAATCACGTTATTATACGTTTTTTTTTGGGAATTTTGACATCGACAAAAATATTAACAATAATTTTCATTCAACAAAAAATACAAAATGTGATATCTTTTAAAGATAGACAAAATGAAGGTTAATGAATACTGTTTTTCTCTTTTTTCTCATTTTCAAACAAAGACCAAAACAACCAATTATACATGGTGAAGACCAAAATGGATGATTGTCAACCCAGACATCTACACATAAAATAAAATAAAATAATAAAAAATAAAAAAATTTGTCCCTTTTTTATTTTTTTATTTTAAAATCCATATATCAATATATTTATACAAACCAAGATTTATGTATCATAGCTATAATATCTACCCAAAAGAACAAGATAAGATTTTTACCAAAATGAAACAAGAACCTTATTCTCAAAAAATTCAAACAGTCAAAGTGGTGATTTATTTTTTCCATAAAAAAAAAAAAAGTGAATTTTGTAATTTTTATTTAATAATAATAATAATAAAGAAAAAACATATCCAAACAACCTCTCTGTTCCTCTATCTTTTTCCCCATAAAATGACCTCCACTGCCCTTCTTCCCTACCCTTGTCTCTGTCTCTCTAATTTTCATCTCAAAGCCAACGGCTTATTCTTCTTCGTCTCTCTTTCTCCCGTTTTCTTTTCCTTTTCTTCCTAATTTCACAAACCCACAATTTCTTTTTCCCCAATTTTCGTTTAATCCACCTGGGATTTCGCTGACTTTTTCTTCGAAGATCTTGGAAGACGTTGGGGCTGATTTTTCCTCCATTTTTCGGTGACCCCCTTTTGTTATTTCTTTATTTCTCTTCTGGGTTCAGTAGGATCAGGTTCTTTTGTTCTTTTTCCTTTGATTTCTTTGTGCATTAAGCGATGGTGGTGAAGATGATGAAGTGGCGGCCTTGGCCGCCGCTTGTTTCGAGGAAATACGAGGTCAGACTTGTAGTTAAGAGGCTCGAAGGGCTTGATCCGCCAAAAGATGGTAAGGGGGTCGATAAATTGACGGTCGAGGTCAAATGGAAGGGCCCGAAAATGGCTTTGAGCCCGTTGAGGAGAACGGCTGTGAAGAGAAATTACACGAAGGAGGCTGATGGGTTGGATCAGAACGGCGTTACTCAGTGGGATGAGGAGTTTCTTAGCGTTTGTACTCTCTCTGCTTACAAGGAGAATGTATTTCATCCATGGGAGATCGTTTTCTCTGCCTTCAATGTGAGTTTGATTTTGGGTTTTTTTGTTTTGTTTTGTTTTGTTCCTCGATTGAATCTTTGACTACTTTTTGGGTTTACGACACTGGGGTTTCCTGGATTTTGACTGTTCATCCTCGATGTTTGGATTGAAGCAGGAACATCTTTTAGCTTTTCCTATGAGACTGGTTTGTTTGTTTTTCTTGTGATTATTATATTCAGTTTTTGGGTATTTTCTTCCTTAAGATTTGTACTGGAATGGAAATAGTAATGAATGATGTTCTCCATATCAGATAGTTTGTGAGTTGTCATATTGTTTTGTCTTGTTTTTCCTAATTTTTTGAATCTGGGTCTCTCAGTTCTTTTGTGGTGATTTCTAATCTTTACTATGGCATTTGAAGAAACTGTAGCTGAGAGTTTGAGATAAAGATTTGGCCCTTTCTCAAGGGGCGTTGAATTCATTTAAGGGAGTTGACTTTTGTAGCTTTTGATTTTGTGGGTTTCCTGAGTTTTGTTCGTTGTATTCTTTTGAATGTTTTATGCCCAAAATCTTGTCATAGCAAATAGTGGGTTTCTAACAGATTTATTAGCATCTTATGGATGCCAATTTTTCTTTGTTATTGGATAATATGCTTTCACATTACTGTTGTTTGATTATGTTCTTGACATCATATTTATATGGATGAAGTTGATGTATTCCCATTCTTTATCTTTTCTGCGAGATATTATCCGTAATGATCAATAGTGAACCTGAAGTTTTATTTTCTTTCTTCTCTACCCAGGGCTTAAATCAAGGGTCGAAAAACAAAGTTCAGGTTGTTGGCTCAGCATCTCTTAATCTGTCGGAATACGTTTCTGTGGCCGAACAAAAAGAGCTTGAATTGAAGATACCCCTTAATCCATCTACAAATGCCAGTGAGGCCAGTCACGTTCTCTGGGTTTGTATCTTCCCGTTTCCTTAAAATGCTTCAGTTTATTTTTCTATCACTCAAATTGCTGTTATCTTGCATACTTTTTTCTCACGGTTCCTTAATTGTGCAGATATCACTGAACTTATTGGAACTTAGAACTGCTCAAGTTGTATCACAACCTGTACAAAGATCAATAGCCCCAGCTCCATCTCCACCCTGGCCAGGAGAAAATGTCCCAGCAGAAAAAGATGAGCTCTCTGCTCTTAAAGCTGGCCTGAGGAAAGTAAAGATTTTTACGGAGTTTGTGTCAACTCGAAAGGCGAAAAAAGCTTGCCATGAAGAAGAGGGAAGTGAGGGCAGGTGCTCTGCCAAGAGTGAGGATGGTGAGTCTAGCTACCCATTTGACTCTGATTCCTTTGACGACATTGAGGAAGGGGAAACAGATGAAGGGAAGGAGGATACTAACATTAGGAAGTCCTTTAGTTATGGTACTCTAGCCTATGCAAATTACGCTGGAGGATCATATTACTCTGATATGAAGATCAATGGTGATGACGAAAATTTAGTTTACTATAGTAATCGAAAATCAGATGTGGGCTGCTCGAGCATGGAGGATTCAACTGCATCAGCCTCTGAGCAACCTTTGCCACAGAGTTCAAAACGTGGTCTGTTGCCATGGAGGAAGAGAAAATTAAGTTTTAGATCTCCCAAGGCAAAAGGAGAGCCATTGTTGAAGAAGGCCTATGGCGAAGAAGGTGGTGATGACATTGATCATGATCGAAGGCAACTCAGCTCTGATGAATCCCTTGGTATTGGGGTAAGATTTTTGAAATCATACAAAAATTATTGACTTGTCAATGTGGAATCTGCACCAATCTTTAAATAAATATCTTGATAATCTATTCCTTTTACAATCCTTGCTAAGTTTAAAGTTGGTTATTGCAGTGGCAAAAGACTGAAGAGGATTCAACTGCAAATAGATCCTCAGTTTCTGAATTTGGAGATGACAATTTTGCAATTGGCACTTGGGAGCAAAAAGAAATTGTAAGCCGTGATGGACATATGAAGCTACAAACACAGGTCTTCTTTGCTTCTATTGATCAACGAAGCGAGAGGGCAGCTGGTGAAAGTGCATGCACTGCTCTTGTAGCTGTTATTGCTGATTGGTTTCACAACAGCCAAAATCTCATGCCTATAAAATCTCAATTTGATAGTTTGATTAGGGATGGTTCATTAGAGTGGAGGAAACTCTGTGAAAATGATATATATCGGGAAAAATTCCCTGACAAGCATTTTGATCTAGAAACTGTCATTCAAGCCAAAATCCGGCCGCTTTCTGTGGTTCCGAGGAAGTCCTTCATTGGTTTTTTCCATCCAGAAGGTGTAAATGAGGCGAGATTTGAATTTTTGCACGGCGCTATGTCTTTTGATAACATATGGGATGAGATTAGCCGTACTGGGTCAGAATGTTCAGACAACAGTGAACCACAAGTTTATGTTGTGAGCTGGAATGACCATTTTTTTATTCTCAAGGTTGAATCTGATGCGTACTACATCATCGACACGTTAGGGGAGAGGCTTTATGAAGGATGCAATCAGGCCTACATCTTGAAATTTGACAACAACACTACGATCTGTAAAATGTATGAGACTAGCCAGTCAGCAGGTGAAAAGACTTCCAACGATCAATCGACTGTTGCAGCAATAGTTGAGGCCAAGGACCACCAAGTCAGTGGAAAGGAAGAGTGTTCAACACTAGCACACACTACTTCACTGCCTGAAGAAGTAATGAAGGAGAAAGACGAAGTCTTGTGTCGTGGGAAAGAATCCTGCAAGGAATACATCAAGAGCTTCTTGGCTGCTATCCCAATTCGGGAACTACAAGCCGATATCAAGAAGGGTCTAATGGCATCAACCCCGCTTCACCACCGCTTACAGATTGAATTACACTACACCCAGATTTTGCAACCTTCACCTGACTCTCAGCTACCAGAAGATCCAAAACCCACACCGCAAAGTCCCGACACCACATTAGCAGACATTGCCGCTACAACTACATAGGTTTAATGTAAATTGTAGGATGCTTGGTTAATCTAACTAGTTCTTTTTTTCTTTCAAGTGACTGAGAGCTTAACAAAGAGGAGTTTATAGAGAGAGGCTTTCCAGTTGCATTAGAGAGGGGATGGAAATGCACTATAGTATAGAGTATGCAGCAGCAGCAGCAATGTTGAGAGGCAACTGTCTGTGTGTTTTTTGCTTGCTTTTTTGGTGTCTAATCTCTCTTTGATTTGTCTGATCATCTTCCATGGCAATGAACCTTACTTTTGGACATAAATGATTACTCATTCCTGTGAATTATTTTCATCAGCTCTCTTGCTTCTGCTATCTTCTCTGGTTTCAATTCTGTGGTTGAGGATGAAATGTTTTGTTGTTGATTTCTGTTAGGGACAACAGACCTTCAGATCTCTATAATGATTTGATATGATATTGTGTACTCTGTAATAATTTTTGTTGTGGCTCATATGAGTTTTTATGACAATTATTTGTTGCTCTCCTTATGATTTGTGGTATCCTATCAGGAGAGCTGGTAAAGGCTGGTGGGGAGGGGCTATGTTGAGGTGTTGTTGGGGGCTTGGCTTGCCTAGTGCATCATGATAATGTATCTTTAGCCAGTTAGGCTGTCTTTCCCACTTGTTTTAGTTGTATTATTCCTTCACTACAATTATTATACCATCTCCAAATAACAGGGAATCATGGTGGGAGATGGTGTTTGGCAACAGTATTCAAATAGTTCCCCATTTTTGTTTTCAAAACCATTTTAAAGGGAACGTTGAGATTACTGTGTATTTGGAATCAGATTCTCTGTTTTATGATCTTGAACGTAATTGACTTCATTTATTTCTAACGTAGTATTTGAGAAAAAATGAGGGTTGAAACTAAACGCATGATTTCTCAAATATTTTTTTTTATTAATTATTATTATGATATAACAAGAACAAAAAGATTACAAGATCTCGACATTCAATACTCGTATCAAACCACTCACGATAAGGACTGACTATGTAGTTCATTTTCACGAAGTCTAACATAATTTTAATCCTTCAAAAACACTTTTGTCATTTAAACGTGTAATAATGTTAGATTAATTTTGAGTGACGTTTAAAAGCTAGTTTTAGAGATTTTAAAATCATTTTTGAGGATTTTAAAATTCCTCTCAAACATGAATTAAATAGAACAATTAAAACAAAGGTGGGTCTTCCAAGTGAATGAGAGGATATCATTAATATTTTTAATAAAAAGAAAAAAGAAGAAACATAATTGGAGTAAGAAAATAACCTAAAGCATAAAATAATTAGAGAAAGGCATCACTTTTATGGTCAAAAGAAAAAAAGAAGAAGCACTTTTTGTTTGATTAAAACTGAAGGGAAATCAGTTTAAATTACTTCCAATCAAAGGGAAAGTCTTAAAGCTTTTGAATGTCAACCATTACCACTAAACATGCCATGATTTTAGTTTAATTGCATAGGATTCTCTTGTCCTTCCTTCTAGGGTTCAAGTCCCTTCATTTCAATTTTTCATTTTTTTAGACAACCACTATGGACTGGTGGACTGAACTTTTCACTTAGGTCATGTCAATTATCATTGAACTAAGCTTATGCTGGCATTTGAGTTTATTTTAGGACATGGGGGAGCTTGCTCCCAAATTGTTACAAAGATTAAGATTGGGTTTAGGGTTGAGGATACTTAGAAGTTGAAATTGAAATGATTTTGGTTCAAAATTTGTCTGAAAAAGCATGTTGGTTGACTCTTTTTTTAGTATGTAGGTGCAGTTGTTAGAAACCCTAATCCAACTTTTAATGATTTTTTCAGCTTATTTATTTATTTCTTTCAACTTTTTAGTAAAAAAAATAAAAATAAAAAGCACATGTCTATTATGGCAATGATGGAAACTTAATGATAATTGTTTGATTAAAGGCATAATTGAGTTTATTTAAACCAACAAAAAGGCAAAATTGAGCTATTTCTCCTTTTTAATTCAACAAATAATACTTTGTACAAAAATAGCCAAAGTTTAATCAACACTAAAGTATTTTTCTTATAGAGATAAAGTTAAATTTATTGAAAATAGGATACCACTAAAATGGATTAATAACAAAGCCTAAGTTTTTTTTTTTTCTTTTCAAATATAGTAAAACGAACCAAAATACCTTCGTCTGTCATGGTCTATTACAAAGATAGATTGTAATATTTTGTTATATTTATAAATATTTTCATAAATTTTTGTCATTTAAAATAATTTTTCAAAAAAAATCAAAAAATAAAAAATTAGACTAAACTAATTCCATCCCACTTATCTATCCACTCACTACATAAATGACAAAAGAATATTCTCACATAAAACCATTTCTCATTATCATTTTATCACATGCCTAAAATACCATAATTTGTTTTATCCTTAAATGCCATCAATTAAACATTTTAGTTTTGTAATATTATCATTTTGAGTGAAAGAAACAACTTTTTGTTTTCTTCATCAATGGGTAATAGAGCTAAGGATGCAACTATTTTGAGTTAGTAATTGAATTTTGAATCTATTTGACCTTGAAGATAGAAGAAGATACTTTTCCCCCATCATCCATCTTTTTCTTGCAAAACTAAAGGGAGAAGAAAGCTGTCCTTTGCCCTTTAACATAAAGTTTTTGTAATCCTAACACTTCACTTTTGATATCAATCAATCAATGACCTTTTCTAGGCTTTTATCAAAGCACCCATGTGCTTGTCCTCCTCTTCATTCATCCATTCTCAATCATTTTCATACAAAAATACAATTATTTGAATGATCTCCAAGAACTTACTTTCAACATGTATGTAGGAGGAAAATGTAGCTTTGGTAGGCTACTACAAATTCATTGATTTGCAGGAATACAAATGGTCTACTAGGAAAATAGATAGCTGAAGAAAGAGAAACTACATAAAGAACTACAACGGTGGTTGTCCAGTTCTAAAAGCTAGCTAATGAACAGAAAAATCTAAGAAGATGTTGGCTTACATAGTAGATGGTGAGTGTTGTAACATAGGGAAGATGATTATAGTGTTTTCAGCAGCAAATGGAGCATTTGGCTAACCCATTTTCGTTGCAATCAGTACACCTATTATACAAGTTGTTATCGTCGTCATGGTCGTAGTCGTCTCTAAGAACCTTGCAACTGCCATTGCAGCTTGGGCACACCAGAAACCTGGTGTTTGCACAACAAGAGCAAGGTGAATTTGCCAAGTCCAATGGAATGCCTTCCAGCAGTTTCCTTAGTTTGCCTTGCTCATGCAGGCCTACAACTTCGTCTGCTCCTCCGATGTACCTTCCCTTGATAAAAAGTTGCGGTGGGATCACCCTGCCTCCCAAGACTTCCCACAGCTCCTTCCTGAATTCCAAGTGCATCGATACATCTCTCTCGAAAAACAATACTTTGAAGCTTTCGAGTAGGAACCGAATACTGTTGCATTCTTCGAACGTTTTCCTAATACTTCTCAAGCTTGTCGAGTAAAATATAACTGATTCGCTTCCTCCTGGTGGGCATCTCTCTTCAAAGTCTAATAAAGATGAATGTTCTAGATGATTGCCCACTTTCAGTTGGTGCCCACCATTTGGTTTCATGGCAATTATGTCTGGTAGGCATGGAGGCTCTGAATTATGTTTAGCAGCCAATATTTCTTCAGACTTTATTAAGGGAACGGAATGGTTTCGATCGTTGACACTAATTTCGAGCTCACATTCTGCATCTTTTAGATCTCTAACATGTTGGGATATGATGGAACATTCTACTACAGGCAGGGACAGCCTGAAGTTGCTGCTCTTGGAAATTTGTTCTTCAAAAACTGGTGGGGTTTCACATATTTGGCTACAAGTGTTCTCAGTGGGGTCAGACAGAAGAGAGAGGCCTTGTTTAAAAGAGTTAATGGAAGGAAATAGTTTCATCTTCTTCAGCAACATTCCCTTCATTTTCTTGATCTATTTCTTCTTGTCATCTCATCATTAAATAGAGAATGGATGATGGTTTTTGACATCTATGATCAAGAAAGATAGAAGAAAGAGCCGAACTTACATTTTCACTTCTGGATTCCAATAGCTAGAAAGTGGAGGCTGGAAGGAAGAGAAAAAAAAAAGCTGTTTGTTAGTTTGCTTTCAGAAGTCTGCATAAATTTATGACTTTAGCGGAGTGGGGCTTGAGTTGCCATTGTTTAGAGAGGCAACTATTTCTAACTCATATTCTGACCCATCACCAACAATGGTCCATCAATCATGTTATGACACACTAATCAAATAAAGAAAAAATAAAAGATGATGAAGATGAAGAAGAAAGAACCAGACCCCACCCAGTTGGTAGCTCATGAAAAAAGCAGCAAAGTGAAAAGAGTGAATGCCAGAGGCTAAACCACACAATCATGATTTGGTATATGGAAAACGAACCTTCTATGCTTTAACTCGTGTGCTTATTCGACAAGCTCCATAATTCATCAGGGGACAATGCATGCCTATACCGTTCATAGACTTTGGTGGATTACCAAAGTCCCCCTCTCATCAATTCTGACTATACTGTCTTACAACCCTCAGTCCAATGAAGAAAAAAAAAAACTTTTTATGGTAATTATGTACATATGAGACTAGAAAATATCAATTCTAAAGTGTATCAATATAAGGTCATGAATTCAAACATCTATTGTAAGAAACTTCTTTACATCAATGATCAAATTAAAACAAGAATGAAGAAAAGACTTGAATCTTTCCTGAAATCTGGCGTGACACAGTGATGATAAGTAGTAGTATAATGCTCCCACAACACAATTTTTTTTTCTCGATTTTCACTACTCATTCTCCTGAATTAGTTCTTCAAATAGTCACAGAGCAGGAGTTGTCTGCCCAAGGAACAAACAAAGATCTAAAGATGGCAAAGCTCTAGAAGGGTTCGTATATACAAAGATCAATAGCTGAATAATCAACAAATAAAATCTCTTAGCTATCTCCAAATAGTGATGCAATCACCAATTCATAATCAAAGCCAAAGCATGTAAGTTTATTATCATCTCCATCAACAATGGTTATCTGCATATGATACGAACCCTGCAAGGAAAAAGAAATAGTTAGAATGCATAAAAGTTAAAGTCAAAAGAAATCAACGATTGTGTGTATATATCTAAGATATTTTATCTTCATAAATCCTAGTTTCTCTGGCTAGTAACGCTACCAGGAGCCTCTTTACATGATATTCTAATTTTCAATAATTAAAACTCTGCTAACATAACTCCTATGTTTTTTGTTAACTGGGAGTCAGAGCTTTGCTCCTCAAACCCAAGGACACCCATGCCTCAAGGTGGGCTAGAACTACAGTTATATTCTAATGAAATAGATAATACTAAAAGCAAACATTAAAATAAGAGTGCATCCAGTTTTAAGGTGAGATCTGAAGTAGAAAGAAAATTAGAGAAATGCTTCATATCAATTCAGGATGAAAAACAACTTTAGACTATTTAGTAGATCAATTAAGTCAGGGTAAAACATTGTTTCTTTTTAACTTATTTTAGGGGAGAAAAACCAGAAACTAAAAGCAAAAGATAAAACACAAGAGGTAAACATGGAAACAGTAGTAACTTACAGGTAAAAAGAATGCCAGAGGTGTTCGCAATGGAGGGAGTGCAAAATCACCAGATGAGTAAGGGCAGGACGTCTCAACACAAATGTCATGGCTGTCACTATATATGTGCCATCCGAAATATGAAATATCAACTACCATTTTTCCTGCAATGATTGGCTTACCTGCGCCACGTGGACAGGTTGTTGTCATTAACTAAAGATTGGATTAACCATCATGGGCCTATCGGTAAAAAGGTCAATAACTAACTAAGAGGTCATGGGTTCAATCCATGGTGGCCACCTACCTAGGAATTAATTTCCTAGGATTGACACCCCCAAATGTTGTGGGGTCAGGCGGGTTGTTCCGTGAGATTAGTCGAGGTGCCCAGACACTCACAAATATAAAAAAAAAAAAAAAAAAAAACTTGAGATTGGATCAAAGTTCAAAAGGCAATATATGAGTAGAAAGGCTCGATCAACTTGGGGTAGCAGGAGGCGATAACCTTTCTCTCTCAAGGGTTAAATAAAAACTGGAGGGATAGTTGATAATTAGAAGTAAAACAGAAGTGATAAGGAAGTATCCTCTAATCCTACTTATCCATAAAAAGATGACAAATCTAAAGGTTCACAGTACTAAGCAAAGTCAACTTACAAATAAATTGACATCTTTTGGCTGAATCTCATTATCAGTCGCACAGATGTAGGCTTATATGACCATTTAAAGATTCAGACACTCATAAGTAAGATTCAACTCCTTATTCTAGAAAAGAAGTTGCTGCAATTATATGATTGGCTCATGAAACTGTAACAGTATTCAAATTTCACCTTTGCATGATATGTTTCTCATTAACACTTCAGTTTGAAGTAACCTCAATCTAACAACTCATCAACTCATAATTCTCCATGGAAGAAAGGAAAGGTAGTCCGTCTGATGAACGAATATTGTTAAAGAAGATGTCAGTCCTGTAACTAGGAAAAAAAGTTGTGCTTGTATTATTGAATCTTCAGGATTTTTTTTGCCTATTTCAAAGTTTTGACTCCTTTTCACCTCCCACTCACTGCGGTTAAGATACCATGTTTTAAGAATAAAGATACCATGTCAAATTTTAATCTAGGCACACATACACACACGCACATTCAAATGGAATGAAGTGAGGTATTTTCTTTTTCTTTTTTTCTTTTTGATAAGAAAGTGATGTATTTTTCTATGTCAAGCACCAAACCTACTAAATTTGCTCTTCAAAATTTATTTAGATGAACGAATTTGCATCAAATCTTTGAGAAAGGGATTCATAGTTAATTTCAGCATAAATTTGTCAAAAAAAAAAACATGGAACATTGAAATAAACAACAATAACACTAGAGATGATGAATAGGGCCAGGTGGAATATTTGAAAGTACCTATAATTAGATTGAAGACCATATTCGTTGGATGACCCCTAACTATGGGGCTGGGAGATATCTCTACTCCTTTCACCGTGATATCATACTTAGCGGTCTCATCTGCATCAGTTACAGAAAAGATATCAATTACATGTACGACAACACAAAACTCACTCTCTTACAACAAAGCTCAACAAAATTAGAGAACAAAGATCAAACTTCCATAGAACCCCAAGGGATGCCATTGATAAGGATTTGAGAAGTTTAGAGTTACAAGATCTTAGAGGTGGGGGTCATAAGTACAATGTAGGAAGTGGTTTCTGACCCCATTATTTAAAAAATATGGTGACTTGACTTCCATAGGATATTTAGTCCTCGTTTACAATCAAATTAATTAACTAACATATATTATCATTTCATCACTATTCACCTTCAAACACATAACACTCACTGAGATTGTGATAAATTGAAGGGTGCAAGAAGTGTTACAAAATGAAGCTTTATAATCATGATGGGTTAAATAACAGAATCAGAAATGCAACTATAAATAGAAAATGATAAGAAATGATGCTTCAAATAAATGTATACAACAGTACACTGACATTAACAAGTGGATTAACAGTAAAATTATAAGCATAAAGAAAAAACTAAGATTATAAAACAGAGTCAGAAACTATATAACGAACCCACGAGACCAAAATTCAGAAAGGAAAGCAAAAATTGTCGAGAAATGGAATAAAAGCATTGAAATCAGAAAGCACAAACCACAGAGTTGAACTCGAGTGGCAAAGGAGAACTGTGGAACAAAGCACAACAAAAGAAGAATTGGGAAAATCAGCTTCATCTGAAAAGTGGGTTCCATGGAATGCTCTTTTTCGAGGTCTGTAACAACAGATTTGGATAAAAAGTTGAGAATTTCTAATAGTGAAGCTCAAGGGTTGCGAGAAAAACGGGGGTTTCGGTAGAGTAGAATGGGAGAAACAGAAAGATTCGATTGCCATTCTTGAGTGAGAAAAATCCCTTTTTCGTCGGAGTTTAGCAAATGGGATGAAGAGAAAATTTCCAAAAAAAAAAAAAAGATATGAAGAGAAGTTGAGCAGAAGGAAAGCAAAGCGTTGACCTAGATTTGTGCAGTTCTATGAACTCTCCACATTTTATTTATCTGTTAAATTAAATATATAAAAATATTTTTGTCAATTTAGTCAACTTTAGAAAAATTGAATAAACCTTGCCTACAAAAATTAAGGGTATATTTGGGGTTTAGGGTGAGTTGGAATGAATGAGCTATAATAGTGTCCCTCGTGTGTGGTTAATATTTAGTTTTAGTTGAGATTAAGGTTTAAAATAACCGAAACTATCACTATTTTTCAAATTTATTTTAGGGGTTGGAAAATTCGTCATAACTAACTTTCGAATATCACCAGAAGCTAACCAATCTTCGACCACCACTTCTGGTGATTCCACTCACGACTGTTCGACAACCAATCTCGATACTGCCACTAACCAATTTCGGTTGCCATCAATCAACCTTGAAATTTTTTAATAAAAATATTATTAATATATATAACAAATTAAATAAACTTGTATACATAAATACTTTTTTATATAAAAAAAATTACTTTAAGAACTTATTAACACGACACAATAATTTTGAAATGCTCTTTTTTTTATAAATGCAAATATTATCATTAGTTTGCTTGTTCACCTACCATCAATACTTTTCAACCCAAGAGATCAAATTTTCAATTGACGTTTTTTTTTTAAAAAAAGTTTTAAAAATACATATTTGTCATGAGTAACATGCTTTTTTTATATAAATAAATAAATAAACTATTAAGTATAACTCTTATTTTAATTTATGCATGTACATTTTATTTTATTTTACGGTGAACGTAATTTTAACTAGTGTGTAAAAATACCTAATTAAGTTTAATAATTTTTTCATTTTTTTCGTTGGTCAATTTAATTGGTTCGAATATCTAAAATTATTTTTTAAATTTAAAATATATATATAATAAAAACTTAGCAGCCGGATAAAAATTAAAATTCAAAAGTTTATGATTTTTTTATTCCTCAAATATAATTTGATAAAAAAAAATTATAATTTTTTAATAATTGAAATTAATATTAAAATACAAGTTTATTTTGTTAGCATATTATGACATAAAAAAACCATGATCTTTTTAAATGGACAAAAGTCTATAAAATTTTGTTTCAAAACCTAGTAAAATCTAAATAACACATATTAAATTTATTAAATAACAATACAATTAACAAAATTTAATAAAATCACAAGTCAATTTCTATAAAACAAATTATATTATAAAATTTTACGACAAGTGCATCCCATGTAGTTATAAATTAGTATGTACAGTGGAAGATATAGTTTGAACCGTGTTTTTTAAAAATAGTATTTTATGTACCTAAATATAATGGAAAAAAATAGACATGATATAAGATAACCAATATTTGTTTCAGAAACAATTTCAGAAACAACTGTAATTTGACTGTAATAATCGGCATCTCAAACACATATTATAATAACATACAACTTATTATAACTACTGACTATAATAACTCACTCTACATCCCAAATGAGCCTTAAATAAATAAATTTTGAGAATTTACTATTAAAGTTGTGTTTGAAATAGATACCGAAAGTAATTATGATTACATAAAATTTTATTTGACTCGAGTATTTGATCGTTTAATAGGATGGATTGGGAATACATTTATTAAAATCACATTTTAATCAATCTTTTGCGCGAACACGACAATGGGTCCCATCAATTGTGAATTTTGGAAAATATAATCTCTATTTTTTTATAATATGTATGATGAAATAATTAAACCTCTAACTTTAAGGTTGATAGTACAAGTTTGATATCAATTAAGTTAGGTGTATTTCAACAAATTATCATCTCTTGAATCCCTAATGTAATGTGAAGGAAGAAAATTTATAGCATTTTAAAAATGATGTGAAACACATTAATTAAGCTAGTTTTACGATCTAATGATTTGTCAAAATAGAAATAATAGGATTCTATATTACAATAATAAAACTTTAACTTTTCTCACAGATATATTTTAATACAAATATCAATTTATACTCCTTAACTCCAGTTGCATTAATATAAACTCTAAACTAATGCGAATGTCAATTTAAACCCCGAAGTTTGAAGGTTGTATCAATTTAAACCTTAAACTTTCATAAATTCATATTATTTAAACCTTGAACTTTCATACATATACTAATTTAGACCCTCAACTTTGTGTCAAAATAAACATAATGCATGATTTAGATTGATATAAGTTCAAGATCTAAATTGATTCATTGATGAAAGTTTAAGATTCAAATTGATACAACTATTAGTTTAGGGTTTAAATTTATACAAATCCTAAAGTTCAGAGTATAAATTAAAATTTTTTCCTACATTTTATAATCGTTTGAGATATACCCGTGTCGTGTCGATTAACGTAACATACTTTTTTTTAATACAAATAATAATTTCTTAGAACTTCATCCACTTAGCCTAGTCATAACATAGCATAGAAAAAACTTTTAAAATTTGGAATTTACAACTTGACCTTAAAGTTTAAACTAAACTAGAAAATTGTTCTCAAAAAATAAAATAAATAAATAAATAAACTAGAAAATTATTATTATTTTGTTTTTTTTCCCTCAACAAATAAAGAAAATAAAATATTGCTATGGAGAAATAAATAAATAAATATATATATATATTTACACGTCAGGTTTTTCAACTCCTTCCGATGGCCAACGGAACCACCTCCGCCAAAGGGGTGGAGATCGGCGTCGGCACTGGCGAAGTTCTACAAACAGGGCAACTGGGGTTCAGCCGTAACCACGGATCAATACAACCACGGTGAAACAGATGGCCACAATCCGGCAACAACCGCAAAACGTCGTCGTCTTTATAATCCCCCAAACAAATCGAACAGCCATTAGCGGCGGCGGACTCCAATTTCCTTTCCAATTTCGCCTCCGAGTACAGAATCTTCGGATATCCATTGATAACCTCATCCTCAAGCCCCTGTCCAAAATCCACGACGAAATCCCGCCGTCCCCCCTGCCGGAGACGGTGATTCGGCGTCGGAGCGGTGGTTCTGGTACATAAATAGGTAGTGATTGTAAGGGTTGTGAGGAGGAAGAGGATTCCGACTGAAATTCCGACGATGTAGGGGAAACTACCGATGTCGCCACCGTCGGAGTCCGTGGAGGAGTTCATGGAGGAAGAGAAAAAAGGTTGAAGGAGAGAAGAAGAGGATTTTTGGATTCTGCCATGGATGAGAATAGGGAAGAAATAGAAATGGTTAAGACCCAAATAAGAAATTTAAATAATTATAAATACATCAAATTCAAACTGTTTTTATTTTAAGATAACTTGTAAATTTAATTTCTCAATTTTAATATAATGTTTGTGAGATTCTAATTTTAATATCTTATATGTGTGTCATGTTCATGTCAATTTGTTTTAAACTATGCATTAACTAATATAACTATAGTTTAATTAGTCACCGCATCATATCATCGATTAAAATATTAAATATTTTTAACATTTACTTTCTTTTGTTTTAGCAATATGTGAGGTAAGAAAGTCAAACTAGAGTCGATTGAGTTATGTTCATTCTGTTCAAATTTTTACAGCTAAAAATAATATGACTATTTATTTATTTTTTGTTGTTATAATAGGTATTAACTTTAGGAATAACAATTAGGTGTATAATAATATTTTTAAAAAATTATAAATATAACAAAGTCTATTGGTGATGAGCTTCTATCGCACCAATATTTTCAACATGGTTTATCAGTGATAGACTTTTATCATTGATAAACTTTGAAAGAATTTGTTATATTTGCTATTTTTTTAAAATGTTGCATACATGTTAATATTTTAATTTAATTATTATATTTGCAACTATCCTTTTTATATCTATATAATATTTAGAATGAATTGATCAAATCTCAAGTCTTATTGAACAACGTTGTGTTGATAACATTAACAATTATTTGTTTCTGAAATTGATTATTTAGTTGTTTGTATTATGATGTTAATGAGATGTCAAGCTATATGCTATGTATACCATCGGTTTTGTTTCAATGTTTAATGTTTTTTTAGCTGTATTACTACTTACCTGGTTGTTTATGTATATAACTCAAACACAACAATTTTAAACACATGTAAAATGTAAAACATGAGTGGGAGAATGGAACCTTTAACATCGAGATCAACGACGATACAAGTTTTGTCTGATTAAGTGAGCTATACAATTATTTTTGTGAATTTTCTTTTTACAGGTTAAAATTGAAAATTTGTCCACATAATTTTGCGAAAGTTTAATTTTAGTACTATACCATATATATATATCGTATCTTTAATTATATCAAATTTATTTAAATGTAAAGTCATTCTTTTTTATATTTTAAAATTATATAGTAAGTTAAATTAAAGGATAAATTATTATTACTATTATTATTATTATTATTATTATTATTATTATTATTATTATTATTATTATTATTATGTCAATGAAGTTTTATGTTTGACAAGAAGAAGAAATTGTGCATTATATAAGCAACTTTAGAAATACAATAATTTAAATAAATGTTGACATTAAAAATAAATACTCTTTTTTAAGTATATATTGTTAATGAAACAACTAAGTTTCCATTTACAACCATATGGCCAGATGTCATATGTAACGGCTAAATTAGTAGTATTGATATTAGCATTTGTCCCCTACAATTTCAATAAAATTATTATTTTTTCTTTTTCTTTTTTACATAAATACATATTGATAATATTGAAAATTATTTTAAATGAAATTTTTTAAAAATATTTATAAAAATATAACAAAATTTCAGATACATATACATTGATAGACTTCTATTAGTGTCTATTAATATCACTGATAGAAGTCTACCGGTGATATATCTAAAATTCTGCTATTTTGTAAATATTTTAGTTTATTTTACTATATTTGAAAATGCTAATATATATTGTTTTTATACCTAAAAAATATTCTATAAATAAAGATTGAGTCGATAATACAAAAGAAAATTAAAATACTTCACTTTTTTATTTTTTATTTTGAGAGTACAAAAAAAGAAATATAAAATTAGGTCTCGTTTGCTATTATTTTTTAAAAAAATCAAGTTATAGACATTACTTTCAATATTTTGTTTATGATTAATAGAATCTATAAGTAATATCAATGTCTATGAGTATCTATGATTAATAGAATTCTTATTTTTTTTTAATATTTTGTAAATATTTTTAACAATTTTTCCGTTTACAATAATTTTTCATTTATTTTCAAAGTTTTTTTTTAATTTAAAAAATTAATGTTTTATTTATTATTAGTTTTTTTTTCTAAGTGTCCTAGGTGGCATTTGACAGCAAGTTTTGCCAAGTCAACTTTGCTCGTGCTATGAGTTGTCAAGACATATGTGGTGGACCCACTCAAACACATATTTATTACTATTATCTCATTTCGTTTGTTTCTTATTTTATTTTCCCCTCCCAAGTCTCCTAACTTCTTTATGAAGTAGATTATTATTAATTTTATTTATAATTTACAAGGCCTTGGTATAATTTAATTAAAATTGATTTGTTAATCAAATTCTACATAACTTACCCGTATTTGACATATATTATCTCGACAAATTAAAGTTCAAATCTTTTTACTCTAATATATTATTTATTTATGTCAAATTTTGAACTGAGAAGAACACATGGTCTTCACGTGATATCAACGATAAATTCATAATTTTGAGAAAAAGCAGACCTTCCAAACAAAGAGAAAGGACTTGGATTTTCCAAAGTCAAAGATCATGATTATAGAATAGAGAATAAGTCAGAAGTTCAAGTTCATATTTAAAATCTCATGTTTCAGATTAAGATAGCTCATATGAAGTTATAATGATGTATTTGCAGGAAGAATACGAGAAAAAATTTACCTTTTTCTGTTAGGGTAAGATGTGATGATTTTGGTTATTTCTTAATCCTAATAAGTTAGGAGTGAACCTATTAAATAAATCCATTTTATCGTGTATTTATCTTATATTGTTTTTTTTCTAATTTCATATATATTTTTTAGATCCAAATTTATCCGCAACATTACCAAAACGATGCTTCAAACTTTCAACCATTTTTTTTTATATCACATTACATCATAGACTTACTTTTAAAATTACATTATAATTTTTAAGCTCACAATCCATGCTAAATTATTTATTTATAGATAAAAGTCTCATCACCATGGCTTATCTTCAATGGTTTCTAATAGAACAATTTCTAATATCATTCACATTTTAATTATTTATCGATTTTATCAAATATTTTGAAACCACATAGAAAAAACTTGCATCCCCAAGAGAAAGAAAACTTAAATGAGTTTAGAGAGTTGTTTGTATCCCTAGTATCTTCGTGATGTGGCAATAACTTGATCTTGACTAATATGATCGACTAATTTTTTAATTTAATTTTTAGGGTTAGTCCCTTCGAATGCAAAAACAATATGTGTTAAAGTCTTTAGAGAGTGTTCATAAACTATTCTCATACATTGTTAATGAATAGAGATGTTTTTTTTTTTTTTATTGCGGTTATTCCTTGTTTAGACGAAGAATGAGAGAATGAATTTCTTTTGGGTAAGTTAAATGGATATGGAGAAGGAGATTGCATTCCATGTTCTCGTCCTACTTCATTAGCTTCTTTTTTAAAATTTATTACAATTAGTAATTTAATCATACGATCTATTATTATTACTACTCTTTATATAAATATTATATTTAAGTTTTAAATTAGAATAAATATGTTTGGGCCATTAGTATAAAAAGAATATGCTTTAATTGAACATTACATTTAGATGACATATATATATACGAGTAATTTGATAGATATTTATTTATTATTGCAATAGAATACGAGTAATTTCTCGTTAAATCAAAATGTTCACGTGGAACTAATCATAATTTTTTTTTGGAGATATTTTACTATTTAATTAAAACTTTTCCATAGTAATAATTCAATACTAATAGTTTTAGTTAATTGAACCAAAAAAAAAAAAAAATCAAACAATAAAAATTTGTTCGAACCCAAATTCATGTAAGGAAAATCTGCCTCGATCTCCATAGTAATTTTCATTGTTATTGCTTAACTCTTTATATAATGAAAAGTGGGAACATGGACAAGAAGTCTTCATTTAATATTTTGTTGTAATTGCTTAACTCAATATTTTTTTTTTCTTTTTTCAAATGGACATATAGACTGCAAGAGTAGGTCACATTGCACCGAACTGAGTTATGATCTGTGTGTTTCTCTATCCACAGTCTCGTCGTATGATATTAAGTTATTTTGTTAATCAATTATCTTATATAACATTGTGTTTGACTTATATGTATTTTGTGTTAGATTCACTTTAAATTTTAATCTATCTTCTATTAATAGTGCTTTGATTTTATTAAAATTTCAAATATATATCTTGTTTTGACCTTCAAATTAAACCCATTATAGGATGTGACACTTACAAGTCATTCTACTTTCGATAGATATTTTTCAAGTTAATATGGTGGCATGTTTTGTAACGTATTTTTGTCACTAATTATTAATGTTTCATGAGAATAAAAAAGTGGTCTAATTGAATTAATTAGGGTTTGGGGAAGACATGAATCATTCCTATTTAACATTAATGTGGGTAAAGCACTATCTTATTCATATATTTTAAGGAATTTGACTTATTTTTGATAAATTGATTTATTCATATCATATGTAAAACCAACCTAATACATTATTAGTTTATTTGTAGGCTAAAATAATCATATAATTTTATAACTAATTAAGAGTTTAGATTTTGGGTAATTTAAGTAAGAGTTAATTATAATGATTATAAATGCTCATAACTAAATTTGTAATTTGGAGGGACTATTTAGAAAAAGAAATAATGTAGAAGGGCATTTATATGAAAATCTATTTTTGTTAATGGGCTGGGCCCATTTCAAAACCAGCCCAATTAAAGTTTTGAATTAGGAATCTCTTTCTGCTTCTCCATGAAGTTTGACTCTTTACCATCTCCGTTGAAAACTTCGTTGGCGGTTTTTCTTCTTCGGCAGAACTTTCCATTTCGACCATGGCGATTTACGATCTCTCACCGGCGTCCGCCGTGCTGATTCTGTTGGTTACGGCGGTGGTTGTCGAAGCTAGCGACACTAACCGAGTTTTCTCACCTTGCACTGACACAACTGTTGAAAAGTCCGACGGCTTTACTTTAGGGTTTGCTTTTGCGACGGAGCAGAAGTTTTTCTTCAATAAAACCTTGCAGTTGTCTCCTTGCGATAGCAGGCTCGGTCTTACGAATGGAAATTCTCTGATCTCTGTGTTTAGACCTAAGGTTGATGAGATCTCCCTCCTTACCATCAATACTTCTCGCTCTGTGTCCTCCTTCGATCCGGTTAGTTCTTCAAACTGTCGATTTTTTGATTTTCTGTTTGCTCTTCGTTTGAAGATGAAACTAGTTGTACTTAGAATTTGTGCCAGTATTTGTCTAATGCAACGATCAATTTGTTTTGTGGGATTGGAGTGATAGCTTTTGTTAACTCTCCAACTAGGGTTTAGGAGGCAAACAGGGCAGATCCTTATGAAATCACTTCGCTTACTTTGATTGCCTGATGCTAGCTCGATTTGATTTGGGATTTTTCGGTGTGTTATTTATTCATTGAGGGAAATTAGTAATCAATTCTCCATTGGTTGACAGTCTGCACGTTTCAATTTTATTAAGAAACTCAAATCTCGAACTTTAGTAGGGAAAAAAGAAGGAAGGAACTTAGTTGGTGTTTGATAGATTAGAACCATATTAGAAGGTAGAAATTATATCTCTGCTAATTTGATTTCTATTGCTCACAAAAAGATTAATTTCTTTCTACTAGTTTATCTACTTTAACCTGCTAGTTTTGGGTTCTTATTACAAGTCAGGGATAGGGAAATTTGAACTTGAAACTTCTTGGTTCTCGGGACCTATCGGTACCAATTGAGCTAAGCTCTTAATGGCGTTTCGGGTTCTTATTACAAGTCATGGACTCATGAATTTCTTTTTCTTTTCATTCATTACCAGTCTTCAAATGGCTATATGGTGGCATTTGCTGGTCGGAAATATGCTGCAAGGTCCCCTCCTATTTTTGTCGCAGATCAACAGCATATCGTAACCAGCTTTACTCTGGTAAGTTTATCTGTTTATGACATAGAAAGTATGTAAGCATGAGTTGGTCTAGTGGTAAATAGGGAGCATGATCTGATAAAGACCTAGGAGGTCATGATGTCAATCCATTGTGGTCACTAGTCACCTAAATAGGATTTAATATTCTACGAGTTTTCTTGTTATCTAAATGTTGTAGGGTTAGACCACTTATCTCGTGAGATTAGTCCAAATTCGTGTAAGCTGCTCGAAGAGACACACACATAGATATACATAAATAATAAAGACATAGAATGGATGGAGTAAAGTAACCTAAAGACACAAGAAAATGACACAATACTACACTAACTTGGTGGTATGTTTATTGAGAATTCAATGGATAAATGGCAGGGTCACATTGTAACAAATTAACTTTTATATGAAAATTGAGAGATAGCTATGTAAAAGTTATTGAATTAGGTTGTCATAATATGGTAGTCTCCAATATTTTCGTTGTTAATCTCTCATTTATCCAACCGTGGAAAACAAATCGTGACATTATGACAGCATCCTTGGGTGAGTAGGGGAAGGGGAGGAGTAATTGTTGGAGATGTGAGTGGGTGGGCTTGATAAAACATGATATATTCAACATTTTCAAAACAGGATTTTAATTGTTTAGGGTCTCTCGACAGGCAATCCAACAACACAAGATTCGATGAAAATAAAGTTGTATTTTATGTTTTTAGATGTGTGTTTGATAGCATATTTAGAAATTAGATTTTAAGTTAAAAAATAGTTCAAAATGTGTTTGATAAGCTATTTATAAACCATAAAACTACTTTACTATGTATGGTTGAGTATAAACGATTAATTATTAAAATTTGTGACATGTTTTATTTTAAAATATTTGTATAATTATTATTTTGTAATATCTTATAATTTATAGTACATATATTTTTTTTAAAAAAATTGTACCATTCGAATTAGAGAATCCAATGACAATTTTCAATAATAGAATTCAAATTGCCTACCAAACACTTATTCAGTAAACCTAAAAATGTAAAATATAACCTAGACCGACTACCAAACAGCTCCTTCGAGATTGATAACAAATCCATTGAACTTTCTTGTATACAGGTGGTTGAGTTTGAAAAAGGAAGGCTGCAAAACTTGTTCTGGAAAAGGGATGGTTGTGCTCAATGTTCAAACAACAATACCTTTGTTTGCATCCACAATCAGGATTGTGCAATCAGAACAAACAGCTGCAAAAATAATGGTGGTTCTGTCGATTGTAGTCTCGCAATACAGTTAGCGTTCTCCGGCACGGATAAGCACCTTTCTGTCTTCAACTCTTGGTATGAAGTGTCGAGCCTTCGTCAGTACTCACTCTTCAATCTGTATTCGAACCTCAAAGATTCTCTCACAAGTCAGTATAACAAGATTTTCTAATAGACCATATTTCTGTTGATGTATATTGTCATGATTTCCATCATTGTATGTTATAATTCAGTTTGTGCAACAAATTCCTTTGATATCTTCAACATTTCTCATTAATTAAATGTGTTACCATAGGTTTTGGATCAGTGTTGTATGTATTTTGTATACAATATCATAGTGTTGATTTTCTTCTCTTTCCCCATTTGTTTGTTGCCTTTCCCTTTTTTCAATACTTCAATGCATACTATTGGGCTTTCATTAGGCTATGTTTGAGATTAATTTTAAAAATCTATTAATCATTCAAAGATTAATTTTGATGATATGAAATTTGAATTTAAAATGAGCAAATCAAAGATTAAATTAATTCTTTGTGATTAAAGGTGGGTTCAAACTGATTTTGAACATGTCATTCTTAGCCGTGCACTTAGGATGTTGAAAAAGAACAAACAAATCAATGTTTGAAAACTCATTGACGAAAGAAACTTCTTGTTTGGTTCGTGATTTATTTTCGTTTTAGTGTACATATTTTTAAATACCATTTCTAAAAAGTACTAAATGATTGTTTTTCTTTATTTCTTTAGATTGCGTTTTTAGAAATTATGAACATGTGATACATTATTGTATTTTCAAATTCACAGTCAAACATAAATTTTGAATTCGAATTTCAATTTTTTAAATTGAAACAAAACTTGTTTTTAAATATAGTAAAAAATAAGAGTTCGTTTTTGTTTTCTATAAAATTTTTTATTTTTTAAAATAATTTTTGGATCACGAACTAAATAAAGCCTAAATCACTAAAACACCAACAGTGTATTTCTTCTCAGAGATAAAATAAAAATTTTAAAAACTAAATTTATAGCCGATAAAAAACTCAATCACAGTATTGTAATCTTTACAATAATGTTTATGCTTTAAACTTCGAAATTAGATGTTTGATTTCTCACCGTGCTTATTGTTTTTTATGAAGTGGATAATTGTTTTTACCATTGTTGGGACCTACCACTAGTAACTGAAATAGAAAAAACCCAAATTAGCTTTCATCAAATACTATTCTCTTTGTGTGAATTTCATGCCCTTTGATCTTATCTTTTTAACTTCAAATTCCAACCCATCCTTATCTTCTCTCTTCTTTCCATTTTTCCTACTCTTTACTTTAACTTTCACAAATTTGAACGTTCCAAAATAATCGACCTTTGAAATAATAATCGATGTCATATCAAATTATACTAATTCAGTATAGTGAATTTAGTTCCTTCTTTATTTTTATTATTTTTTTCCCTTTATTATCACTCATTAAAAATTTTAAATATAACTAATTTATATTGGGTGATAATTTAAAATTATTTATATAAAGTCATTTACACATTTTTTGGTTTATATATATATATATATATATATATATAACAAATATGTATAAATTGAATGTTTGTGATTGGTGAATGTTAAAATGAGTTGTCAAATTGGAAAATCTGGAACAGATCTAATGAAACCAAAATTAAATATTAAAATATCATTCTTAGTTGTCATTTGGAATTCAAAAAAACTATATTATTTATTTATTTATTTTTATAAAAAAAAAAGTGAAATGGGAACTACGGTTACAAAAATCAGTTTGCATTGATATTTGTTCTTTGTTTTCTCTTCCTTAGTATATTGTATGATCATTGAGATTTGTGATCTAAGTTTCATTCTTGAACTGATGGGAAGCTAATAATTTAATTTATAAATTTTAATGGATAGTAATTTAGGTCTTAGAAGTGATTACGTAAAAATCTTAACCGATTTGAGTGTTTGGTAACATCGATATGTATGTTTTATTTTCTTAATATTCGTGAGTGTCTGAACAAACATACACACACTTTAACTATATAAATTGAACTCATGACGTGTCAGTTAGTTATTTTAGGATGGTTCATTGATATGTGTTCTTATTCTTGCTAAATTATACAAACCGCCGGTGAAGTATGAAATTTTTTAACAAATTTCTAATTTTGTTCTTTATAAATTAAAATTGATTAGTTTAATGCTTCTTTTTTTTTTAGAAGAATAAAATAATATCATTTTTAATAAAAATTGCAACTATTTTTCTCATCTTTGACAAATAATCTTACAGTATACAATTAAATAATTAGAGCCAATAAAATATAAATTTATGTCCAAAGCATGTATGATATAAAATTTTAAATAATTATATTTAAAAAACATTTAAAATAATTATTTAAAGATTAAAAAAATGTGAATTTTGATAAAATTTATTTCTCAGATTTAAAATAATTTCTTCGTCTTACAATTGATCGATTCTCCCAAAAGCTACGGAATAACCTCAAACTAAAACCCTAAGTTCTTAGGTGACAATTCAGTATGTATGTATTTTAAAAATATGTAACAATGTATTCGAACGTGTCTTGAATCAATTGTTACAAATTTAAAAGTCTATATGGACAAAATTGTAACAAAATTGAAAATGTAGGGACTAAAGTTGTAAAGAACTAAATCTAGAGACTGAGTCCTCTCTGTTTGGATAACTATTTAATTTTCTGTTTCAAAACTTTGCTTCATGACAATAATAAAAAGTAACGACAAAAGAAAAATATTTATAGGCGTTGGAGAAGTGCTTATAAACTTAATTTTTAAAAACAAAATAGTTATAGAAAAAGCCTAATCATTAGATTCCACGAAAGCATATACGACTAAAAGTATGTTTTTTCAACCTTTACGCTTTATGTTGCTTTTGAGGCTACTATTTTTATCGATGTCGCTTGTCGGGACTATGACTAGATATATTCTATAATTGTACGATGTACCGTTGTGCACGTGTTGTTAGAATACCATAAAATCTTATCATCTCATCCAAAACCGTCGTGGTAGATATGTAAGTTATGTCGTTTTTGACTTGTTTAGAATGCCAATTATTTAAATTCCCATATCATCGTCAATAAACGTAATGCATAATGTCAAGTATTAATAATATATTTTAGCATTAATAGACATAATATATATAGGTAATAACACATAGTAACCACGTTAAATATTCCTAATATATAGTTAATAAACTTTAATATAATGGCTCTTTTATTCTAGATGATTAACAATAATATATTAAAATATCATTCTCATTTTTTAAATAATATGCGTAAACATATGACGTTCACTTATGTTCTATGATTTAAATATCCATTACTCTTTTTTTTTTTAAAAGAATATTCCTCAAATTATTTCCCATAATAAGCCAAAAAAGAATAATGATCCAAAATAATGCACACTCTCTCACACCCTAGGGCCTCACGTCTCACCACCCTCCTCAATTGCATGCATGGTAGACCACTGTGGAGGTAATAATAATAATAATAATAATAATAATAATAATAATAATAATATCCTCTGTGTATTTGAGGATTTAAGAGATTTCAAGTTCAAATTCTTCTTAAATAATAATAATAATATAAAAATACTACAAAATAATGATAATTAGTAAGGGTGATCATACAATATAACTGGCAAAGTTGTGATCTCTCAGTAGAAAATGCTTTTAATTAGACACCAAATATTTTCCATTAATCTGAAATGGAATTAGATTTTCTACTCAAAAGAAACTAATTAATACACTATTCATAATTATCATAATTCATACCGATATATATATAATATATATATATATATATATATATATATATATTAATAGCTTAAATTCCTCCATTATTAAGAGCTTAATTAAACATAATTAATTAGTAATCATGGAGTGAAGTTGTTTGACCACTCCTTACTGAGGAGATCATCTTCATCTTCATCATCAACTTCATCATCTTCATTTTCATTCTGATCATTTCCATTTTGATTCACATTTTCATTCCCGCTTATTCCATTTTCAAACAATCCATGAAGCATCATCTCCGCCTCATCATCATTCACATCAATCCCTCCACCGCACCCGCCATCGGAATACAGACTCCCCATAGGAACTCCTCCGTTGCAGTTCATTCCAAAATCGTTTTGTTGGTGAGTCAAATCCATAGAACTTGCATTAACCTCAATATGACCACCACCGCCATTGATATCGTTCACAAGCTTCTCAATCTCACTCATTCCAGAATCGTCATTTCCCCCGAAATTCCATTCCGATAACAAATTGTTCTCCTCGCCATCTCCCTCAACGATAATCGTTCCCGTTCCGCCTATTTCGCTCATCTCCACCATGGAATTTCCTCCTCCATTCATCAAATCCATTCCATTCACTTCTGATTGAACAAACCCTAACTCCCCTGCCATGCTACTACTACTTCCCTCAATTTTATCGTTGGTGTTCATCACCATATCGATAAACCATTGATCCATCAAATTCCTTCCATTGTCAATCAGATCCATCTCATTATTCTCTGTTTCAAGCAGAGGAGAGTTAGAAGTAACGAGTCCAGGAGGAGGAGGAAGACGATGAACCTGATGATGATACTCGATTCGTTTTCGGCACTCTCTTATCCTCTCCTCGATCATCCAGAACAATCCAAGCAATTCGCCGTTGGTGAGTTGGTAAATCTGACGACCTTGGTGCAATTGGTGCATCAGGAGATCGAGTTCGAGTTCTTGATTCTTCTTGATGTTTTTCTTTAACAGATCTTGAGCCTTGGTGGTGCGTTCTTTGAGATAGGTCTCTTGATTTGTCATTTTCTTCTGGCGTTCGACTTCCGGAAGGCTTTGGAAGCGGCGATAGAGGTGTTGAGCGGCGGAGAGGGATGGCCAGATGACAGGATGTTCTTCGTCAGGGCCATTGACGACGGCGAAGGCATAAACGCCGCAGAGAGTGGTGAGTTCACTTACTTTCTTTAATAATCCGAGCCTTCGCTTCTTGAAACTGGCCTTTCTTGCATTGTCGCTTGCAATCCAAACCAATTTCACTTTCTTCCTCGTCATTGAGATCTCTCGTTTCTTCTTCTTGTTCTTGTTTTTATGAGCTCTGATTTTGAGGTGCAACAATGGAGTTTATTTATAAGCCATGGGGTTATTTTTATTTTATTTTTTTAAAAAAATCTTTTGTTTGCTTTTTTTTTTAAAAAAAAAAAAATTGGGGAAATGGATTAGTAGGGGCATTTTTGTCTTTTAACTATAATAATTATAGATGAAAATTAAATATTTGCATACGAGTCTTTTGTGTAGTCACTCAATAGTTTATCATATCATTAAAAAGGTTGCACATGATTTATTTTGAGGTAAATCATACTTGGGTTTGAGCTCCATTCATTTAATCGCATCATTCAATAATAAAAATTTGCCACATTACAAACATACCAAAACAAGATAAACCTATAAAAACTGGTACGTTTGAAACCACATTCATCATTTAATTATAATCACAACCATAGAATATAAATAACTCAAAGATATATAAGTAATATATAGGTGTGACTAGCTACACATATCTTCGGACATCTCTTTAATTACAAAAAAAAAAAAAACTTTAATTATAAGAAAATTAATAATAATTTGATGTTTAATTATAAGAAAGTTTGTTTATATTATATAATTAAATAACTTTAGATAAATCATATAAGCTAGTAAATATAGGTATAATATCCCAAAATTATACAAATTTCATATACATAAAAATTCATTTATTATTATTATTATTGTTGTTGTTGTTGTTGTTGTTGCCAGTCAACCTTCGAATTGTGATTGGTGAATGTTAAAGATGAGTTGTCACAAAGGAAAATCTGAAATAGTAGGGGTAGTTATATAGCAATTAACCAAAATTAAATATTACAATATCATTCTTAGTTGTCATTTTGACTTTAAAAAATTGCTATTTATTATTATTATTATTATTTATTATTTATTATTATTATAAAATGTGTGAAATGGGAATTACGGTTTGTAACCGTTTGCATTGGTATTTGAGATAATTGGTTGATGAACTGTTGCCCTTTTCTTTTCTTTATTCTTACGTAAGAGTTTATTAATATATATATATATATATTTAATTTTATTATAATTTAGTACTCAATTTTAATATTCAATAATTTAATACCCATATTTTAAAATTTTCAAGGTAGTCCCTATTTTAAACAAATTTAAAAGTATATAAACTAAATTGTTACAAACTAAAATCAAAAGACTTACTTTTCCTAGAAATTAATGAAGAAAATGTTGGTTTAGCCAAATTGACAATTTAATTTATTATTTTGAGGGTTGCTATTTATATCAATGTCACTCATTGAGATATGCTAAACATATTATAGTGTGATGTCGTGTTCTGCGTGTGACGTTTGAATACCATGAAATTAATGTTCTTATTATGTCTTCCAAAACCGTTGTACTATCTAGCTAGGTTAGTTACGTCATTTTTGACTTGTTTAGAATGTCAATTATTATTAGTATCATATCATTGTCCGTGAAAAGTAATACGTTATTCCAATTATTTATGATATATATTTAAATATTAATATTTTATAATAAAAGTTAGAAAATTATTGTAAATAACAAATCGGTTACAGATATTTACAAAATATAACAAAATTTCACATTCTATCGATGAATGATAGACACTGATTGTAAATATTGTATCAATGTCTATCATTTAGAGTAATTTACTATATTTTGTAAATATTTTA
Organism: Cucumis cinereus; assembly: GCA_037974625.1. Taxonomy (NCBI): domain Eukaryota; kingdom Viridiplantae; phylum Streptophyta; class Magnoliopsida; order Cucurbitales; family Cucurbitaceae; genus Cucumis; species Cucumis cinereus. Next base: position 15,630,178 of record JBBPDJ010000017.1, read on the forward strand.
ATTCACGAAGTTTGATGTTTTTGTCGTTTTTTGTTTTTGTTAATAATTACATGCACCATATTTTAATTTAAAAATATACTTTTAAATATGTTTTTTTTTTCTCATCTTCTTCTTTTCTCTCTCCCCCTTCTTTCTCCATGGCTGCCACCTCTCACACTTTTTCTTTTCTTTTCCTATTTTTCCTCTGTTCACATAACAAAAAAAAAAAGAAGTATTTATTTTTTATTATTGTTATTTTATTTCTTTTATTTTTTATGAAGATAGATAGAGAAAATGGAGTAATAATTAAAATATATGAAACTGTTATTTATTTTATAAACAATACAAAAATAAAACGTATTAAGATGTAAGTTACAAAATTCACCAAAATACTATTAAACTCAATTTTAACAATCAAAATTGTAAATTTTCTAATCATTTACATATAATAAAATTACTTTAAAAAATAGAAAAAATAAATAGAAAAACAAACAAAAACTAAAGGGGAAAATAGAGGGTTTTTTTTTTTAATAATAATAAAAAAGAATAATTATATGGATTTGAATAATGGGCATTAATTATTTGAGTATAGTGTAGCATATTGTTCAAAAAAAGAAAAAAGAGGAGATTGTAAAGTTGTTGATAGTTTAGAAAGGACATTTATTGGGGTATTAAATGTTTGGTGTTACAATCATATCTGGACATAAACTCTAAACTCTAAATTATATACTTTCTACTTTTTTAGTGATAAAAAAAATCCTTGAATTTTTAAAAAATTTAAAAATATCTAAAACTTCCAAAATAAGTATAAAAATACATTTAGGACGATCATATTGTTTAATTAGTATAGATATTAAATATTTGAGATAATTAATATTTGTATTTGGATACTTCGTGATAATTAATGTCTGAAAGTTAAATGAACGTGTTTGATTTACCAATTTTATCTATAAAAATCAAAACTAAAATAATTATTCAATTAAATGTAACTATTTATTCACTTAAAATAATAAATGAATATTTTTTTAATTAAATATTCTTTAAAATATTTTATTTAATAATAAAAATAATATAATTGGTAATGAAATCTTATATTAAATAGTTAAGATAACATGAAATAAAATTTATTAGTCGAACTTGAGTAAGTCTAAATAACATATTTATGTTTAATAATTAATTAAAATTAATAATAATAATTAATTGATACTAATTTATTAATTAATTAGACTCTATGGATCTTCCGGATATAAAAATCCCACAAGTCTGGACAATATTATCCCGAGTTAAAAAAATAAAATACTATAAAACAAATAAAAATATTAAATGTTTGTTTAAAATTACATGACAATATGGGCTTTACTGGCTTTGAAATTTGAAAAGTTTGAAGAAGATCAGTTTGTAATTGGGCCTCAATTAAATGTGCTTTTGCTGTTACTAATTGGGCCTGAATTAAATGTGTTTTTGGTAGGTCCGGCCCAAAAAATGAATATGTCCTAAATAGTAAATTGCAGTGAGTTCCTTTTCCTGACCATCCATCACTTGATTATATAGTTCATTCGATGTGCATTGCACAATACTTATACCTTTAAATTTGTGGATTTTTTCAATTACGAAAGTCAGAAGTTTAATCAAACAAATTATAAATTTTACAATATATTTTTCATCAAATTTTTTAAATAAATTGAAGCAATTACAAAAATTTAAGATTTAAATTGACACAATTTTATTTTAAGTTTTTTAATTGATAAACTCAAAATTTAAAGAATATAAATTGATATTTTTTATAAATTAATACCGAAAAAAATTGTAAAATATAGAAAAGTTCGGTGACTCGATCAAAAAATCAGAAAATTTAGGTGATTCATATGAAAATTGTAATTTTACTCTATATACTGTCGATAAATTTTAAATTTACTCCATATTAATAGTCTATTCTTGAATTTTCAAAAAAAAAAAAAAAAAAGAAAAATCGTTGGATATTATTGGTTTTTCCACTAATAATATAGTAAATGTATAAAATTTCATCCAAGATCAGTAGACGTCAAATGTGACATATTTCTGTCCACCTGTCTATCTCTTTTCTCTTTTTATCAAATTTTTTATATATTTCAATTGTAATTTAATTGGGATATAAAATTGAATTTCATTAAAGAAAAAAAAAGTCAAAAGGAAGAGATATAACATTAGAGATATCACATGGATGCCACGTGGCAATTTATTTAGCTTACTAAAACTGCCTACCAAATATAGATAAAAACTAAGAGCCAAGTAAATGAATAATAAAAAAAAAAAGAATAATTTTAGTGCATCCGATTGTACCAATCTATCGTATAATCCTCTGTTGCATCCAATTAGAAGCTGTCACGTGAAAATTATTTTTTAAGAAGCATGAACTTGTGTACCACCTAAGCCAGAGTATTGATCATCGCAACTTCGAAAGTAAATACTTGGGTACATCTCAATCAATTACAACTAATTTTTTAGTCCACTACAATCGCATATAAATTTTTTTTTTTAAAAAAAGAAAAATAGTTTACCATACGATAAACTAAACACATGAATAACCTCCTAATATAACATATGGAGGATGATGATCTATACGCCAAACGCTAGAGCAATTTCTAGTTCTTTGTGCATTATATGGTCAGAATGTGAACAATGATACTACAAGTTCTTGGATAATAAGAACAACCTATGTTAAAACAATGTGTCGTTGATGAAAAAGGCTCTAATGTCATCAATAAGAAGCTTGAACTTCATTGTTGAAACAATATCGACTTTCAAGTAAGTTTCCAGGAATCATCTAAACCCGTTTTAAAAAAATAATTCTTTTTTTTATTCCGATGTAATAATATTGTTTATAATTTGAGTGACACCTAACCATATATATTAGGATAACATGGGTGTTTTTGTAAATATGTATATGTTTGTGGATTACCTTGGAAAATAAATATATTAAATCTAAGAAGAAAATTATAAAAATATAACAACATTTCTTATCTTAACATAGAAAAAAAAAAGATTTATTTCTTTATACCTAAAATTGTCTTTTTCAAAAAGGCGATTTTAAGGACCACCACATAACCTAAATAAAAATTTCAAATCCTTTAATTTCCAAATTTATTTATAATAAAAATCTCCATATATACACATATAAAATAATATATAACCAAAATTTAGCTTATTTAGATAGTCACCTTTACCTTTTAAGTTTCTAATGGATAATTTTCAATGAAATTAATATATCTCTTTAATAAATCAATTTAATAATAATTATGTTTAATTGTTAATGCATAAACAAATACTTAATTTTGAAAAGAAAAAAAAAACTAATATAAAAAATATTGTTAAATTAGAAGAGAAAAATCAAAGGTAATTAATATCAATGTGGAATTATAATGCATATCAACTTGCAGATATGGAATCTTAGTCCCTCAATAATTAATTTTTAATTGGAGTCAAGTTGTGAAGGACTTTTTGGTACACAAAAATAGATTAAACCAAAATTTTATAGTATATAATAATATTATGATAAATTAATAAATGTGCCATTATGTTAAAAGCATATATTGATGTCCTAACTTCCACTTTATAAATATTTCATTAATTTGTTTCAACTAATAATTTGCTATGCAACCAAAGCAATATAATATTATGTTAAATCCAATTATTTGGTTAAATTAAAAAAATATATTATGTTCCAATTAATTTATAAATTATCTAAATTTTTAATTATACCTCTTATAATTAACATTAAGTAATAGAAAGTGAACGTCACAAATATTTTTATTTTTTTTAACTTTTTTTAAAATTTAATATAAATTTCCCATTCCCTTTTGTTAGACAAAATTAACCAACTAACCTACCATCTCCACTGTAATTAATTAAAAAAAAAAAGGTAAACTTTGGTGGAAAAGAAACTATTATTAATATTGGTAAATTTCATTTTTTTTTTGTTAAGCCTCCAATGAAGAAGAATTTATTATTAAATTATTAATGTGTTAAAAGGCACTCAATTAATAATAATAATAATTATTATTCTAGAAGATATTCGTAATTTTAATTGACCCAAACCCAAATCAAATCTAATCACATTAAACTATATTAATTACTATAATACTTATACAAAATAGAACAATAAAGTAGTTGTTTATATTTTATTTTTATCTCTCAACTTTATTGCTTATTTCATTCTAATCTTTAATTTTTTTTTTAATTTTGATCAAATTTTCAAATTTTACATAAAGTATTTATTGTAGTGTTTATATTGTAATTTTTTTATATATAAATTTTATACTAAAAGCTTCTAATAGGCACATATGCTATATTAATTCTTTGTTCCTTATATGGTATATTAATTGTTTGTTCCATTTTTTTTTCCACTTACAATATGTAAAGTTTATTATTATTATTTTAGAAATGTTAATAAAAAAATCTTCCAAAAAAATCAAAGTATTTTCTCAATCGACCATAAAATTTGCAGGTTTCACACTCAATTAAATTAACTCGAGTTTACCAAAATAACCCAACTTAATTGACATAAAGATTTTACAGAATTCGAAATCAGAGGTTCGATTCTTTTACTTTACATGTCGTAAAGAAATAATAAAAAAACAATTTATTCATTCTTTATATTAAAAAATCCCAAATTTTGATAACCTCTATTTCTATCAATCAATTTTTTCAGGGAAAAAGGTTACAAATTATACTCTTTCATTTTTATTAAAATCTGAAATAAAATACTTTCATTTAAAAAAAAAATTAAAAAAACATTGTTATAATTAATTTGTTGTATGAAGAGAATATTCTTTTTGGATTCTTTTTTATTATTGTTATTATTATTATTATTATTGATTCATGTTGGACATTAGATTCTATGTTGACAAATGAAAAGTCAAATGTTATATAATGTATATATGCAATTGAAATAGATAATTTTAAGTTCTTAATTAATCTATATTTTCAGAACGTAATTTATGAATTATACACACTATATTTTATTATATTAAAACAATGTCAACCACTTTGTTTTTTTTTTAAAAAAGGTCAACCCACAAAAAATATCATTAATAAAGAAATATCCATAGATTTCGGAAAAATATTTCAAATTAACTATTTGAATGATCTATTTAACTATTAATTTGACAATAACAAAAAATTTTTAATTTGACAATTATTTTTTTAAAAAAATATTAATTTGACGACACATATATGGAGGGTTTGATTTAAATTTTATTAGAATTGTTTTGCTTCTATTTTTAGAATTTGGTCTTATTTGATAACCATTTTATTTTTTAGTTTTTACTTATTTAATATTTTTTTTTCAAATTGAGAAAAGTATTTAAGAAAAAATAAGGTTAATTTTCAAAAACAAAAACCTAAATATTTACCAAATGAGACATATAACTTTTGTCTTATAAAAATAAAAAATGTAAACCAAATAATTATCAAACCCGACCTTAAATTTTGAAAAATGTTTTTCCTTTTCAAATATTTAACTTTTTAGAATCGAAAATATGTGAATTAACCAACGATACACATTGCTCTAGCTAAGTTTAATGTACCATTAACATCTCTTCATTTAAAAGTTATGAAATATATTTTAGTTTTTCTACTATTTTTTGCACAAACATAGTATTTGAGAGTCCAAAAATAACTTTAATTAATTTGATTTATATGTTTTTTTTGTAACGTTTATATATTAATTAAGTTATGCTCGATTTAAATTACACGAAACATGAAATGAATGCGTTACATTCTTTTTGTTCTAATTACACTTTTGATGTCTCTCGATGATCTTTAAGAGATAAAAATAAAAATTAAAAAAATTAGCAAAATAAAACAAAACCGTACTAATAACAGCAAAAAAGACATTAAAATTATCCATTTTTATAATGAATAAAGTTTTAAAATGAAAAGAGAATCCACTGCATGCCTTTTCTTCTTCTTTTTTTATTTTTATTTTTTTATAATGCATTACAATAAATAATAAATTAAATTGATAAATTATTATTTTTATATATAAGAAAAGACTTCATGGACTCCACGTCACAGTTTGAAACTTCACTAATCCTCTAATGCATGGTGACGTAATAAATACCTTTTTCAGCCTTTTACAAATTTATTAAATTTTTAATTTTGTTTATATCTAGCATCTTTGTTACTTGAATATAATTTTGTATAGAACATCACTATTATTTTTAAACCATACTTTTTTTTAAAGAATTTTAAACATATTTCTCTTAATATTTTAAAATGAATCTAGAAGAATCATAACATTTTTAAAAAATTAAATATTTTAAATTATTAAAAAAATTACAAATTGTGATAGTAGGTTTGTTTAGTTCTTATATCTAAAATATAACAACATAGTATTTATATATACCAAACACTCTAGCCAACTTTTTCATATTTAAATTTGAAATTAAGCGAACATTAATTTGTTTTATTTATTAATTATTGATTTTTCCAAAAACACAATAGTCAAGTTAAAGCCGGACTGATAAGTTTGAGCAAATCTATCTATTATAATATATATATATATATATATATATATATATTTATTGTCTCTCACACACTCAAAAGATGATTCTAATTTATTTTTATAATTAGAGAAAGAGAGAATCCAGAATTAATTAAGTAAATTAATTAACCCAAAGTCCATAATGTTAAAGAAAAAAGGAGTTTGGTAGTATGATGTGGGCTAAAAACCTTACTGGAAGAGAAAATTCCTTTTAATTCTAAGTAGATGCCATCTTAATAGATATCCCACTTGGACTCTTTTTCTCTGCCACGTGGCTTACACGTCATCATTCATGTAAGAGTAAAAAAAAGGGGGGTTTGGTTTGGGTTGGGGTTGTTTGGTTTTTTTTTTTTTTTTTTTTTTTTTTTTTTTTTTTTTTTTGCATAAATTTATTGAGAAAAAAGCAAGGTGAAGGTAATGGAGTGACCACTAATAATAAATGGACATGTATATTTTAATTAATATAAATATAATATAACCCCTAATGTTGCTAAGTTAATTAATTACATTAGAGATTTAATGGGTTTTTGATTTTCTAATAATGAATCTTCAATCTTCTACTGTTGTGTAATCTTTGGGCATGCAACATCTAGATATAGTATTGATACAAAAATCTTAGGATTTAAAAATTAAGAATCTAATCGGTAAATTCTTAATATCAAATTTTAAATCTATAAGTCAATTTGACACCAATTCAAGGAAAGAACTAGATTTTGATTACTTTTTAATCGAAGACTAAAAGATAAGACTCTTGATAAAAAAATTACATAGATTGACGATGAATCTTCATCCTCACCACAAAGAAAAAAACTCATTCCAAATTCAATATGCCATAAACTGTTTTCACAACCTAATGGTCATGCTTACATAGCCTCCCAATAAAAACGCAACGCGATAAAATAAGAATATTAGACCTACTATTAAAAAGGATAAAATTAGAAAATACTAAAATTACATCCAAATTATTAAATAAATTATAAACAATAATTTGATGTCTAGGCAGTTCATATCATATACCTTCAAAGACGAAAACTTTGCCCTTATATTAAGTTTTTTTCTTTCCAGTTTGTGTGAATGTATATAAATTTAGTTAGAGTATAGCTTATAAAATATTACACATTTATCTTTGAGTTTTGAGTTTTGTTTTGTGAAATTTCATATTATACTATATCTGAATTGCCATCTAAAGTTATAAGTATATGAATTCGTGACTTGTTTGATATAAAAATTCTAGATCCAAACTGACAATGACAATAATATGTTTTAGCAATTAAGAAATTTGTAGTTTAAATTCTTCATACAGATTGATACTATTAAAGAAACTATATTCGAGAAATTTCTAATATCGGCCACGATAACCCTTCTAGAAGGATTATTATTATAATATATATATATATATATATATATATATATATATTCTAAAGAAATTAATAAATAACAAAAGTTCAAATAAGTTGCATCGATATCGCAACTAAAAATAAAATGAATGCAATATTCAAAGGTGCATTTGATTGAAATCACTATGCAAAATTGTTAGCAAAAAACCAAAAACGTAACATTGTTTTGATTTAAATAAATGTGTCGGTTTTAATGTCAACATGTTTTTTTGATGAGATCGATGTTTCTTATTAAGATCTATATTTCTTTAATTTAATTAGTTTTTTTAATATAAATATAATAAAATAATGTCTCTACAATTTAGTTTTGATTGCATGGAATGATATATACATTAATTAATTATTTCAATAAAACATCTAAGCTCCTATCTACAAATGGAAGATAACAAAGTAGCTTCTTTAAATTTAATACAATTTTAATTAATAACCCTATAACTTAATTAAAATAATAATACATATACATTTTCAATATTTTCCTTTTCTTTTTTCCTATTACATTTTAAACATTTTTCATTTTTGTCCCTTGACTTCTATGTTTAATTAATATATCAATATATTTTTTTTCTTAATAAAGTAAAAAAAAAAAACTTATCCAATTATGAGCTAAAATTGTTAATATTGCTCTTAAATGTATTAAAATTTCAAATATACATCTCATTAAATACAAATATATACAATAACATGAATGCAACTTAGATAATGAACAAGGTCAATGAAACCCTAAACATTAAAATTAAAATATGTAATATTTTTATAAAATATGAATTAAAAATAAATTTGAATAAGAAGTGAAATTGTATTAAAAGTATTACTCAGTTCACCATTATTTTTGTTAATTAATTTTTATTTTTGGAAAGGTGGAAGATATTGGGGTTATGGACCAATGTTCCTATCACATTTGAGAGACATTGAAATTGACACTGACACAAAAACACAAGTACAAAATAACACAGAAACAGTACATATACTATATTTGCTTATCACTTTGTGAACAAATGGTATATCCTAAAATGTTTCCTCAAAAAAAAAAAAAAGAAGAAACAGATAAGAAATTAAAAGAACTTTGGAAACTCAGATGTATTATTGATCTTCTCAAGCCATGTGTTTCACCTTGGAGCTTTACCTAACCCTAATGGGACAATAATTAAATTAATTTAAAGGGAAAAAAAGCTAAAATAATTAAATATATATAATAAATCAAATGATTATGTGAAACATATCTAGTTTCCACAAACCACAAAGTAATTCACAACTTGCTAAAATAAGAATGAACCATTCAAAAGCAAGTGGGAACCCTCCAAAAATATTTAATTATTAAAAATATTGGGTTCCTTTTTTCTTAAAATCTTTTATTATTAAGACTCAAGATTCAAATGGGGAGTTTTGGACAAATTAGATATAAAGGGAAAATGTATATATATTATATATATATATAACCAAAACTAAATGAATTGATCAAAAAGTAAAATTAAGAGATAAAGGGCAGCCTGCCCTACACTTTGGTACTATATGGTACATTTTTTTAGGGTCAAATGTTATTTAGGGTTTCAATTGGAGGGACACAATGAAAAATCTCCTCTCTCATGCATGCAAATACTATATAAAGGGGAGTTTTAAATATATTAATTTGTGACTTATTTAGATGGTTAAGAAACACACTTTTAATTATTTAAAATAAATTTTATTATATCAAAATTGTATTTTAAAATGTAAATTAAAATTATATTTGATTGATTAATGTTTTTCACAATTGATTTTGAGAAATTAAAAAACATAGAAAAATAAAAATAAAAAAGTTTTTTTTTTACAAAATTTAAATAAAAAAGAATGGAGGTTAGCTAAGTAAGAAGTCATGTCTATCATGTTTGAGCCTTTTCACTAACTATTTCTTTTTACTCTCTTCTTTTGCCCTTCTTTTTATAGGAATTTGGCTATATATATATATATATATATATATATATATATATATATATATATATATATATATAAATAAATAAAGCAAACATATAGTAATAATGGATCTCTGATGCTGCATCTCACCTAAGAATCTCTCTCTCTCTCTCTCTCTAAAAATACAAAAAGATAAAAAATTTTAAAAAAATAAAAAAAACCCACTTTTGAATAGTTATTATTTTATTTAATGAAAAGATATATATATTATATAGTTGGGTTGGGTATAATTTATATATATTTACTAAAAGAGGCGGCCTTCAATTGGAAGGGCTTAATCTTAATCCTTAAACCCACTTCTAATTACCATTTTAAAAATCAATAAGTGATTCTTCACTTCACTAAAATATTATTTCCATTTAATAAATCTAGTTTTTCTCTAAGAATTTTGAATTTATATTTGTAATGTATTTTTCTCCAATGAAAGGTGGTGGTTGTTATTATTATTATTATCATCATCATTATATCCTATACTTTTAATGAAAAAAATACAACATTAATTTTAAGTTTTTTTAAAAGTCTCTGATACATATATTTGATGGTTTAAATCTCTCATGTGCGTGTTGTTTAATTAAAAAAAACTCAAATAAATTTGTGTTTTAAGTGGAACGTGACAATTTTAACTCTATTTTAATTCGAATAAATTTTAGTTATTATTGGTAGCTTAAGTTTGTTTTCTTTTTTATTTTTTAATTGCAACTGCATTATATACCATCCATTAGGTTTAAAAAATAATATCTAGTAAAACATTGTAGAACTAAATAATAATAATAATAATAATAATAATACCCACACTTGCAAATTATCGTTATGATTCTAGTTAATTAGTAAATAAATTATTAACTAGTGGTATGAATGTCAAAGTAAGCTTAACTCAACGACAATTGACATGATTGTACTATTAATTATTTTTAACAATAATAATAATAATAATAAACTATTGCATAAATAAAAATGTTACGATCAACGATCAATAAAGCAAGTCAATACGTTTTCTCAAATAAAAGAAAGTCAATGTGTAATTTTATTTTATTTCTAGATACTCATTAACTCACCTTTGTTTAAAACCAATGATATGCCATTTTTTTTTTAAAAAAAAACAAATTTATAGGAGTGGATATTTGTAAATATCTTAGACATTAAACTACCATTTTTTTTTAATTTAAAAATAATTTCCACGGTCTTATTGTATCTAATTTTATATTTTATAAAATAATGCAAAATTAGAATTGTAAAAGTGAATAATATATATATCTAAAAACTCATGTCAATCTCAAAGAAGCATAAAAATCAATAATGCTCACCACCTATAAACAAAACTCAAGAACAATTCTGAAAAAAAAAAATAATAATTAAAAAATTTAAAAATCTAGTCAACTTTTTGGTGTAGTTTAGAATAATATGAAGCATCATTTAAAGTAGTAAAATAATGCAAAAAATGCAGGAAAATGGTATTCCCTTCAATAAAATAAAGGGGAAAGAATTAGGATATTTTAATTTGATGATATTCAACTCTGAACTTGAATTTGGTGAGGCAAACCAGATCACAAACAACTATGAATTAAGGACTTAGATTAGCATAATTGGAACCACTAATCATTCCATAAGCACACACTTTGAGTATTTAATATACATTTTTTTTTATAATAAAAAACCCATCAAAGAAACAGAATTAGCAAACAGAAATTCAAAAAAAGCCCAGAAAAGAAAGTTTGAACATTTATTTTTATTATTATTATTATTATTTGAAATTGTTACTTAAATTTAAATAATTAAGGGAAAAAGTGATAGAAAGAATTTATGTAGTTAATGAATGTGGTTTCATATTATTAATGGAAGCTTTCCATATAGAAACAAAATTGTTGCATGCAAGGTAAAGATCATTGGTTATTGGGTTTTAGTTATTTTACACTTAATATGTGTATTAATTCTTTTTCTTTTCTCTCTCCTCTTTCTCTCTCTGTTATTGCTTTGCTTGAAATGTACCAACAGCACTCCTATCAAATGGGGTTCCTGTGCCTCTATTCAATACCTGCTGCTGCTGCTGCTTCTTCTTCTTCTTCTATTTGCTGATTCTGAATTTGTAAGTGATTTTTGTCTCTTTCTTCTCTTCTTCTTCTTCTTCTTCTTCTTCTTCTTCTTCTTCTATGAACTAAGGTTTTTCAGCTTCAATCCTTCATTTTTCTATCTGAAGTTGTTTTTTGGGACTTTTTTTCATCTGGGTTTGTATCATCCTTCTTTTGTTTGCTTCTATTTGATATTCTGGTTTGTTCAATCGCTTTGTATTCTGTTTTTTGTTCTATCTATTGTCTATGGTCTGTTGTTTTGGGAGAAATTTTTGCTTATTGTTATTGTTTCATTGTTCTGTGATTCATGTGGGTGTTTTTCCCCTCTTGCCTTAAGCCTTTTTTAAAGTGGCTATTCATCTTTGTCTTTTTGCTTAATCCTTACTATTTGTTTGACTTGTGCTTCCCATTTTTCGATTAAACGTCTCATAGGCTTTTTGTTCCAACGCTGAATTGTAGGAATTGGTGTGAAGGGATTAGTAAAAATATCTGTTTGAAATGGCACCACAAACTGGGTATTTGAAAGAACATGAACGAATTATTCCTGATTCACTTGGTCAGTTGTCACCTTCTCCTGCTCGTTTATGGACTGCTTTTGGGCAAGGTTATCAATCAATCTTTGGGGATTTTGGTCAAGTGAAGGCTTCATCCATTCAACAACTTGGAAGTAATGGGAAGGAGTTCAATGGCACTAAACTAGTTGCAGCTCATGGCTTGGACAAACTGAACACAGCTCCATTTTCTATCTATCCTGGTAACTTTTTGTTTGTTTGATTCATTTTCATCCCCCAAAGAAATCTTTGGAAGTTAGATGGTTTCTTCTTCTTATAATGGTGGATATAGGGTTTTTAGAAGTTAATTAGAGGTGGCAAAGGAATGATTCATTCGCAAAATGAATAGCACAGGGAGATTGATAAGGGAGTTGGATGTTTCTTTCCTGACCACTGGTAATAAATGTCAAGAAGAAACATGTTAGGAGAGAAGGGACCTAGATTGTTAGCTGATTGAATCGACTTGTAATTTAGTAGCATGACGTCGGGGACGGGAGAAGTTGTGAGGGAGAAAAAGTGCTCGGAGGGGATGCTTTAAGTAAGCTGAGTTGGCTTAGGCTGGGGGGTACGGGAACATCTGAATATCTCCAAGAATACATCCTCATTGTAAATATAACTAATATTGAGTTCAATCCAAGAGTAAAGATTTTCCTCCTTCAATATTAGCTAGAATATCATCAAGGATTTAGCATTATAGAGCAATAAAGCTCAGATGTTAATGATTATAAAACAAGAGGGAAAGAGAAAATGAAACTCGAGAAAGACCTGCTTTCCCCTGTTTTTGAGCTTGCTTAGTTAAAATGTCTATGTAATGGCAAGTTTTCTATCCATGCAGGTGACTATAAGATTCCAATGGATGCGCAAAAACCCTCACCAGTGTTTTCCCTTCAATCACCCCTGTCAGAATATCACAATCGTTTTGAGCTCGGATTTGGCCAGCCCCTGGTATGATCTAGAATGTTATTTGGATTTTTTTGGAAAAAAAACAATGATGATTGTTTATATTATATCTCTGATTCCGAAAACAAAAAATGCAGATATGTGCAAATTATCCTTACATGGAACAGCATTATGGAATTCTCTCAGCTTACGGACCTCAAATACCAGTACGTTTCCATCCATTTTACCTTCTGTTTTCTCGTGTATGTATTCTATGTGAATTTTCTTATATTCTTAAATACTATCCCACAAAATGAGTGAAGATGAAACTAGATAGATGGATAGAGTGAACTAAAGCATGGGAAAAAAAAAAAAAAAAAAAAACAGAATGAGAAGTGGAAAACAATAACATAGCTAAAAAACCAGAAATGGTGCCAAGGAGGTGACAGAATTAGGCATCTTTGAAATGAACGTTACCAAAAAATTAATAGGAAACAAAACTTAAGTTTTCACGTAATGAAGTATGGATGAGTACTTTTCTTGAACAGTATTTTTGTTGGTTGGATTCTGATATTCATTGTAAGCAATCTGGAAAGGTCAGTCTGCTTATCTATGAGTTGAAACTTGAATATTTGCAATATTCAGGGCCGGATTATGCTGCCAATGAGCTTAACATCAGATGATGGACCTATTTATGTGAATGCAAAGCAGTACCATGGAATCATTAGGCGCAGGCAGATACGTGCTAAGGCAATGATGGAGAATAAACTTGCAAGAACTCGTAAGGTATTAAGTCTTACTTGGGTCTCTGTCCTAGTTCTTCATAGGTAGCTTTTTTTTTTTTTTGGTATCTTGGAACTCGTAGAAGATGTAGGTGCATCAAAGGATGTGAATCGTTCCTTTCGGTATATTTCCTCACCAGTATAACTAGAACAAGAAGTCAACCTGATGTAGATGTCTGTCTAAAGAGTACCTCTTGTTCGGTGTTATCTGGAAGTTCTGTTTACCAACCTGGAATTTTTGGTATCAACAATCGACTTGCATATGATACACTATTCAGTATCATGTTAATTTTGTACTCTTAACAAACAGTTATCCTTTTATATGCCATAGTAACATCCTCCAGTCCAAATATTTTTCTTTGTTCTGTACAAAACACTATTTTATGTGCCTTAGTAACAAAGCAATTTGTCTTTCGGTATATTTCCTCACCAGCATAACTAGAACAAGAAGTCAACCTGATGCAGATATCTGTCTAAAGAGTAACTCTCGTTTGGTTTTATGAATTTCTGGTTACCAACCAGAGGGTCATGTGAATATTTGACACCAACAATCGGCTTGAATATGATATTAGTCAGCATCACGTTAATTCTGTAATCTGAACAAACTGTTGTTATGCTTTTATATGCCACAGTAACATCCTCTGGTCCAAATATTTTTTTTTTGTCCTGTGCAGAACACTATATATCCACATTACTCCTGCTGATATAGATTGCATATCTGTCTTACAGCCATATATGCACGAATCACGTCATCTTCATGCAATGCGCCGTCCACGGGGATCTGGTGGTCGTTTCCTGAACACAAAGAATATGAAAAATGGGAAATCCTCAATGGATCCAAAGAAAATTGATGATGTGAACCTTTCTGATTCATCTGGTTCTCAATGTTCTGTGGTTCTGCAATCAGAAAGTGGAACTTTGAACTCCCCAAATGAAGCAAAGGGGAGGGGATTTAGCCTCTCGAGTTCTGAGGTATCGAGCATATTCTCGAGGGGACTACAACGTTTTCAAATCAACCATCTTGGACCATCAATGCCATCACTGGCAGAGATCATTGATGGAGGAGGACATGGCATGGTTCTGCCCAAATGGGTTGCAGCAGCTGACAACTGCTGTGACCTTTGTGTTTGATGGCGAAGACAATGGGTTCTTGGTGCAAGTCATTGCACCAAAACCCTGTCTTTGTTGCGACCAAATCCAGCTTGCTGCCATGTTGTCAACGGCAATTGTCACAGGCTTCGCGATGAGGATAGTCCCCGCGTTTGGTTGCAATGGCAAGTCATTTTTGGCTCTTATCAATGTAGGTGTAGGATGTCTCTTATCTCTTTGTTTTGCTTCTCCTCAGTATGAGAGGTGGCTGAGAGAATCAAAGGAATCATCCAATCAGATATGAAGTAAGAAGTATGAAGTATGAAGCAATTGCAGTGCAGTAGACAAAAAGGGTCTGTTCAAGAATAAGAGCATCAAGAGTATGAATTCTGCACTGTGTTTATTTGTGACCCTGAAAGTAGAACAAGGAGAATGTTCATTAAGTCTAGTGTTTGGTTATTCAAAATCAGACATTCTGAAGCAATTTGTACTGGACAAAGATGTTTGGCTTGTGGGTTTGTTTAAGGACAACTGTTCAATGTTTGTCTTTCAATTTGTGTGTAATGAAGGTGGTTTGTCTTTGTAATGAAGAAGAACATTGTCTTGTCTGTGTGTAATAAAGAATATGATTGTGATATCATCCATGTTGTTTCCTTTTTAGCACAATGCAACATTTCTCTTACTTGCTCATGCTAATGCCTATATCCTCTGTTTTCATAAAAATAAGATGACATACTTTTCTTTGATCTCTTCATAAATTAAGTACTTGGTGAATAATAAAAAATAGTATACAGTTTCTAAAAGTGTTTAGATGGAATAAATAATGAAAATGAACTAAATAATTCTAGATTCCATCAATAATGCTTATAAAGTAAAAGAAAATGGCTTTTTGAAAAATCTAATGTAGAGACAGTAGAGATGCTATGTATTTATATTTGAACCAAATTGTTACAAATAAGTGCTGAAATAAAGATTTTGTTTAACAACTATCAATAATTTTCTTAAAGCCCATCTCTTGTGGGCCTAAGTGTGGTGGGTGAGAGAATTAAAGATCTTCTAACAGTTCATGTATTAATTCAACCCCCGTATGGAGATTGAAATAATGAGGAAGAAGAAAACAATTTGAATAGATTTAAAAAATGAGAGTATGAGGAAATAAGAACCTGGATTTTGAGCTTCTTCTTCATGGACTCATCTACACCGTCGATTTGTGAAGAATGTTTGGGTTTAGCTTATACGGATTGATGTTAATCAGAAACAAAGAGGAAAATGAAATGTTGTCTGGATTTTGGTTTGAATCGCCGCAAGAAAGGGCTCGTTCAGATCTGAGCCAAGTTCGCCGGATGAATACAAGAAGAAGGAGAGTGCGAAAAGATACCATCTCATCTTCTCACGTGCCAGCACTATCATTTAAAATAGAGAGTAGCTACTATTTAAATTAATTACTTTTCACACTTAATTAAATTTTAGTAATATATCTGAAATAATGTCTCTATTATTAGTAATATATACATATACCTATACAATTGTAAATATTATAAGTTTCTTGGTTTATTCTATTTTCTTGGGAGGGTGAGACATACTTTGAAATGTTTAGTTTAACTAAACACTCTTTATATTGATTTAGACGTTGAAGTGTGTTGTCTTGGCACCACACAAGTTCAATATGCAATTCTTTTTATAGAACGTATTTGCAAGTCCTAAAGAAGTTTCATCCACATGTCCAAGAGCGCAGCGAGGTTTCCTTGTTGATGGTAATCAATTTCTATAAAAACTAATTTTGAATTATTAAATTTAAGATGTAATTGAAGATATGTGAACTAAAATTGAACCTTTGGAAGTAGTAAAGTAAAAAGTGGCAACCAACTTATTTACAAATATAACAAATTCTTAAAAAATTTCCTCAATTAATTGAAAACAAAATTCTATATTTAAAAATATTTTCATGGAGTTTGTCATTTAAAATAATTTATACTTTTTATTTAGATTACAATTTGTCTTTTATTTTGGGATAGGTGTAAAAAATATTAGCATAATAAAGACATTTTAAAAAAATTATAAATACAACAAAATCTAGACACTTATTATTCATAACAATTATGTTTTTTTTTTTTTTAACTTTAGATTTAAAAAAAAATAAATGAAAGTTTCCTTTTAATAGAGGAAAAAAAAAGGAGATTTTATTTGTCCTAATAGTTTAAAAAAGCCTATGGTTTTTCTTTTTACCAAAGATGCTGACGTGGTAAAACCATCAATGGAATTAATACAGAATTAGAAAGAAAGAAAAAAAAATCCGATCAAAGCAACCTTATCCAATACCAATTGATCGGATTTTTCCAAGTGACGTGGAACTCCCAAGTGATATGTTACATTTTCATCTTCCGCTTCCCCAAGACTTCCCGGAGCAAAATAATCCATCCCTATCACTTGGGAATTCCACCATTTCCATTTTCTTCCTCAAATGTCAGCTTCTTCTCTCTCAATGGCTGCTGTTGCTGCACCAGCTTCAGTTTCTTCTTCATCTCCATTCTACAAGAAACACTTTTTCTCTCAACATCCCAAGCAAATTCCCTCTCATTTTTCTCCAAAACACAACTCATTGAAGCTTCTCAACCTCACAATCCATTTACCCAACTTTTACCCTTTTTCCTTCTCCTCCGTTTCTCATCTCCACTGTGCTCCTCCTGCTTTCGATGGGCTTGAAATCTCCGACCCGGAAACAGAATACGGAGACATACAAGAGTCGGATGGTGAAGAAGAAACCCAAGAAGAAAATGAACAAAAGGTATCGGTATCTCGTGATGCAGGGAAGCTTTACATTGGAAATTTACCCTATGCTATGACTTCTTCCCAATTGACTGAGGTATTTTCCGAAGCCGGTCACGTGGTTTCTGTTGAGGTTTGTGATTGAACTTGTTTTTTTAGGGCTAATTAGAACTGCTTGACCATTGTTGGGTTCTCATGTGATTTATCTTCTGAATCTTAGGTTATATATGATAAAGTTACGGATAGGAGTAGGGGATTTGCGTTTGTGACAATGGCAACTTTGGAGGAAGCTAAAGAAGCAATTCGGATGTTTGATGGCTCTGTAATTACTTATATTCTCTCTTTTTCCTTTCACTTTCTTTTAGCTTAACAATTGTGGAGATTTCTGCATACTTTCTAACTTTGGAGTTTGAAACCAGTGGTTAGAAACTAGGGTTGGATATCCAGAGTTTGTTTTAGCTGTTAGCTTAACTTACTAGTTGTTGTGACTTTCATAGACGTTAATAGAAGGGCAGAGTTTTTTGGCAGTTTTTTTAAAGTAATTTATTTAGAAAGATAGAGAAGTAGTGTGAAGGTTTTTGTAGAATTAGGTGATATTAGTGTCAACGTTACACATTGGAGGGTGCTGATGATTTTAACACAATGGAGCATACAAATAGATTCTAAATGCTCAGTGTAATGGTTTTGGTACCATGGTACGATGTCTCTATATATGATAGACAAATTTATTGACAGTGTGTAAGATATTCAAGATTGCTATAATGTTACTAATGGTTGCACTACTTGTCAGCAAATCGGTGGTCGAACCGTTCGGGTGAATTTCCCTGAAGTACCAAGGGGAGGAGAAAAGGAAGTAATGGGGCCAAAGATAAGAAGCAGCTATAACAAATTTGTAGATAGTCCACACAAAATATATGCAGGGAACCTTGGTTGGAGACTCACTTCTCAGAGTCTAAGAGACGCTTTTGAAAACCAACCGGGGATATTGAGTGCTAAGGTCATCTATGATAGGGCATCTGGAAAAAGTAGAGGTTTTGGATTTGTATCTTTCGAAACTGCTGAGGATGCAGAGTCTGCTTTGGAGTCCATGAATGGAGTGGTAAGGAAGTGGAGTTACTTTCTAAAAGATTGCGAATCTAGAATTAATTATTTAAATAGAGTAGTTGGCAATATGATTCTAGAGATTAGATAACTTGAATCTGTGACAGAATTTACTGATGTGATTGATCCCTAATTACATTATTACTTTTGAACTACTTCAAAATGGGCCCATATTAACATAAACCTTGCAAACCAGAATTACATTATTTGAGAAATACATGAGAAAATGTACCTGCATTTTGTATGTTTAGCCCTGTGTTATAGATACAAGTCACACATTAACCTCATCTTATGCACATGTTTACAGGAAGTTGAAGGTCGGCCGCTGCGTTTGAACAATGCTGCAGAACGGGCCCCAACTTCTCCAGCAGCATTCCCAAGGACTGAGGATACCATTGACAGCAAAGAATTGCTTACGAGTATCAGTGCCTGAAATCTGACGTTGTGAGTTGGCTTGAAAATTAAACTGAAACTGAGGGTGAAGGAAACTGTTCTGCAAATTGCATACCTTCAGGTCTTCCCTCGCAATTCTCTCATTCCTTGCTCAAGGACCAAGGAAGCCTAGATTTTTTTCATTGAGTGGTGTATGTGAGTAGAGGGAAAGTGTGGAAGTGCTGCCATAGGTTAACGAGTTTTTTATGTATGGCTAGGGAATTGGACTGGATGTACTATGGAGTCTCTTTGCTGAGTTAATACTACAATATATTCGTCTCTCAGGCCTTTTCTTACCTTATCTTTGCAAATTATGACTAGAAATCTACAACTACTGATTGTTTGTCATCATCTCCTGAGCATTAACAATTTAAGTGTGAAAAAACCTCTTTAAGGGAAAAGGAGACTGAAAAACTGGAAGCATGGTCATTTAAGAAAGTCAACATACTGGAGAAAAATGTGCTTCTTCTTCCAAAACTATTGGTGTGTATAAGTAATCGAGTTTACAAAAAGTAGGTTTCGGATTTATACTAAACTTTTTCTTCAAGATCATGAGAACCAGCAAGGAGAGCATCTGCTGCAGAGTCCAGGTCTTGAGGAAAGAAAACTCTGCAAAATAGAGCAACACAAGTAGAAAGAAAACAGTAAGACTCCTACAAATAATTTGTTGCGGTCTTGCAGAAAATCCAAGAAGTGTCTGAACGTTGATATTTCGTTCTCGGAAATCCATAATACCTGCAGGTATTGTGATACAAAGTTTCACTAAGCTGATTGATATCCATGATGCCTTTACAGCCAGCCAAGACCTCAAGAACTTGCCTGGAAAAGAAAGCCAAATCTTAGAGAAGCAATAAATTGCATCAAACACAAATCCACCAAAAAAATCTGCCAGATGAGGGAAATATCCAGGATATCTAGAAACAAAAGGATAAAGACATTAAAGGAAAAACAGAGCCAAAAACATATAACTATAGTTGTATCAACACAACCCCTCCTTTAAAGAAATTACAAGGAAATGTCTACAAACAAAAGGATAAAGAGATTGACAAAGGAAAAGTTCCATTTTAACAAGATTCAACAGCAACAAAGATATAAATTCGTACTTTGGAGGATGACGTTTATAATCTACCAATAAAGCCCGACAAATCTAATACAGAAATTCAATAGAGCTCACTTTTGTAACTTCTGTTGCAAAATAGATTAGGGGGAAAAGAAGAAACATAGGCTCCAGTGATGGATCTTATCCTCCCAACTCATATTATAAATTTGCAAAACTGTATGCTTTTAAATTTGAGAATTAGCACAAAGTATGATGTAGTTCTTTCATATAACCTTACAGGCATATCTAGTTGGTCCACTAAAACTAGAAGCAATTATTGGAAAGCATTTGCCTGGATGGTGATATAAATAACAGTTACAAAGTAAAAGGGAAGTCTATTTGAGGGAAAGAACAATAAAATATATTGCATATTACCGAACTAAACATGGTTCATTCCGGCCCTTCACTATGCACTGCTCATCATGCTTTTCTTTCTTCTTAGAAGCCCAGACCGATTTAACAAACTTAATCCCAGCATGTGTATTCTTGATTTCACAATATGGAGAGTCCGTCTCAATCATCAATCTCTCAATTGGTATACCCCTCACAACCTCAAGATTTTCAGCAGTTTTCAGAGAGCAACCATTAATCCCTGTTTAGCAGTTGCAATTAATTTGAGGAATGAGATGTAAGAGGAAAATAAATAAAGCTGAAAGGATGAGCACGTGGCGATGACCTATGTACAAATTACTGAATGAGAGAAGCTTGTCACGATCTTCTGCACTATCTGTGAAAGAATGAACAACTCCAGCACAAAACCTATGCAACAAGCATCAACGGCACAACATTCGTGCAATCAGAAAAGAAAGCAACTACAGTTGGCAAGTTCCTAATCATTTATGAAAAATACAACCATAAAAGGATATGAGGAAAATGAAATGTGTATACATGTAATACTTGGACCATATTCTTTATAACAGTGCAATTCCGTTGGACTTTTTAAGTATGCCCTTATGATTGTCACTTTTCTCCTCTCCGCCAAAAGAAAATGATTTATGAATGTATGTCTATATGCACTTCTCTTCACTCCTATAGAGTGTATTAAGGATAATTGCATTCGTCTTAAGTAAGTTTGCTCTTTCTTTGCTATGAGGAAATAATATGATTTACCTTCCATTTGTCCGTTTTATTGTTTCTATCATTTCCTTCACAATTTCTTATAAGAGAAAAGCTAGGGGTTGTGGTTAAATCTTAAAATGTATACATCGCAGAACCGATTAATTAGTCAGAAAAACAAATTGGATCCCCGCATATTGCTCTTGGTACTTGAAGTTTTATTCCTCAAAGCATTCACATTTTGGTTCTAATTTTCTATTTCAAAGCCAGATGACTAGGGCCGTAAGTCTAGAAAATTCTAATATGGTAAAGGTTTCGTTCTCTCATTGGTTTAGAGGTCTGACCTTCGCTTATTTCGCTCTACAATGTCACAAAAATCTTCAGCAGCTGCACGCATGTGTAGAAACATAGGAAGCTTTGTTGTATGTGCTAATTCAAACTGCTTCTCGAAATATCTACAATTACACAGCTTAGAAATAAATCTCCAATTCTACAATATAAGACTGCATGTATGTTAGGTTGCATAGAATGCAAAACAATTAACATGGGATTTGAAGAATATTCTTCTTGGTATCACTTACTTCTTTTGAATATCAGCAGGGCAAAAGTGAAGCCTGTCATAATCTAATCCACATTCACCAACTGCAACGACCTTAAATACATATGTGCGGCATGAAGATTATTAATCCTCTCAAATAATCACGCCAAAGACATCTAACTCTTTTTTCATTTTTTCTCTTTTTGAAATGAGATAGGTACAAACCTTTCCTTTCTCAATTCCCTCTTTGGTCAATGAAAGAAGAGCCTGAAAATATGTCTCTGGGTCACCACCCTCTTCAAATTCCTGAAAAGAAAGTATATCACAGGCTAAATGAAACCATGAATGATGCACAAAAAATAGAAGAATAAACAACCATGAATGATACACAAAAAAAAGAAGAATAAACAACCTTGCATCTAGTTGGATGCACACCCACAGTACAAAAAAGCCTTCCTACAAGCAAAACAACAGGTTGAACCAAGAGAAACGAAGTTCAAAAAGAGTATAAAGAAGTTCAGCAGAATTTAGACAACAAAAACAAAATAAAACCATCTGTTTCTGCAATTTTAAGGGCTTCCCTTGATTCCTCGAGTGATCCACCGGTCACCTGCATTTGCAAACTATTCTAGATAGTATCACTATCATCATCAGACCCAAAAAATCAAAAGACAGTAAGAAATAAATGGTTTATCAATAATCAGAATATATCTTACATGTATGCTTTATATGTTTATTTTTTTAAAAAAAAAAAATCTTTCTTTCATCCTTCCGATCATGGAAATAAAAGCACATAACCTCACTACTCTTCCGTTTCTTCATTGAGGCTCCGGCAAACGAGAGCATCAAGGAAGCCAATCCATAGATAAATGTTTCAGAGCTTAAAGATACTAAAAAAGGCAATCAAATACCCGAACAATGGGTAATTACAAGACAAAATGCAAAAGACTCACAATGATTCGCTGAACCCCAGCACTCCAAGCCCTGCTCAATACAGCTGCGATGTCAGCTGCGTGGTATTGCTTACCATGGTAAATTCCTTTGAACATACCATCTGCATTCAAAACACTAATCTCATTCCACAGAAATGAAAGGACAGAGACCCTTTCTTTTACCCTAATGTACAAATAACTGACATTTTATCATCGAATGAAATGCTGGCCTCACCTGTAAAATTAACAGCAATATCTGCAAACCGCCATTGATAGAAAGGAGAACTGAGTTAATTGCAACTCGATTGAGTAAAGAATGGGGAAAATTGTGTTTCGGCTGGGAGGAGAGTTACTTACCTATCATTCGCAGTGTTGCCATGGTGGAGGAAAGCGAGAGAAGAGCTAGAAAGATGCGGTTTGATTGGAACTTGCTTAAAATTGGTTCGAGTTGGTTAGGGAGATGACCTCGAATCTGCAATGGATTAGCCGGTCGCCGGTGCTCTCCCGCCGGATTCAACGATGGAGATTTCTCCGATTGGTTCTTTTGTACGTTCCTACCCTCCGAATCCGACAAGATTCTTATTTTTATTTGAAGTAATATTTTCTCAATAAAGAATTAAGTTTAATTGCGTGAAAGTTCCGATTCCAAAATTACTGTAAATAGTAAAACTTCAAAAAAACATTTACAAAAACGGTAAAATCTTGATTTATCGATTATAAAGATTACATTTCTATGGGTATTTATCGATATCATCTAACTTTATAAATATTTTGGTTAATTTTGCTATATTTAAAATATCCTATTGAAATTAAAATTAATGATATAAAATAAACTTTAAAGCTTTTATAAATTAATCAATTAAAAGTTTTCATAGAATTCTTTTTAAAACAACTACTACATAAATTCTTTAACATGTATTTCTTCAAATGCTTGAATCAATGAAATGAGATATTTTCAAATTTTTCTCGAAAGATGTTCAAATGGAAAGAGACTATAATTGAATTTTAAATAATAGAGTTTATTATGCAATGAGTTGCTAATTAGTTCAAGCAAGTTAAACAAAATTTAGGTTAAAGTCAACAAAAGTCTAACTCAATTACTAAAAATTGTTTTATACAACAAAGTCCAATAACAAGAGTTGGAAGTATTGAATGCTTACTTACACGTTAAGGTGATAAGCACAACGTAACAGTGAAAAGTTGAATGATTAAAATTTACAACTAATTGTGAAAAGTTACCCTAAATTCAAGCTTCGTAAAAGTACCCAATCATCCAAAAGACTTAATTAAATTAAAAAATTCAAATTTATTATCATCTTTAATGCATCATGAAATTATTTAGTTTAGGTAACTTGAAAGATTATTAGTTGAATTTAGGGTAAATAGGTCAAATGATGTATCCTTTCATTGTGGTTTATTCAATCAGAATAAATAGAAATATAACTATAAACAAACTCACTCAAAAAAAGAAGCAAAAAAAGTATGAAATGTATTACACAGAAGAATCTAAAATCCAAAGGGTGTATACAACAATGTCTAATCCAACAGGAACAAATCCTGCCTATTCAATGACATCAAGACCTCAAGGTTTTTCATCAATCAAGCCATACTCCATCTAACCTCTTCATGTCTAAACTGTTATAGAATTAAAGAAATAATGGATACTAATGAAAAAATGGAAACAAAATGAGGTAAAAGTAGATAATAAGATTCTGATGTCTCAAATAATATGGGCAGTAACATACAGCGGTATGGTGTGAGGGCTCGGTAGGAGACGACTCGACTCATCGAACTTCGTAGGAAAGAGGCTTTAGACGAGGCGTTTTAGGGTGTTGAGGGTGAACCACTGTTATTTTTCTTCCAAGGCTGCAGGCTGAGGACAATCACCATGACAATGAGCAGCAAAATGATGATGGCAATAATTGTCCATTTCCGGGTGTTTTTCTGGTATACTCTGGCTGTTGTCAACTCCTGTGTGCCACCTCGAACAAAAGAATGAGCCCTGTTTACTTGGCTTTCGATGTCGTCGAGTTTCTCACCTTGCTCATGCACCAAGACTGCCATGTCTAAGAAAACCTGGTGCAGCTCTTTGAGGTTCCTTTCCAGGTCTTTTACAGCATCATGCCTCTCCTGGATCTCACTAATGGTGTCTAAGATTCTGCCTCTACCTTGTTCTTGAATGGCTTTCTGCAAGAATGTCTCACTTTCACCTGCATAGTCGGAGATACCTTATCATGTTAGCAGATTGTTCATCATTCGTCTTGAGATTAAATTTCTGAAATCAACTCGAGCAATTGAACTTCTAATCAATCGCGCATTCAATATATAACCATTGAGGAATTTAGAACACAAGCATGAGTTCATGGGATTAGATTTGGGATTCAATAACCATCCAACATCTCATTTCTAGCAACCCTAAAAAGAAAAACAAACAAAATAACAAACCCTACAAAATTACATAATGTGACACAAACAGATTAAACCTCGCAGGGGAAGGAAGAAGACAAGACTCTTGAACACTACATCCTATTTTAAGACTATGTTCCAATACAAAATATATTCATATCTCCCTCTTTTCCCACATACCAAACACTACATCCTTCATTTCCAAAGTTCTTGAAACTCATTCTTATTCATTCACCAAATAATGGCATCCATCTCCTAGAAAATTGAAAGAGAATATAAAAAAATGGGATCAAAGAAACAAAACCTACTTCCCCCCTTGACATCACCCTACAGCAAGTTTAGATGATCTTCAAGCATTAATATAAACACATTCAAATGGGGAAAATATACAACAGTCATACAACTTCTCATCAGATGCAGTTTGGAACAAATCTTCTTGCTCTAACTTAACTTAATTATAGATGAATTTCATATTATATTATGTGATCATACCAACATCTCAGAACAAATCCCCATCACAAATCATGGTGATCCAGCAAATGATGGGTCTTAAAATTTCATCATCCTCAAGCCAAAATTAGCAAACAAAGAACTTGACCCAGTCAAATTTGAGTTATCTAACCTGTAGATATCAAGACATCAATGGTTTTCTCGTCCGGATTTTCACCAGTAACAGTGTAATATCTTCGCTGAACGGTCTCCCTGTACTCAGAGGAGATCTGTTGCCTAAGATTGTTAAAACTCTCCATAGAATCCTGCAATTTCTTCCTCAAACCGTTGACTACAGAAGTCCGAGTCCGGTCAGAAGAGG
Organism: Cucumis cinereus; assembly: GCA_037974625.1. NCBI lineage: Eukaryota > Viridiplantae > Streptophyta > Magnoliopsida > Cucurbitales > Cucurbitaceae > Cucumis > Cucumis cinereus. Next base: position 15,656,535 of record JBBPDJ010000017.1, read on the forward strand.
AACCAGGACCACAACCAGGGAGGCTCCGGTTGGCAGCATTGGAGCGATCAAGAGCCTCCAATCGGACCTTAATGAGTTTAGCTTTCTTAAGAGCAAGGGAAACATCAGAATCCATGCGAGATCGGAGGTCCTTGACAGCCTTAGCATTGTGAAGGGTCTTGCTCTGTTCATGGGAGTCATGAAGGTTGGAGTAAAGTCGTTCAAGCTCCTTGAGCTCGTCTTTAACAGACTCAACATCTTCAAAGAACTTGTCGAGATTAACAGCAGTGGGGGAAGAGGAGGCGTTGTTACCCATTTCGACGACATGGGTGTCGCGGGAAAAGGAGCGAGAGGAGAATAAATCGTTCATTGGTGAAAACCCAGAAGAAGAAATGGAGAATGGAGAAATGGGTTGGTTGAGAAACAGAGGAAATGAAGAACCCAGAAGAGGGATTTGATGGGTTTTATGAGAAAAGTGGTCAAATGGAGTACAAATGGAGGAATCTGAAGAGGAAAAGGGAAAAGAGAAGTCAAAGGGATGGGGCGGAGAAGTGGGATAGGTGAAGAAGAAATGGAAGAGAGGAAGTTCCTTCGAAAGATGGATCATCAGACTTGGAACCGGTCGTATACATAAAAAGACAACCTTTCTTTTCTTTTCTTTTTTAAAACAAAAAATCTCTAAAAGATATTTAGAAAGCGAATTTTATTAAAAAGTTTTTTCTCTGTTTACGATATCATTTTTGTGATAGACACCTATAGACTATTGTTATACCGTAGTATTTCGTTATAATATAATAATTTTGTAAACTACAAAGTATTACTTTTTTTTATATTGAAGTTTTTTTCAAGGATATTGGCTTAGAGCATCGGATGGAGCAATACAAGTGTATATCAGTTAAACTATGCAATTCTTCTTATTATTATTTTGTTGAGAGCAGTTGAGGGTGAGGATGTGAACTACGAATCGCATACGAGCTACCTTTGTTTTGCTCCATTTACATAGTTGTTGTATTAAAAAAAAACTTTCAAAATTGCAATAATTAAATGTAAACAATATAAATATAAAGATTTTAGAGACATCATGTAATTAATGTGGTTTTGAAATTAAGAACACCTTTTCAACTCGGGCCAAAGTTTAATTGGTTGAAAAAGTATTATTTTCTCACTAACATAAACCAACAAACATAAATTTTATTTTAAATATTACTTTGACGTATGTATTTTTTTTTGTTTTAGTCATTGAGATTTTTTGTATCGATAATCAGTTCGAATTTGATCCAAATTTAATTAGTATTTGTATCGTAATAGACACTAGTTAAAATAATTATAATAAAAATAAATTTAAAAAAAAAAAAAAAAAGACAAAATTGTTTTTTCTATCTCTCCCTTGGTGAAACGAGGGAAAGAAGTTGTTGGTTAGTAATGAGAGTATTGTTTTTGAAGGGGTTTTAGAAAACGCGTTTAAAGAAACACTGTTTTGACTTGGTCCTTTTCCAACGGCGTCTACACGGACCACTTGTTCTTTTTTTTTTTTTTTTCTCTCTTCAATAATGTTTTTGAATCATTTAATTTTCATAAAGTTTAGAGTTTTTTCTTTTATGATAAGGACAAACATGTGGATGCAATTTGCAATCATACCCTTCTTCCAATTGGATCTTTAACTTTGTTCTTATTCTACCTACTACATTACAAATATAAAGTCTTAACAATTTTAATGTACAAAACCTTCTCTCTTTTTTTTTTTTTTTTGTCCAATTGAAATTCTTTAAAATCGAAAGACCAACCCTTCGCTATACATCCGTTTCTTTGAAGGGTGAAGGATAAGATAGAGAAAGGAAAGATGTTTCTTCGAGAAAGTCTAAGAAGAAGAAATCAAAGTTATTAGATTATGAGCAATTTTGTTCCTCTCTAAAAATATAAAAATCTCTTCGACAGAATTCTAAAGAATTCGAAGTATTGATGACTTTATTGTGTTTATCTACTTTATAGTTATTATTGTAAGAAATTGAAATTAATATGAATCTAGAACCTCTAAAGAAAGATGAGATTAACTATTTTAACGTGTAAGAGTTGAGGAGATTCATTTCTTTGATTTTTTATTAATGATATGAGAATTTGCTAGTTAAACTATGTTTAAGTTGACATTGCCGTTTTAAATATTAAGTTATACTCAAGTTAGTTATCATATTATAACAATAATTGTAAAGATATCAAAAAAATCATTTTAAAAAAAATACATGCTCAGAATAGTTATTTAGAAAGTAACATAATGAACAAACATTGAAGGTATAAATTTAAACGAACATTTTCTTAGAACAAAATAAAGAGACATGGTAAAAAATATATCGACCAAAATAAATAAAAGTAAAAAGTATAGGACTAAAGTAGCATTCAAATTTTTTGTTTCCTTTGGGGCTATTTCTCATGACGACAAGATAGATCAATTTTAGTTTAACTTTTAATAAATCTTAAATTTAGTCAATCAAAATTAAATTTAACCAAAATCAGTTGAATAATATCAATAATTTTCATGAATTTATTTTAAAAATTTAAGATAAAAAAGTTAATGGACAGCGAAAAGACTTTAAGAAATGAACAACGAAATAACAGTGAAGCTAATTACAAATAGTTGAGTTGAACAAACTTCAAAATGTTACTTACAAATTCAAGTGATTAGGTAGAAAAAAATGAAAACCATGATAAAAATTGTGAGAAAACGAACAAAATAGTGAGTCAAACTTTTTCTTTCGACGAGTTTCGTAACTATTGTAGACCGTCCTAGAAGATTGTTAATGTCAACTTATGTCACAACTACATGGTAGGTTAGTTGGCAACGATAACTTGAAAATCATAAAAAAAAAAAAATTTAAAAAAATAAATAAATATAAAACAAAAAAAATAAAGTTTAAATTTCTGAGAAAATTTTCAATTCCTATAACTTGGAAACCAAGTTTCTCTAATCCAAAATGTAAGTCTGTATACAGCGACAGGGTGAAGAAGCCATTGTCGTTTCTAGTTCCCCCTTATTACACCAACACCAAGAAAGAATTTAATTTATGTAACCTAAATAAACTTGATTTTAAGCTTCCTACCCCCATCAAAAATGCTTTTGATACGAATTATAATTCACAAGGGAAATTATAACAACGCTGTGAAAACATTCCTAATGCCAAAAATGAATGGAAAATGGACCTGCATACATGATTTTGAAATTTCTCAAGTAGATTGAAGGACATTAAGATAGTATGGATAGCCTCGACATGTTCCTGATAATGTAGTAGTTTCGACGTTTCCTGAACCGGCCAATGGTAGAAGTTCCCACTGTAAAATGTAGTTTGAGAGATCATATATTCCAGGAGAAAATATACAGATCTGAAGAGGAGCTTCAGCCATGGACTTGGGTTCAATTTGTACTGTTGTTGAGCTTGTTCCTGACCAAATAAATGGGGAGGCACTTTCAAGTGAAGATGACTTCCCCATTTGTGTTCCAAGAACATCAGATGTGACCTTAATGTCCTGTGTGAGTGAGGCGTAGTGCCATCCTGTTTGGTTCGCAGAGTTAGGCGATTGTGGAACAGTTTCATTACCTTCATTCGTTGATGCTGAATCACTTGTTTTAATGCGTATGGATGCAGTTGAGTCTGAAGAGTTATAGATTGTCATTTTGAAATTGATTTCACTGAAAGAATTAGAGAAGTCGTGATATGAACTCCGAGGCCCTTCAAGTAGCCACCATATAGGACTGTTGCTTGAAGTACTGCATAAATAAAAAGAAAAGACAAAGGAAAATAAGTAGATAAATCCACGACACAAACAAACAAATTCTCGAATTCTATCAATAGAAAAGCTTGTGTGAACAAAATAGTAAAATTGCTCTGTATCTTACCTACAATGGCACACATGATGGGAGAATAGACGTGATGATTCAGAAATTCCAGGATCAGTAGTATTCTTAAGTGGCCGAGTGATCAAAATAAAGTCCACGGTATTTGGTTCCTGATAAATGCAGAATGTCGTAGTAAGGAAACAAAAAAATTTACGATATAAGAAAATGCCATACTGAACAATGTTCATTTATGGTTAGTTTTGTCACTAGTAACAGTATGAAACTTGTGTATATATTTTTTAACTGAGATAATCTCCCAAGTGTAAGCCTAAAGAATGTTGGAACATGACTAGACACTACTCATGAATCTTACAAGAATCAGTTACTATAGCCAACACTAGGGATTCAAATGCTAAAGAAACCACATTCTGCAGAAACACATAGAAAAGAAGTGACACGGCACGCCAGTATTTGAATAATTTAGCCTAATAGACAATGGGGTTAAAATTTAGCAACTGTCATTAGTAAGCATTTGGAAGTTAAATGGTTAAAATGAAAACCAATTACCTGGTTCGAAGTTCCTTGGTACACTCTTTCAGAATGATGGAAAGCAGCCAGAGGAAAACTAGCCGTATCAAAGAGTTGTTCATCACTACTCTGAGGACCCAACTTTAGATCACTTCCAAGTAGCACCGGGACAGAAGATACATTTTTTTCAGAACTGAACGATGTGCTAATATTCTGAATACAAAGAAGAAAATGTGAGATTAGTAGTAATTGCATTTTTTTCTTTTTTTTCTTTTTTGACATGGTGTAGTACACTAGGAAAAAGAACAGAGACTTTGTCCAGATAACTAAATAGACTTGGACTATAAGCTGTGCCTGAAGTTTGTTTGAAAGACAAATTTTCTGTCGTTAGAAAGCAAAAATATCATATTCAAATGACATCTTCATCTTTTAAGGAATTGCAACTTCATCCCTTATACTTGAAAGCTATGAAGCACCAACACTCCTAAAATGGTCAAACGGACGTCGACACACTCCCAACATGTGTCTGACACACAAAATATCGTGTCTTATTATTTTATTGTTTTCTTTTTCTGATATGCTGCAACATGCAAAGCCACACTGGAACACATGAAGGACACACTGCTGAGTTTTTTTTTTTTTTTAAATGGTTTTGCTACCCCACTTAAGTCAATTGAGGTCCGACCCTTTTTTCTCTAAATCTTAACTTTTTCTGCACTCGTCCATGGATTTCTCTATTCTCATAACCTACTAGCCACTTACTCTTCCATCCTCAAAAGTTCAAAACGGATATACTATTGCCTTTTTCATGAAATGTATGGATGTTCTTTTGATGTTAGTAGGTAATATTCACAATATGTCTTAATATGCACACAAATATTCATTTTTGTAAGAAAAAAATAGTGTGTCCCTAGCGTGTGGTGTCCCACTTTTTTTAGAAAGTGACATGTCAGCGTGCCCGTGTTGTGTCTGTGTTGCGTGTCAGTGTTTGTTCTTCTAAGCTTGAAAGTTTTCGTCTGTTAGGTAAGGACTCTCTTAATATCTAACCTAGTTAGTTATTGATGCCCTAACATGCAACAACTCCTGAAATAATTTTTGTTCCGAAAGGAAAAAGATAAACTCATATTTCCATATGAAAGAGCTGTGGTCTTCCCAAAAAGAGACATTTATGAATTGAAGCTTTCTTGTCATCCTCCCGCAAGAATCTCTACTCCAATCAAGAAGGAAGGATCCTCTCCTCTTCCTAACTGTAGATCAGTATGGGCAACTCGTGGATGTCACTAGAAAAGATCTGTTGACTTTAACAGATAAGACTCACAAACTTGAGGCCAAATACTTTTTTCACGATAGTACGAGGGAGCAGATTGAAAGCGCTTTCAAGAACGTGCTTTACACATGGTTACTCCAATTATAAAGTGCCTACTTGACTAATGACTACTGTCACCTGATTAGTCAGAAATAAAATAATAGTAAAGCATTTACTCGAAGTGAATGTTCAATAATGATGGAAACTTAGCTTAGCTTCAGCTCCTTGTATATACCTTTAGAACGAAGAAACATGACAATGCTTGACTAGGCATTAAAGCCCGTGAAGGAAAAATCGAATCAACAGGTTGAAGCAACGAAAGTTCCCAGTTCTGTCCAATAGATGACAACTGATGAATTTGGAAAATCTTGGCGCTAGTCTTGTTGATAATATCCATTCGAACGAGAAACTCATGCAATCTTGATGGACATGGATTGATTTGGAATGATAAATCCAAGGATGGCAAAACCTTAAGACGGTTAAAAGAAACAACCCAAATTAGAAAATTTAGCAGACGATTAATCCATTCAGAGGGAGCAATTATGTTCACGAAGTATTTAATAAATCTGCCATTCAACTCAGAGAATATGGAGAAGAAAAATCGACAACCAAAATTAAAGCAGACAAAGTAAAAAAGAGAACTATTTATTTTTTCATTTAATGGTAGAGAAAACATTCAAACCACTGGACACAAGCAAACAGAAAAACAACCCCTTCAGAAGGAACAAAGCTATATATATATATATATATATATTAACCTGCCAAAGCAAATGCCAGAACCCAGACAACCAATAACCAAAATAGACAGTCTGCTCGCATATAACGGGAAGAAAAAATAAAAGAAAAGTTCTTCTGAACGTAACGCCTAAAAAGGATGTAATTTAGACCCTATGCCGACATGAATTATCATATATCGAGGGTAAACCCACTAGTTTCAACTAGAAAGGCAAAACTATACACAGCTTAAAGCCACTCAAGCCACCAAGTCATGCTATTTTACAATACCTGAATATTGTAATGCAAGCGTAGAATCCGATATCTCATGATATTTGATACATCTTCCATCTCATAATATATGCTTACGTACAAGGATATATTTCCAGGAACAGCAGCTCGAAGCCAAAGGGGCAACAACAAGGGTGTTCCGCCTTGAATTGAAGTGTCCTGGAACATTCGAGTGTGAAGTATTGATTTACTGACTAGGAAAAACTACAATACATACGATAATGTAAATTATAATTTTGAAAAGATTTGAGAGTAAACCGTCTTCTAAAGTACAAAAATATTAATTTCTAAAAAAATTGTCCAACAAGATTTACAACGAAAAGGAGAAATCGGCATCTAAGAAAATCATTACATTAAACTCTGTCCCAAATTTTGAATAGTATTTATCTGAACAACCTTATAATTTATATGATTGTCCAAAAGCAAGAGCTCATATGAAACCTACATGAACATTTGTCCAAAACAAATTTTGCTTCAAAATTTTAACTTACCAATGCCTGGACCATCAACGGATCAATTTTTAGGACGCTCAAGCTAAAAGTATGGTGTCTGGAAAATTTTGCTATTGCTATAGACCGGTTAATAAATGCCACAATGAATGTTTTGTACACTGACCTGAGGAAACAAAAATGTGTCATTTGGTGTTGTGCTGGGGACGGGGTGTACTCCCTGTTCGCTATAATTTGGCTTCTCCAAGCAAGCAGGGAAGTCTTTATCCGTATTTTCTTGATTCCCAATTTTCAAGAATCGTGATTGACTGATCTTCATTTTCAAATTCTGCCAGAATGTAGTTACTGGATCGTTAAGTAAGAGTACTTCAACATTTATCACAAGCTTAAACATATATGCTTCTTTCAACAAACGCCAAAAATAAATAAAATAAATAATAATGATAATAAGTTTAAATTAAAAGAAAAGAAGAAGAAGAAAGATACATGCACACACAGAAAATCTTTGCCAGACATATATAGAGGTAGTAGTTGGACAGTCTTTTTTATGAAAAGTTGCAAGTGGCTCCCTACTTCATGGAGCTAGATGTCAGAACTTCAAGACTTCTTTAAGGTTAACCAGATAGTGATTGACTAAATAAAAATTTTTACAGGTCAAGTAACTCGGTTTGTGAAGAATAGCCAAGATGCAACTGTCATACCTTTACAGAAAACTTAGATTGATTTTTTAGTTCAAGAACAGGGCGCTGTAAATCTCCAGCATATGCCACTTTAGGAAGTGACAGAATGCTACCCTCAAGCTTTGGTAGACTCTGGATGTCAAGAATATAGGTGTAAGCAAAAGGTAGTAACAGCTTAATCTGCAATTCCAAAATCTTAAAAACAAACAGCCAAGATGATTTCAGAGGCTAAGAAGAAGATATGCACCTTGATCACTATAAACTTCAGGTTATCAGCAAGAGAATGCTTAGCTTTCTGTCTCCCCTTAGCAATATTCTTATGTCCTAGATTGTCAATAAAATTGTGAAAACCCAAGACAGAATCTGACAGTTTCCATCTAATACCAACAATTCGTAGGATGCCTTCTATTTTGGGAGTAACTGTTAGTTGCACCTGCAAAATTAGAATGTTTATTATAAATTCTGAGATGAAAGTAATTACAATAAGAAAACGTTAACTATATGCCAACTACCGATGCATAACCTAATTTTACGAGTTAAGACTAAAGTAATCATTCACTGTAGACTGGTAGGAGTACTGTTGGGATAAAAATGGGAAAAAAAATACAAACACGTGCAATTAACTGACACTTAGTTGGCAAGTGGAGGAAATTCTAAAGTCGATCCATTCTCTCTTTTAAGTTTCACATAACACGTGCAATGCAGTAACAAACTAGTTGGAGAAAATGACAAAAAATAAAATAATAAAATAAAAATTAAGAATATAGAACACAAGTTCAAACTTATGGTGGCCAAGAGACATTAAAAATTTTCTCAACACCCAAAAAATCTAAGGTCTGTCATGTTATGTAAGGCTAGCTGAAGTGCACAAAAGATGGCTCCTCAATGCAGGCAATACCCAAGGATCTCTGCAGACTGATTCACAAGAGCTAAAATACCAAGGACTAAATTATTCTTGTTTTCTTCTATTTTGTTTGATGATAGGGCATAAAGAAAAATTTACTCACAACTTTTTCTTCATTCTCTTCTAAAGAGAGGTGAACTTCAGACAAAGTATACGAAGCATTGTCAGATCCCAAGTCCCTGGAATGAGGAAAAAGATAATATTCTAAATATATTCGATGGCTTGAGCAACAACTTGATATAATTAAAATAAAAATGCATTAAACACATACCAATCAGATGACCACTTGAGTTCGGTATTATTCTGGACACCACTAATTATGTTAGTTGTACCTGTACCATCACTGACACTCATTCTCCTATTTTGGAAAAAGTTTTTTAAAAAAATGAATATCCAAATTCCAAAACAGGGAAGAATTGAAGTACCAGATTCAGTTTCATCAGATTTTGAAGAAAGATCACATATCAGGGAAACGCTAGAGATGGAAATAGGGATCTGAAGAGGGTTTTTAAATACAATATCCACTTTCACTGGTTCTGCAAAACAAAAAACCAAAAAACAAAAACAAAAAAAAACACAATATCATGCATCACCACATAAAGATCTCCTATAAAGTTTGTTCATTCCGGATGATATAAAATGCATCACATAATAGCTAATATCTGATGATTCAATCATGTCTTGACTATATGACTGACTATGTTACAACAAAGATGCTGCATAAACGCTATTAAAGAGAGCAGAAAGTTAACATAGAATTCAGTGGCATTTTCCAGAAAGCAAAGATTATTTAAAATAAGTGAAGTGTGCAGAAGGAATGATTATTTAGCTCTTTGTAGTATTGTATCTCTCTTTGTACTTCGAGCATTAGTCTCATTTCATTATCTTAATGAAGAGGCTTGTTTCCATGTCCAAAAAAAGGTGAGGTTTGCATAGATTTCAAGCCAAGTTTTCTCACTATAATGATGACTACACTAGTGACTAAAAATTTTATTTGTTTAACAACGCAGGAAATAACTTTTGTAGTTATACCATTTCTATGGTTTGAAAGAAACCAACGAGTATTTCATGATAAAGCTTTAACGTGGAGAGAACGTTTTGATTATGCTTGCCTCAACGCTTTAACGTGGTGCTCCTTGACCAAAGACTTTCAAGACTACTCCTTGCAAGAAATCCTTTTAAACTGAAACGCATTCATAACACAAAACAGTGGGCCTTGATCATAGCAGTTTTTATGTTTTGAGTTTATGTCAATGATTAAGTTTGTATGTTTCACAGTGATGTTGTTGACTGAATGTTTGTTTTGTTTTGTTTGTTTCTGTAAGACTGAATTATTAGTAGGCACAACCAGCAGCTTTTATTGTATGGAATCAAATTTGGGATCTGTCCAAATTGATTTCTGTTTTTGTAATAGTTATTTGAGGAGATGATGAGGGTGCTAGGGGGGTGTCAACCTAGTTAAGATGTCCCGGTGCGCCTACTAATCCTACATTCCCCTCCCCCTCCCCTTTTCTTTTCGCTCTTTGTTTAGAGCTTTTGTCTCTTTATTTTTCAATATTAATAAAGAGCTGTTTCCTTTACAAAAAAAAACAATTGGAATACCCATCTGCTAGTTTTTCTTGGGGAGGGTCCCCTCGTCCCTTGCTCTTAGGCTGTTTTTCTATTGTCTGTCTTGAATATATTTGTTTCTTATCCAAAAAAAAAAACGTAGGAAATGACAGCTTTATCAACCAGTAGCATGCTCTAATATTTTCAAAGATTTCACAGAATCAGATAAGTGAACTCTTACTTGCATAAACATAAAGGCCAATATAAAAGAATAATCCAAAAACTTAAAAAATCACTAATTTCTCTGTTTCAAGATGTCCAAAAGAAAGGATAAGTTTAAGTTCATCCACATTTCCATCTTTGTATTTTTGTATCTGTATCCAAAATCATTAGCCTTCCTGCAGCACTGAAGTTACCAAAAGCTTGAAAAGGCTAGCCCCAGATCCCTCTAGAGTAGCTGGTTGCCGATGCATATGTTTTCACCTTTCAGGAAGATTATTTATTCCCTTACATATCATTGTTAATAACGTGGAGATACTGAGATGCTGATGGGCACATCAATATTGTCTGACATTTCACACCATGGTGAGTACACATATCATGGATTTTGATTCAAAGAACTTGGTAATTTATGATTTCTTTTTCTTTCATCTTATGCAAGAAAAAAGCTAATGTATTTTTTTAAAACAACAAACGACACTTTTCATTTTAGAAATGAAGAGACTAATCCTCAAAAGATACTCCATGAAGGAGTCAACTATTGGTATCTATTTTTCAATTTTTTTTCCTATCAAATGAGTGTTTGGATCAGATTCTTAAACCAACTTATTTCAGATTCTTAAACCAACTTATTTCAGATTCTTACTGCGCCATCCTCGTCTCCAACACCCCAAATTTTTTGGGTCAATGTTTTGGGAAATGTGTCAAAAGAAATTTATCTACAATCTGAGAGTCCTTATGACAAATTTTTAGCTTGGAGGAAGTGGTTTGACTTAGTCAAGATCAAATATTTCCGGGAGCTCTTTATCATCCTGCATTGATCATTATTAATTGGAATGTTTATATATCACATTTCTTATTGTGCAATCATTTTTTTAATGAGACATGATGTGATCATTATCTTGCATGTTATGTCAAATAATCGGGAATTTTGGAAAAGGGTGTTATCACAGTAACATGATTTCCCATGATGATCGAGGTGGATATGTACTACTCCATACCTCCTGCAACGCAAATACTTGATTCTTTATACTTTTTCGACATAATCTTTGACTGTAATTCCAACCAATTTGTCCTCCCAGAGGATAATGACGGAATCATGTCTTCCTCTAACGACCGCCATAAACTTTCTCGAACATCAGCCTGCAATGTTTCAGAATATATCAATCAGCTAGGTAAAGGAGATAATAGCATAAACTACAAGAATCATCAATGACATCTTGAACTTCCATTAACCTTAGTGGGACTCTTGTTTTCTCAAAAGAGACAAAATAATGAGAGTATACCGATCAACGAGAATATTGTTAACAGTAAATTTTTCATTATGCCCTGTTTGAGCGATAAAGAGCATTTACTTTCAAATGGAATTGCAAGGAAATGGAAGAGAGAGAGAGAGAGGCGACTGAGAAACTTGTTTTAAGAAAGTTTCTATAAAAATAATAATAGAAGAAAAGAAAGAATAACACCGGGTATACGTGGAAAACCCTAGTTCAGGGAGAAAAAAC
>JBBPDJ010000017.1:15668583-15679166 GCA_037974625.1 Cucumis cinereus
ACTCCGAGGCCGCCAAAGCATATAGGTTTACACGTGATCTCCCAATTAACCAGATTTTTCAAAGGGTTGCACTGCCCCCCGCTCCACAAAAAATCTCTAATCATCTTTTCAAGCTTTTTAATAATAAGGATTGGGGCTTTAAGTAAAGAGAAGAGGTAGCAAGGTAAGCTATTCAACACTGCTTGCACGAGAGTGAGTCTGCCCCCTTTCGATATTTCTGTTTTCCTCCAACTGTCAATCTTCCTGGCCATTCGGTCAAGCAGCTCGTCCCACCCCAACTTTACCGTATCACGACCTCCAATGGAAAAACCAAGGTAGAGGAAAGGGAGACTTTCAGCATTACACCCTACAGAGGCAGCCAAGGGATACAATGTTGTTATGTTATGGCAATGAGGAATGAGGACTCCTTTTTTATCCTTAACCATATGGTGGGGTTGTTTGGGGCCATGTCTGAAATTAAAATTTATAAGAGTAAGTGCCAAATCTTGGGTATTAATTGTGATTAGGATAAGCTTGGAAGATTGCGAGCTTGGGTCCTTGCCTTTCTGTTATCTTGACCTCTCTTTCAGGGGTTAACTTGAGGGCTTTGTCTTTTTTGGAATCCCATATCTGAGAATATTGGTAAAAGGCTAGCTGCTTGGAAGAAAGGCTATTTTTCCAAGGTTAGTAGGCTTACTCTAATCAAATTTGTGCCAAGTGGTACTCCTGTTTATTATATTTCCCTATTTAATGCTCCCAACTCAGTTTGCAAGAGCCTTCCTTTAGATTGTTGTTGGATTCCTTCCTATTAGTGATTCGGTCATTGATGTGGTTTGGAGGATTAAGATACCGAAGGAAATTAAGTTCTTTACTTGGTAGGTTTTGCTTGGCCGTGTGAACACTTTGGATAGGATTGCTTGGAAGATGACCCTGTTAATGGGTCCTTTCGATTGTATTCTTTGTCAAAAGGCGGAGGAAAACCTGAATCACCTTCTTTAGGGATGTCAGTCTAGGAGGTCTGTTTTGACTTGCTTCCTTCAAGAGTTTGCTGTTTAGATAGCTGAACAGAGGGATATTCATGCGATGATCGGAGAGTTTCTCCTCCATTTGCCTTTCAGAGAGATAGGCCATTTGTGATGGTTTGCTGGAGTGTATGTTGTGTTATGAGATATTGGGGGGGGGGGGGGGGACCAATTGGGTGTTCAGAGGTTTGGATAAGGACCCTAGTGAGGTTTCACCTTTCGTTTTGAAGTTTTTTTTGTAATTACTCTCGGTATCATCTTACTTAGTTGGAAAGCCTTTCTTTAGGGGTTGCTTTTGTGGGTTTATTTCTTTATCTTTTTGTTTGCCTCTGTATTTTTTCATTTTTTTTCTCAATGAAAGTAGTTGATTGTACCAAAAAAAAAAAAAAAGAAGAAAAAAAAAGAAAGAAAAAGAAGAATTTCCCTCTAGTATTCTATATATTTTTCTACGAGATTTATTGTTGATTGTTTGAGTCTCTATTTTCTCAAAGGTGACTTTCCATGGAGTGTGTTGATTTCTTTGAATGTTTGACTCAAGGGGCATTATGGCTTTATTTCTCTAGTTAATGCTGTCCACAATTTTTGCCTTGAATGCCAGGTATTGGTTGTTTCAGGAGAGACAGGTTGTGGTAAAACCACACAGCTCCCTCAATTTATTTTAGAAGAGGAGATATCAAAACTTCGTGGTGCTGACTGCCGAATTATATGCACCCAACCTCGGCGTATCTCTGCTATTTCAGTTGCTGCTCGTATATCCTCTGAAAGGGGAGAAAATCTTGGTGAAACAGTTGGATATCAAATACGATTGGAAGCAAAACAATCAGCTCAGACTCGACTACTATTTTGCACCACTGGAGTTCTACTCCGGCAGTTGGTACGTATGCTTTTCATGTGCATGTGTTTCTGATATCCTTTTAATAGGCCATAGATCCCTTGTTCCCCCAAATAATCTCATCTATGCTATGTACATTTATAATTAAACTATAAAGGTGTTACATAAACTAGCTTGATAAAAAAAATCTCTGGCCTATGCTTGTTAGTTGTGACTTGCAGTGTTTACTGAATTATGAGTGCAATTGAAAACTAATTCCTGGCTATTTATGTTGGTGGAAATTTAATTTTCCATCTGAACACATCTTCAGACTTCTCCAGTTCTTTCATAGGCTCCAAATTTTGGCTATTCTGTTTTAAGTCTTGTCTGAAACTTGTGCTTGTTGTGGCTTTGGTAAGGTCATGGTCTCTTAGCCTGCTGAAAGCTGTGATAGTTACACAATCTTAGGGGCTCCTCGTCTTGAATTTCAGGTTCAGGACCCACAATTAACTGGTGTTAGCCATTTGCTTGTGGATGAAATACATGAAAGAGGCATGAATGAAGACTTTTTATTAATAATTCTGCGCAACCTTCTTCCTCGGCGGCCAGATTTACGTCTTATTTTAATGAGTGCCACCATCAATGCAGATTTGTTCTCCAAATACTTTGGAAATGCCCCGACGCTACACATACCAGTATGTATAACATCTTTCTTGTAACATATTTTAGTATGTATTGTGTAATAATTATAACGTATTGTGTTACCCTGAAATATCAGGGAAAAACATTTGCTGTGACAGTGTTCTTTCTAGAGGATGTGCTGGAGAAAACTCGTTATAATATCAAGTCAGAGTTTGAAAACTTTGAAGGAAATTCAAGGAGAAGAAGGAGACAACAAGAATCTAAGAAGGACCCTTTATCAGAATTATTTGAGGCATTCTTTATCCCTAATACTGTATTTAATGTTTTTTTTTGTGTATTGGCATGGTTATTTACATTATTTGGTATATTTGAATGTTATAACGTGCATGGTTTTAGTTGTGGGTTCCTTTTTGTTCTGTTCTCTTTAGAAAGTTGGTAGTTCAGTAACTTCTCAAATATCATTGAAAAGCTCACATTGCTTGTAAGTCGTAAAACAAAATTTTCTTTGAGAGCGAAACATACAGTACTAGTAGCTTGTTTTTCTTATTCTCTTGCAGTTCAGTTGTAACATTTATGTTATTTCTATTGCACTTGGAGGATTTCAATTCTATATTACTGAAATGTTGATTGGTGGGATCTCATTTCTAATTTTAGTGCACTGCCAGAAATGTAAATGAGTTGTTGGTTTAGATGTATTTTTTGTTAATGATTGACCAATTCAAGGTACTTCTGTGGACATTTGGTGTATAGGCTTTAAAATATTAGAATCATTCCTGATTAGAATTGTGTAATCAACGTATTATTTCTAGTTGTACTAACCTGCACATTATTGTTGATGTATAGGATGTTGATATTGATTCTCAGTACAGAGGATATAGTTCATCTACGAGAAAGTCACTTGAAGCCTGGTCTGGAACACAACTTGATTTGAGTCTGGTATGTTCTTAGATGTTATAATGAACCACAGAAGATGAATCTATTGCTACGTCTTCTTCTTCTTCTTCTCTTTTGTTTTTTCTTTAAATAAAAGAAAAAAGTATTTCTCATGCGATGAAAATATAACACATGGGGGACATCAAGAATCCGAATCTGACATAAAAAACTTATTATTACTTTATTTGATTTCTATTACCACAGAAGATTTTAGTAGCTTGTTGGTTGTTTCAAGACTTTTTGTGTAAAACGATTGGAGTGGATTTCATCAAATTCTAGGAGGAACATTTTCAAATCAACATCAGCCTCAATCCTCTGTTTGAGGATAAGGCTCTAATCCGTTCATCTAGAGGAAAACTGGACGATTTGATTGAGATCCCTGGGATTGGAAACGTTTTGGGCCTTTCTACTTACTAATTGAAAAATGGAACAAGTTTAAGCATGGTAGGCCGGAATTTTTTAGAGGTTTTGGTGGGTGGATCTCCATAAAAAATCTCCCGCTCGATTCCTGGAAAAAGGATGTCTGTACTGCAATTGGAAATTATTTTGGTAGCCTTGAAGACATTTCTTTAGACACTCTGAATATGACCAGTGTGTCAGAAACTAAAATCAAAGTAAGACAAAATCTTAGTGGGTTTTTACCGGCAACTATCGAACTGAAGGATGAAGTTCATGGCAATTTTTTTCTTAATTTTGGTGACATTAAAGCTATAGAAGAAGCCTGCAGCCATTCGGAATGCTCTTTATATCAAGGATTTTACTAATCCAATTGACTTAGCAAGAATAGTCCAAACTTTAAAGGATGAAGGAGTAAATTTGCAAGTTTTGAAACCGGAATGGGCATTTCTTAATTCAGCCCAATCAAAGCCATATGTTGCTAGAAATCCCCTCAAAGATAGTCAGTTTCTCAAGTCAGCACAAGCTTGCTCGACGAGTGACCCATTCTCATTCCGCTGGATTTCGTCTCCTAGATTAAATTTGAAAAAGAAATTCAAATTTGGAGGGAATTCTCTTGCAGAAGTTGTAGAGGCACCGATAAAGAGGAGAGATATTTTTTCGGCTAAGCCACTTATTGTGCCCAATGGAAAACCAGGAAACTCCCACTTGATTATTAAGAAATTACATTTGGGTGACACACCATCGAATCAAAGCCAAATGGCAACCGGTTACTCCCCAAACGTTTCATCTCTAAACAAACGGCCGTTGTCCCATACCCAAGCAGAGAAGTTAGTTTCTTTCTCAACTGACGCTTCAGTGCCCATTAGATTTCCATCTAGTAAAGTTCCATCCACCTCCTCATCTTCAACCTCTCTCTCCTCTTCTCTCTCTTCCTCGGCAAGGTCGAAGTCCAGAGTCAAAAACAAAAACAAGTCAAAATCAAGAAAATTTCCACATCTCTTTAAACCATTCCCGAAACATTTTGTTAAAAGAAAGAGACTGAAAGAGGCCACGAGATTAAGATCTTTAAAGGCCAAGTTAATTTCAGAACAGAACCATGATTTTGCTGGAGGAAAAATGTGCCCATTCCCATTCCTCATCTCTCTAACATGTCAGAATCTCAAACCTGAACTCTTCCTCAATTTACACACTATTTTTTCTTCCCTAATTCAAAGATTAAATTCTTGAGAGGTACTCCAAACCACACTCCGACTCCTCCACCCAAAACAAAGGTTGATAAAGAAATTGACTCTTCTTTTAGTGTGAGTAGTGAGGAAGACAATAAGTTGGAAAGGTCAGTTGAAAAAAAGACTCAGCACTCGCAGGAACCCTTAGATACTGATCTCAATTCTCTGTTTCAAACCGAGGATGATTTGCTCATTGACACACATTCTTCAGAACCACCATCATAGGATCAGCCTTGTGACATTCCAGTACATTTGAAATCTATTGTTGGCAAATGCAAATTGGTCTTGGCCTGAGTTCGGAAAGAAGCAATTGTATAGTTACCTTGGTTGTGGAACAATGAAAATCATTTCATGGAACACGAGAGGGTTGAAGAATGTTAACAAGAGATTGTCCCTAAAGAGATTCTTGAAAATTCACAATCTGGAAGTGGTACTTATACGTGAATCTAAGAAAGAAGATTTTGATGTCCTTTTCATCAAATCACTTTGGAGTTCAAAAGACATTGGATGGGAATTTGTTGAGTCGTTTGGAACTTAGGGAGGATTGCTAATTATGTGGGGCAGAAGCAAATTAACAGTTTCTGACTAAAGGACGGATACTATTTGGCAGTAAAATGCACCACTCTATGTAGAAAATCTTGCTGGATAATCAACGTGTATGGTCCAAACAATTATAGAGAACGGAGATTGTGATCTAGTCATTGAAAGAGCATGGAACAGTAGTAGTTCAGAAGGCTGGGCAGGCTTTGCTCTTAATTCTAAACTGAGGTTGGTTAAAAACTTAGTAAAAGCTTGGCTGGTTGACTTCCAGAATAATCAGAAAAGAAGGGAAGAAGAACTGATCAAAGAAATGGAAAGATTAGATGTTTTGGCTGATGTAACAAGTCTATCAGATTCTGACTTAGCTTCCAGACCCAATATCAAGGCAGAACTGATGTCTTTTTACAGATTTGAGGAGATTAATTTAATTCAGAAAAGCAAGTTGAACTGGATGCGGTTGTGAGACGAAAATACCAGTTTTTTCCACATATTCCTTGCAGCCGAGAAGAGGAAGAACCTGATTACAGAGCTAGTTAATGAATTCGGGGTGCCCACCAAATCTTTTCGAGAAATCGAAAGCCTAATTCTGGATTTTTATACTAAACTCTTCTCTAGAAGTCTGGGCGAGATATATATTCTATAAGTTTTGTTTGGCCTTCTATAACTCCTACATAAAATTTAATGCTCACAGCAAAGTTTTTGGAGATTGAAATAAAAGTTGCTGTCAAGTCCCTTGGAAAATGCAAAGCCCTTGGACCAAATGGTTTCACTGTTGAATTCCTTATTAAATATTGAAATTTAGTTAAACCAAACTTACTATCTATTTTTGAAGAATTCCATCGAAATGGTAGATTAAAAAACGCTTGTGTGCGGGAGAATTTCATTTCCTTGATCCAGAAAAGAGAAAATGTGGTGGCTGTCAAAAACTTCAGACCTATTAGTCTCACAACCTTGACTTACAAGGTAATTGCCAAGGTGCTGTCCGAGAGACTCAAAAAGGTAATGCCTTGCATCATTGCTCCTTTGCAAAGCGCATTTATAGAAGGAAGGCAAATTCTAGATCCCATCCTTGTTGCTATTGAAGTTGTTGAGGATTATCGGGTCAAGAAGAAGAGAGGTTGGATCCTTAAGCTTGATTTGGAAAAAACCTTTGACCGGGTTGAATGGGACTTCCTTGAGAAAATCTTGAAAAGCAAAAAGTGTGATCCCAAGTGGATTGAGTGGATAATGGGCTGCATTAAAAACCCAAGATAGTCTGTTTTCATCAATGGAAAGCCGAGAGGAAGAGTGATGGCTTCAAGGAGAATCAGGCAAGGCGACCCCTCTCATCTTTCCTTTTTCTACTGGTAAGTGAAATACTTGGTGCTCCAGTTGAAAATCTGCATCAAAATGGTCTCTATGAAGGCTTTGTTTGTGGGCAAGGACAAGATTCATGTGCTTATTCTTCAGTTTGCGAATGATACCCTTCTTTTTGCAACTATGGCAGCAACATGATGGACAATTTGAGGCAGAGAATAGAGCTTTTTGAATGGTGATAAATTGGAATAAGTTGGCTTTAGTGGGGTCAACGTAGATGAAAATGAGTTGCTGTCCATGGGCACCATCTTGAAATGTAAGATAGATCATCTCCCCATTACTTACCTTGGTTTACCGTTGGGATACCTGAAACAAATTTCTTTTCGGTAACCCATGATCGATAAAATCCATGCAAAGCTAGATAGATGGAAAAGATTCAACCTATCAAGAAGGGGAAGAGCTACCTTATGTAAGTCCATTCTTTCTAACCTTCTCATCTATTACATGTCTACATTTCTAATGCCCGAAGGAGTCGTTTCAAAACTTGACAAAATTCTTCGAAATTTCTTTTGGGAGGGACGCAAAGGCAGTAAAATTAATCACCTCGTTAAATGGGAAACAATCAACAGAACTCTTGTGGATGGTGGCCTCGGTTTAGGAGGCTTCTAAGCAAAAAATTTGGCCCTTTTAGCTAAATGGGGTTGGAGATACTTGGAGGAAGAAGACTCTTTATGGTGTAAGTGGTAAGAAGCATACATGGTAATGATACATTTAATTGGCACACTGCTGCCGAAGATGGAAAGTGTTTGAAGAGCCCTTGGGTCAGCATTTCTAGATCATGGCTGAAAGTAGATGCTTTAGCCACCTTTAGATTGGGTAATGGAAGAAGGATAGCCTTTTGGGTAGACCCATGGGAGAGTGAGATACCTTTTAATTCTGTCTTCCCTCTGCTGTTTAAAATCGCCCTACTTTCCAAAGGCCTGGTTGTCGATCATTGGGACTTTTCATTGGCATTTTACGTCGGTTACTAAAGGATGGGAAAATTTTAGAATTCCAATCACTTCTCGATGAAATTGCGAATATAAGTCTTTCTGAAGATCATGATTGCCGGGTTTGGTCTTTAAATGGCAGCGGGAAGTTTATGGTAAAGTCCCTTACCTACCCCTTATTCCCTTCCTCCCCTATGGACAAATCACTCTATAAAGCCATTTGGAAGTCTAGCAGTCCGAGAAGGGTGAATATCCTCATTTGGATCACAATGGTGGGAAATTTGAAGGTATCCTCAGTTATGCGACATAAACTGCCCAACAGCTGTCTCTCCCTCCATTTGTCCGTTGTGTTTACAGAATCAAGGAGAGCCCTAACACTTATTCACCTTCTGTAGATATTCGGCTAAATGTTGGGAAAAACTGTTTGAAGAATTTAATCTATCTTGGGTTTTTGGAGCAGACTTTAGAGAAAATGTGAACACTTTAAGAGGGATCAGAGTGAATAAAGAAGCTACATTACTCTAGGAAAATACGGTTAAAGCTATTTTGGCAGAAATTTGGTTCGAAAGGAACCAAAGAGTCTTTTGTGATAAATCAATGGGGTGTTTGGATCGTTTTGATATAGCACATAGAAATGCTTCTTCTTAGCGCACCCTCTCAACCCCTTTTGGAAGCTACAAATTCCAAGATATCAACTTAAATTGGAGAGCTTTTATTTATGTACTAAACTCTTTATTACTCACCTAGTCGAGATGTCCGGGTGCGGCTATTGATCTCTAATTTTTGTAGTTCTTGTATAACCCTCTGGTACGTTGAGCTATTGTCTCTTTTTATCTGTTAATAAAGAGATTTGTTTCCGTTAAAAAAAATGACTATTATCAATAAACTCTATTAAACCTTTTCCAATAAATTTTGTAAAAAGTACAATTCAAATTTGACATTAAGTATAATAAAGCCTCAATCACATCTATGAATCTTTTTACTACATACTAAACAAATGTTCCTTGGCATTTTCCTGCATACTATCCTTGGAGAAAGATGAACTCAGATGCTCACTGTTTTTCTTATCCCAAAAATGCTCACTGTTTTATGCTCATTAAATTCACTTGATAGAGATGAAAATATATCAGTTTTGAGATCTTCACTTCAATTTGACAATTGAGATCTTCAAGCTTTACAAGTTTAGTTGACTCCTTCCTTTTCTTCACTAGGTCATGGTACTTCTAAGCATAGATTTTCTTTCCATATATGATATAACCAGTTGTGTACATTTTCTGCAGGTGGAATCAACTATCGAGTATATTTGTCGCCATGAAGGCAATGGTGCTATCCTCGTGTTCCTAACCGGCTGGGATGACATTTCTAAACTACTCGACAAAGTCAAAGCAAACAATTATCTTGGAGATTCTGGAAAGTTCTTAGTCCTTCCTTTACACGGTTCCATGCCAACCATTAATCAGCGGGAAATATTTGATAGTCCTCCCCCTGGCAAACGGCAAGTTTGACCCTTTGTTGAACTTATAGGATCCCCTTTCCCTTCTTTTTTTCTTCCCTTTTTCCAAGTGTGCTAAAAAAAGCAATTTTTTTAATATAAAAAAATATCTATTTCAAGACTTTGATCAGTATCTAAAGGATTTTCACCAACCCTTAACAACTGTGAAAAGTAACTAAGGGGTAGTACAGTAGTAAAGATCTCTTGGATTCAGGTTCGGCTAAGAGATGATGAGATTGAAAACCCTTTGTGATATTGTATTATTCTTTTTCTTTCTAAAGAAACAAACTGAAGAAAATGACAGAATGTAGAACAGTCATAAACATCATAAAAGAGATCCTTGTGGGCTGTGGGAGTAATCATGTCAAAAGGAAATTTTAGGTGGTTGAGAATCCAGATTCCGTTTTTGAAAACTGTTCTCGGATTTTGTGCTCCAAATAATGTAAATTCTAAAAACCAACATTTTTATGTTTTGATTGTTTCCAAATTTTGAATTTTAAGATATAAAATATAGAATTATATTAAATAAAGATACAAATATTTATACATACAATGTGTCATGTTATAAGCTTAGTTATTTTTAAAACTATATAATATGTGTTATGTAACATGTTATAAATTATATAACATTACAAAACAATACTTGTATAAACTCTTTTAACATAAATTATATTAATTAACAAATTAATACTAGTTTATTATTAAAACTATAATTAGTTTTATGATTAATAAATATATAATATCAAACACATCATTTAAATTAGAATTTAATTTATGGATTTCCTACCAAACACATATGAAAACAGAAAAAAGTACTCTGTTTTCATTGAATTTCTTGTTTTCAAATTCTCTGCCAAACGGACCCTTAGTTCCTTATATAATTCATAAACTTCTTTCATCTCTCTCTCTCATGGATTTTGTATTTGTATCGAATTAATCTTCATTTGTTGCTGCATTTTCCTCCTTTCAATCCCCATCTGTCCATTCTTGTAGAAAAATTGTGCTGGCAACTAATATTGCTGAGAGTAGTATCACCATAGATGACGTTGTCTATGTCATTGATTGTGGAAAAGCAAAGGAGACGAGTTATGATGCTTTAAACAAACTTGCTTGTCTGCTGCCTTCATGGATTTCCAAGGCTTCAGCACACCAGGTATTCACTTTCTTGTAATGATAAATTGAAACTTATGACCCCTTTTGGTTGAAGGCAGAAAATAAACTTCCATACAAAAAATTGTGTGTGTGTGGTGGTGG
>JBBPDJ010000017.1:15679266-15704119 GCA_037974625.1 Cucumis cinereus
TTTAAGAATTACAGCTTAGATGTTTTAGTCGCCAACTGGCAAACTTTTTGTAACCACCTTTAGGTGTTTGGGGTTTCTCCTTTATTTCATATTATCAATGAAATGTTTCTTATCTAAAAAAAACAAATTGAGGGCACTTAGGTTCGTTTGGTTTACAAAATGCTTTTGGTTTCCCGACGAGTTGATTACAAAATTTTCAGAGGCGAGGTCGTGCTGGTCGTGTGCAACCTGGTGTTTGTTATAGACTCTATCCAAAAATTATCCATGATGCAATGCTTCAGTATCAGTTGCCTGAAATTTTGAGAACTCCTCTACAAGAACTTTGTCTGCATATCAAAAGTTTGCAGCTAGGAACTGTTGGTTCCTTTTTGGCTCAGGCATTACAACCACCAGATTCTCTTGCAGTCCAAAACGCTATTGAACTTCTCAAAACAATTGGTGCTTTAGATGATATGGAGGAGCTTACACCACTTGGTATATAACGACGACTTTTCTTTTTCTTCTTGTTGAATATTGAATTGTGATCACTAATCTTGCGCACCATGTTGCAGGTCGTCATCTTTGCACCCTACCTCTGGACCCAAATATAGGGAAGATGCTTCTCATGGGTTCTATATTTCAATGCCTGAATCCTGCCTTGACCATTGCTGCTGCTCTGGCTCACCGTGATCCATTTATTTTGCCCATTAATAGGAAAGAGGAAGCAAATGATGCAAAGAAATCATTTGCTGGTGACTCTTGCAGGTGACAATGTTTTGTGTGATATATAATAATAATAATAATAATAATAATAGAAAGTAATGACTACTACTACCGTGGAGGAGGATTTTCAACTTTTTTGTTGCGAGGTTCATATGTTTTCTATTCTGAAACTGAAGTTAAAAACTACCTGTTGCAGTGACCACGTTGCTCTTCTTAAAGCATTTGAAGGATGGAAGGATGCAAAAAGAAATGGAGCTGAAAGATCGTTCTGTTGGGATAACTTCTTATCTCCAGTAACCTTGCAGATGATGGATGACATGAGAATGCAGTTTCTAGATCTATTATCTGATATTGGCTTTGTGAACAAGTCCAGGGGTCCAAGTGTAAGTTTTCTGTCAAAAACTTATTTTGGGTCCGTTCTGAATCAAAGTTGTGCACCACATGAATTATTTCATTGAAGTGATTGGTCTTGATGTGCAATTGCGTTAAGTTAGTTTGAAATAAAGCATAAATAAAGAATGCAGTGAACTTCATAATTTAACAAGATTTATGTACTTGGTATTTAGTTAATATATTGTTACATTACCTAAACCCTCATGTTGACCGAAAGGTAAGGTAGTTACCTAGCAACTAGTAATGAACTTGAGTTTTGTCATACAATTCTGCAAGTGTGAAAGAGGTATCAACCTTGAGTTTTATCTTGTGTCAAATCCTTAAGTTTTGATCTCAGTGCAGTTTAATTCCTTGAGGGGTGGTTGTATGTTCACATTTTTGTTAGGTGTTTGTCCTTAATTGGTCTTTGCTAATTTTCCATTGTTTTTGTGAAAAAATTACTTGGGTAATTTTTATTTTTTATTATTTTTTTTCACGTGCTCTTAAATTTGACACGGTGGGATTATTATTTTCCTTGTCTCTCTTGTCCTTTAGTATTGGTTTCAATCTCGCTTGTATATTCTCTTGGATTGGAAGTTGGAAGAAATCTTCCTTCTATTCTTTTTGAAAAGGAACATGATAGACCCCAAATACTAAAGACGTATTCAAGAAGAAATAAGAAGGGAAAGGAGAAGGGTGACTAAGAATAATAATTAGGCGTTAAGGTGTTGTGGGGCCCTAGGAAAAGTGGTTAGGGAAAGGGTGGTTAAACCATTGTGTTTTAATGTTTGTTATTTACTGTTTTAGCATGTTTTCCATTTATTTATAGGTTAGTTGTTTCTTTAGGGAGGCATCTTTTGATTATTCTGTTTTGTAAACATTCTTGTTAAGAGAATTGTGGAGAGATTGGGAAGCTCTCGAACCTTTCCGGGCTTTTCCAGGCTTTTGATAAATAAAATTGTGACCAAGGTCTGACAGAACATTGGGCATTTCTAGGTTAACATAAATGTCACTTGTTCTGCAGGCATACAACCAGTACAGCCAAGATTTGGAGATGGTGTGTGCGGTGCTTTGTGCTGGACTATATCCTAATGTCGTACAATGTAAAAGAAGAGGAAAGAGGACAGCCTTCTATACGAAGGAAGTTGGGAAAGTGGATATTCATCCCGGATCTGTGAATGCAGGGGTTCATACTTTCCCTCTGCCTTACATGGTTTACAGTGAGAAGGTCAAAACGACTAGTATATACATTAGAGACTCTACCAATATATCGGACTATGCCTTGTTGTTGTTCGGTGGTAATCTTGTACCTACTAAAACTGGAGACAGCATTGAAATGCTCGGTGGCTACCTTCATTTTTCTGCATCAAAGAGCGTTTTAGATTTAATAAAGGTAATTCTCACTACGTCTAATTTATTTTTCACTTTTTTGGCCCTTCAAGTGCTTTCTTACTGCAGGACATTTATGTATTGCGAAGATGAGCATCGAGCATTTGTCTTTTTGGACACATTCGCTTTTACTCGCTAGCTTTCAAGATGGTTGTTGGGTTTGAATATAGATTAAGACAATGAATTTTACTTAGTTGGTCCCCTTCTTTTAGTCGGGGTGTTTTTGTTGGACTGGTTTTTTTGTATGGCCTTGTATTCTTACATTTTTTTCTCAATGAAAAATGTTAGTTCTATAAAAAAAGAAAAATGATTAAGACAATGAAGAATTTTTCTTTTTTTTTTTTCTCAAATGGGACTTTGGATTTATGGAAGGCATGCCAAATTTTGATAACAAGTATTAAATGGCTATGGCATTTATTATCAAACGGAGCCCAAGTAGCAAATATTTATGTTTATGGTTTCCTTTGCATTGATTTACCTTTTTTCCGTTTATTTCTTTTCTTTAGAAACTTCGCGGTGAACTAGACAAGCTTTTGAATAGGAAGATTGAGGAGCCGGGTTTCGACATTAATACAGAAGGAAAAGGAGTGGTGGCAGCTGCAGTTGAGTTACTGCACAGTCAAGTTGTACATCACTGATTCATAATTGCTTAGTTTAGTTGTAATTTTGCTTCTTCTAGTATCAACTAAGAATATCACAAAGGATTTTTAACAAAGGGATTGAATCTGTTCTTTCTGCTTGGGTACCTTACCTGAATATGGTATATAATGATCCCTAATCAATAGCCCAGAACATTTTGTTGGTATTTCAACAGTTTGCTGACGTTTTTGTTTCCAGGTGATTACTCGTACGCCAGGCTGATTTCTGTATGTGAAATTATTAGGAAATTAATTACTTGTATATTATTTCCTAATTTCTTGTTATTAGTTAGTTGTAATCTTTGTTTTTAACACTTGGCTATTTATGCCCTTGATCATTCAACAAAGGTGCACAAGTTTTATTTACTCTCGGCTTTAATGTGGCATTAGATTTCTAAAACTTTCTCCCAGAGTTTCTTCGTCATCCTCCTTTGCTATGGTTAGGACCAATTCACTTAACCCTAACATTAAACCTTCTTCATCTTCCTCGACGATTACTTGACCTATGCCTCAATTTATGGTTGATAATACTGGAATCTCTACTTTCTTCACCATTCTGATATAAAAAAGTTTAGTTCTTGTCTTTGATTTTCTTAGTCTAACTATACCTGGTACACTATAGCAGTGGTTCTTGATTTGACTATCAAGAACGATATTAGTCTTTTTAATGGAACTCAACTGGCTGAATATTTGAAGAATTTGTGGATTTCATGAAACAACGTGATTGCCACTTGATTCTAAAATCATTGATTTCAAACGAGATTTCTTCTGCTGTGAAATTGTTTTATTCTAATGGGGATATTTGATTAATTGACTCTAAATTTTAATTTCATTTCGACACGAGATTGATAACAACTTGTTGAATATATTTTTTTTAAAACTTATAGACCAAATAAACACACTGTCTATGAACTAAAAAATTGTAATTTAATTTGAATTCTCGTCATCCATGACCATCATAAATTTTTTTCATATGCAAAATGAAAATATGTACATATAAAAAGATTGCTATGTTGCTTCTACATTTTAAGAAGAGATGCATCGTGTCTAATTTGAAATCAAACATTATTGCCAAATGTGTGAAACATCCGTTATCGATCAAGATGTCAATCAATTTAAATCCACTAAAATTCATTTCTCAACGATAAAAATAAACTGCCAACACTTGTTTAACTTATAAAAAAAAAGGCAAGAAATATGTAAACATTTATTGAATTTTTTCTTAAACCTAATATGGTAAAAAATAAAGGCTGAAAAACTGTTTTGATGCTTTAACTTTTATGACGTAACAACTAAGTATCTAAATTTTAGATGATAATGATCAAGTCTCTATACTATTAAATATGTTACACTTTATTCTCAAAGTTCATGAGTAATAATTCAGTCATTCTACTTTGTAATTTGTAAGAATTTAGTCCTTCTCACAAAGTTAAATTATATTATACAACGGCTTAATATCTCTAGTATATATCAAAAAAGTCGATCCATGCTTAATTTATTAAATTACGAGTGAAAGAGATCTCATTAAATCATACTACTAATTTTTACGATCAAAAGTAAAATTGTTAAAAAATGTAAATCGTAGGCGTTACATCGTGTAGGCATAGACAATAGTCTATTTTGTCGCATCACATGGAGATTGTAATATTTTTATATATTTAAAAATATTTTTTAGAAGTTCTATCATTTAAAACAATTTTTCTTAAAGTTGAAGTACTCCAATGATATAAATTGAAAAATATAGACTAAGAATTCGTTTGATAACTTCTTGTTTCTTATTTTTTAAGAAACATATTTATTTGACAACGGTTCTCATTTTTTGTTTTTGAATTTGAGAAAAATTCTTGAAAATGGGACTAAAATTTAAAAACAACAAAAAATAGTTTATACTATTGCTGTTTCTATCTATATTTTATCATTCCACAAATAATGAATACAAGTTTTTTGTATATTAGTATTAGATACTCATAATAGTATTCCTCTTCTAAGTCATGTGTTTGAATCTTACCTGAAGTCGTTTTTTATTTATTTTATTCAAATAATTTGAACATTATCAAACTAGCCTGGACAGAATTACGAAAATCACTCAGTTAATCGAAGTTTTGAAGACCAAAATTATTGTTTAACCAAAAAGAAAATAAAAGAAAATCGGCGCGCCGGACAGCATTCCGAGGAGCGAGTTCGCAACTCACAGCAGTTTGTTTCGACTCGCTAAACCCCAATTTCCCTCGCTCAGGTCGGTGGCGACACCATCAAAAACCCTTCCCATTACCAAAATTCCCCCTTTTTACACGTCGCCGGAACCCTAGGTCGCAGAATCACCACCCCGCATTTCCCTTCCATGGTCTTTTAGCTGCCTCATTACCTTCTTCAGATGGGTCGGCCGGAACCCTACGTCCTCTTTGCCCAGACCTTCGCTCACCCCCATCTGGACGAGTACGTGGACGAGGCAAGTACCTTTTCTTTCAAATTTTTGTCCAATGGCGCGGCTACTAAATCTGAACATTCTTGTTTGATAATGCGAATATAAGCATCTTTGCAACTGACATTCTTTACTTGATGAAAGCCCAGGTATTATTTGCCGAACCAGTTGTTATCACTGCGTGTGAGTTTATTGAACAGAATGCTTCGTCTACCTCTCAAGCAGTTGCACTTGCTGGGTAAGTGTGTCTTGTAACATTGAACCTGTTGTTATTACTCCTGAGCATCTGGTTTTTAGATTTATACTTGAAAGTCTGATTCTTGATTTTGAATTGAAAGTTTGCTAGTGAAGTACAAATTCGGTCTTTTTGCTTTGTGGCTGTAATGCCATTCTTATCTTTTCCCTCAAACTTCTCTTTCGTATTGAGGTCTGGGAGCAAGTTCTTGTTGCAATTGTTTTTAATGCGTATCTACTTTTCATTTTTAGTGCTACTTTGCCCCCTTCATTTGCCGTCGAAGTGTTTGTTCAATGCGAGGGAGAGACAAGATTTAGGCGCCTCTGCCAGCCCTTTCTATATTCTCATTCATCATCGAACGTTCTGGAAGTTGAGGTAATTTCTTGTATGGAGATGTAAATTTATCATGGTATTGATGACATATTACTATTTTTCTCAGTGAAGACACAATTATGTTCGTTAGGCTATTATTATTTGATTGGAAACAATTTCATTGGTGTATGAATTGCTTTAGGCGAATTACTTGAAGTTAAAATTTGTCTTTTGGATGTTAACTTCTCGGTAGCACTTCTTGCTGTTGAATAGTATTTATTTTCTTTGACAGGCTATTGTAAGTAACCATTTAGTTGTTAGAGGCAGTTACCGCAGCCTAAGTTTGGTGATATATGGAAATACAGCAGAGGATCTTGGACAGTTCAATATTGGCTTGGATGATAGCTCATTAAATAACCTTGTTACTTCTACTGAAGGGAACCTAGAAGATCTCCCTCTGGCTTTACATTCAAATAGTTTGATGATTGACGAGCCGGTGACTTCTCTGATGAAGTTGTCACAGCCTGGTGTTGTATTGGATATTTCAGCGGAGGTTAAGCAATTTTTACAGTTAATGGACAGCATGCTGCAACAGTTGAATCTAGGTGATGCAATTCATAAAGTATTGGTCATTGTAATTTCAGCTGCTTCCTCTTATGTCTCTTACATACGAGAGAGTTCGAAAGATTCAGAAAGATTATGTGCTATTTTCAACAATGCCAAAAAGGATCTTCTTAAGTTGTGTAAATCTATGCAAGATGCAGAGGATGTATCAACTCACTTGTCCGTTGAGTTTTCTTTCCTTGAATCTGAGGATGATTTGGCTTCTACAAAACAGCTGGTGGATATTTTGAGCAAGCATTGGAATTTTAACTTGAGTTCCTCAACTGTTGGCTGTCCTTGGAAATCAAAGGTCTTTTAGGATGTTCTATTTCTACTTGATGTCGAACGACTAACAAATTTATTTGAAGTATTCTTTTAAACTAGATTTTCCCCTCTTTGCTGTTTTAACTGCTTATTTTCTGTCTTTTCAGAAAAGAAAATAAAAGAAAAGTGATTCTGCTTATTTTTTTTTGATTCTCCATTCTCTTTCAGAACACCAGTGTCATCTTTGGATTGAGTGTGGCTCTATTCTTGTGCTCCGCTAGAGAGAGTTGCTTCCATTTTGTCAATGGTGGTGGAATGGAACAAATTGTACATCTTTTGTGTAGTGACCTGCAAGATTCTACATCTGCTACGTTACTTCTTCTAGGAGTTATTGAACAGGCTACCCGACATTCATTTGGATGTGAAGGCTTTTTAGGTTGGTGGCCTCGTGAAGATGAAAATGTTCCATCTGGGGCTAGTGAAGGTTATAGTCAGTTGTTGAATTTGTTGTTGAAAAAACCACGTCACGATATTGCTTCTCTTGCAACTCATATACTTCAACGCCTAAGCTTTTATGAAGTTGCTTCACGTTATGAGGTAGTTTTTTCATTTGGATATGTATGCCTCAGTTTGTCTGATTGACTATAAATGATAGATTTGTAGATGACTACGTTTGCATTCGGTATAAGGGAAGAAGTTCTGATTTCATTTTTGCAGTGTGCTATCTTGTCTGTATTGGGAGGTCTTTCTAGCACTGGCAGAGTTTCAAATGTTCACTTGGACGTGCTTATCAGCATGAAGTCACAATTAAAAAAAATTTTGGTCAGTTTTGCTGCTTGCATTTGTTTGTTTTTCCATTTTAGTTACGATTTACTGATTTTTCTGGTAATTTCTTCTCCAAAGTTAATTCTCAGTTTGTGTCCATTGACAAGTGTAATTGCAGAATTTGATAAATTTATGTGGGCCAATTCAAGATCCTTCTCCACCTTTTAGTGCTGCAAAATCATTGTTTCTTGGTCATACTGATGTGTTATTAACATGTAAAGCAACAAGTTGCTTGATATCGTCGTCGAAGTGTAGATTTTCACAATGGGATGCTGACCCTCAGTTACTTGCGCTTCTAAAGGTCCGGAGCTGTAGTCCTTGTCTCTTTATTTGAAAAGCAATTCTTTATTCTTCATTTTTATGTTGTCTTGCCTAGAGTCTAAGGGATTATTTTTTTTTTTCTGAAAAAGAAACACAAACACAAACACAATCATCTCAACTCTCTCTGCTGGTTATTGGGAATTTCTAATTGTACCAAAATTCAACAATTTTTAGCAATTATGGAGTGATTTGTAGAAATCATCGCAAATGTTCTGGCACCTCTTTCTATTTTCATACGGTCCTAGTTTTAATTGAACTATATATATATATATATATATATCATACATTTATTGTTGAACGCTAATTTCATGACCACCAGAACTTATGATCTTCATTTACTTAGTTTTAGATAATATTCTGAATTCTAATGCTGCAAATATGTTTCTGAAAGCAGGAGAGAGGGTTTTTTTCTCTTTCAGCTGCACTGTTATCATCCTCCGTAAGGCGTTCAGAAGAGAGTAAAATCATGGATGTGTTTTTGGAGATTGTATCTTCTATTGGAGCCATTATTCTTTCACTTCTTTTTTGTCGCTCAGGTTGTCTAACTTTCATCTAGCTTTTCTTACTACTTGTGTTGCACGTACAAAAATGATACTGCTATTCTTTGGTCAAATGCAATTTCATAGGTTTTGTGGGGAGGGCGGTAAAGCAGGGTGCTTAGTGGTGTGGAAAGGGATCCTAGGCTGATTGGTCCCTTGTTTGCTTTCATGTCTCTTTGTGGGCTTTGATTTCGAAGACCTTTTGTGACTATTCTATAGGCACAATTTCGCATAGTTGAAGTTCCTTCTTATAGGAGAGCTTCCATTTTCTTTCACGTGCTTGTTTTTCTTTGTATCCTCGTACATTCTTTCATTTTTTCTCAATGAAAGTTGTGGTTTTCATAAAAAAAACTAACAATAAATAAAAGTTAAGCTAACATCTTGGAATCACAACCATTGATTTTAAGTCTGTTTTTCAGGTCTGATATTCCTACTCCAGCATCATGAACTTTCAGCTACAATTCTTCATGCTTTAATGGATGATGAAGAGGCCAGTTTGGAAGAGTGTATGCCCGTTCGATATGCATCAACCCTTATATCTAACAACTTCTTTTGTAAGCCCTCAAATGTTTCTATGATTGTACGGATACACTTGAGAGTGGTAAGTTGTCCTCAGTAAATAACAGTGGTACCTGATTTATTGATTCAAGTTATTATTTTTTTATTCTCCCGAGTTACATTTTTGTTGTATCACACGGTGTCTCAAATTTTCTGTTTTCTTGTATTATATCAATGAAATGTTTTGTTTCCTTTAAAAAAGAACTATGAAGTTACCGTGATATAAAGCAAATTTCATGTACTCTATGCAGGTCACGGCAATTGATCGCTTACTTATGACAACTCCAAACTCAGAAGAATTTTTATGGGTCTTATGGGAACTTTGTAGTATTTCTAGGTGGAGTTCTGGATTTTCTTTTCCTTAACTTTCTCCCACTTGACATAATTAATCATTTGACCTACCTTCTGTTTTGCAGGTCTGAATGTGGACGTCAGGCCTTGCTTGCTCTGGCATACTTTCCTGAGGTAATAAAGGCTGGTTGGACTGCCATTCAAATTTCAGGAAATTAAAGTGTTTAGTTTACAATTTCTATGTTTTGTAACCTAGTTTCATTTATTTTAAACAAAACTTTTCTACTTTTAAGTGAAAAGCTAAAAAGTTATAATGATAAGAACCAATTGCATACATAAACTTCAAAACACACAAATACTAAATCATTGTGGGTTGGCCTAGTGGTAAAAAAGGAGATATTGTCTCAATAAATGGTTAAGAGGTCATAGGATCAATCCATGGTGGTCACCTAGGTATCTAAGAATTAATATCTTACGAGTTTTCTTGACACCCAAATGTTGTAGGGTTAAGCAGATCATCCTGTGAGATTAGTTGGAGTGCGCATAAGCTGGCTTAGACACTCACGAATATCAAAAAGAAAAAAAAGCACACTAATACTACAACCTCCTAACATGATTACGAATAATGGAATTTCAGCAAAAATAAATATCAGAAGATACTCATGAATTGTCTTGATTCAAATTTTGAGGTTGGGTTGTTCTCTTTGGCTCTTTGTGGGGGGTGGATTTTTATTTTTTATTTTTGTTTAGGGAGTTTTTCCTTCAAGTGTTTTCAATTGTAAATTTGCAACATCAATTCCCATGTCTGTTTCTTAGCAAGAAAAAGGTTAGACGATGAGTCTAACTGTAAAGACTTTGAAAGGCCACCCCAAGGAGCTTAAGATAATTTAAATTTTAATGAAATCAAATTCTACAAACTTCACTAGACACCAACATTAAATTGATAAACTTGTATTCGTTTGATAATTATAATAACATTTTAATTTGTTCACACTGATCACTCAATTGATTGGTCGATAATTTTTCACTGCTTTGGCTCTATTTTATTTCTTAATTTATTTTTGTGTGAATCAAACAATTATGATTACCTACATAAAAGACCAACAACTATGGCTACTTCAGAAGTTTAGAGGTGACTTAATTGTCATTTTTTCCCAGGCCATTGTCATTTTGATTGAGTCCTTACGTTTGGTCAAAGAACCAGAGTCAGGAAGCAGGAATAGTGGTAATCTCATTTTTATGGGCGGCAGTGGTTTTTTTGTAGTTTTTGCAACTTCCTTCTTTTGTTGGAGATGTTTATTTCTCCCACCTCTGGTGTTATTCAGGTGCTTTGCCTCTTAATCTAGCAATATCTCACGCTGCTGCTGAGATCTTTGAAGTTATTGTAACTGACTCCACTGCATCTTCCCTTGGTTCTTGGATTGTGCATGCCATGGAGCTTTACAAGGCTTTACATTCTTCTCCTCCAGGGTCTAATAGAAAAGATGCTCCCACTCGATTGTTGGAATGGATAGATGCTGGTGTTGTTTTCCATAAGAGTGGGGCTGTTGGTCTTCTACGATATGCTGCTGTATTAGCATCTGGAGGCGATGCTAACTCAAATTTAGCTAATACTTTAGTGTCAGAGTTAACAGATTTAGATAATACTGCAGAACCTGATGTTAATGTAATGGACAATCTTGGTAAAACCATTTCTGAAAAGACATTTGATGGAATTACTCTTCGTGACTCTTCTATAGCACAACTGACAACTGCATTCCAGATTTTGGCATATACTTCAGAGAACTCCGTATGTTTCTGTTTTATTATTTATTTATAATCATTTTATTACTTTCTTAAAAACAATTCTTGAAGCTTGTGTTTGAAATTTCTTTGTCAAGACCCTAAGCTATTTTTGATGTAGACTGTTGCTGCTGCTCTGTATGACGAAGGTGCAGTAGCGGTTATCTATGCAGTACTAGTTGACTCTCGATATATGATGGAGAGGTGCTCAAACAATTATGGTTAGTTGTTTAGATCGTTGATATGTAATATGACTTTGGTAATTGGTAAATTCAAGTTCTTCTAAAAATATTTTTTGCCTTTCAAAACTTAAGTATGTAAGATGAAATAATGTTGTGAGCCTTGCAGAGGCAAGACATATGATATTATGCACTGAAATGAAGCCAAGAAGCTTGTTGTCTCGTAGTTCAGAATGCTTAAGCCTATTTTATCTATTTCTTGAAGCTAACCACCAGAAGCTCACACTTCGAGTTTTGGTTTGTTGCTATATGTAATGCGCCCAATTGTTAATACTATGTTTATTTGGATAAGATTGTTAATACTTATGTTAGAAGGGTTAGAAAAGGAATTTCACCTCCTGGCATGATTGATTAGGCTAATTGTCAGTTAATATATTGGAAAATTTAGCTGTAACTTGTAAGGGACGTGTGTATATTTAGTAAGGAATTCTAAGGATAGTGGGGAAGATTTCAGCTTGCCCTCTCTAAAGGCCGTGACTTTACTGATTTGACTGAGTAGATAACCTCATTTTTTGGTGGGAATTGATATCTCACATAGTTGGATGCCCCCTTCTCACCTCTAATAGAAAGTTAGATTGACAGGTGGGTTTCTTACCTTCTTATGGGAAATAATAACACAGGAATGAGTGGAAGCCAATTGCTGGCTAAGCTGCCTTCTTCAGACAGTACTGCTACTGAGAGCCCGTTGGTACCAAGTGCCATTAGTAGTTAGATGCACTGTGGTAGCCAATTGTTATCTTCTCCTATAATTCTATTCGTTCCTTATTAATGATGCTATAACCTTCCAACAAATTACGCAGTCGGCTTTATCACGAATATCCCTTTTTGTGATTGGCTATTTTTTTTTAACAGATTATCTAGTTGATGAGGGCACAGAATGCAACTCTACATCAGATTTACTCTTGGAACGTAATCGAGAGCAAAGTCTGGTCAATCTTTTGGTACCATGCTTGGTGCTGCTTCTCAATCTCTTGCAAACGTTGCAGGTTATTTATATTAGTTTTAATGTTTAACCAGAGTTTCAAAATTTTACAATTAAGGATCAACGCGGTACTTGGTTTTTATCTATCTATTAATTGATTTTTATATGATTGATCTCCGTATTATTATTATTTTACATGAAGAATACTGGGATACTTCCTCAAACTGGATTAATCTCTGATAGTGTTGCACGCCTGCATGTCCAAATACTTTGGTCACCTGTATTTTTCTGAGTCGGAAAGACGACTTATTTGCAAACATTGCATGCAATTTTCAGAATAATATATGACATGTTTGCATGCGTATCAAATATGGAAAAGCTGTCAGAATCTCAATCTTTCTAAAGATCCTCCCTAGCCAAATACCATAGAGCAAGCATTTAATTTAATGCTTTGTTATTCTGTATTGTTTATCCTCTTTCATTAGAACTAATTTTTTTCATTTGCAATCATACTCAGGTTGCTAAAGAGGAGCATAGGAATTCAAAATTAATGAATGCTCTTGTAAGATTGCATCGAGAAGTAAGGTACGAAAGAATTTCTTGTTGCAAGACGGCTGAAGTTTTTCACTCAGGAATAACGATTGACCCTTTGTGTCATTGCAGTCCAAAACTTGCTGCATGTACATTTGATTTATCCACTTCATTTCCCAATTCTGCTCTTGGCTTTGGAGCTGTCTGCCATCTTCTGGTGTCTGCACTTGCTTGTTGGCCTGTACATGGCTGGTCTCCTGGCCTTTTTAGCTCACTCCTGGATAGTATCCAAGCTACCTCCTTACAGGTTTTGGGCCCAAAAGAAACTTGCAGCTTGCTTTGTCTGCTGGTAAGCAAGCCTTCTGATTCATAAAGAATGTGTGTATCCATAGAAGTAACATTTTTAGATGCTAATCACTATTTTATGGTGGAGTACTTTTTGTTTCTTGCTAGTACATTAGTAACTACTTCAGCCTTTGCATATCCGGAAGTAGATAACTGTTATGACCTCGTTATCTGTCCTTGGTTGATATCAATACCCTTTTATAGTGGACGTGGTAGTTGTGTGCTTTGTTGTGATGACAAAAGTTCTTCGTCATTAGATGCTTTTTTATTATTATTTTTAATGAAATCATTAGTCAACAGCTAATAAATGAAAGAATACAAGCGCATACTAAAAACCAGCTCACCAAAACACTCCAACTAAATGAAGGGGCTTCAACTAAGTAATGAGTGATCTACAAAGGGTTTTATTTGTTGATTACCCCTTCCCCTTTGTATTTTTTTATTTTTATTTTCTATAAGAAAGAATTTCATTGAATTATGAAATTACAAAAGGGGAAGGGGAAAGAAACCCCGGGCCAAAGGAGTTACGAAAGACATCTCCAATTGGTCAATAGTGAATCAAAGCTTAAATAGAATAATTTATACAATTTACACTTCAATGAAGATAACATGTGCTAAAAAAAGGTCGGATTGTTGAGCTTTGCCATTGAAAATATGGCTATTTCGTTCAATCCACAGAGGAAAAATGAAAGCTCTTTTCTGGATATATCACCTGATGCAAAGGCTGGTTCTGCCAGAATTTTGTTTTTAAGTCATTTTTCAATTTTTTTTTAATTCGCTTTTCGTTCGAAGGGGAACATCCTGTGGAGATTCGCTACTTGATCTCTTTTGTGGAGCATTTGGAATGAGAGAAATAGTAGAATTTTTTTATGATAAATATGATTCTTTTTGGACTATGGTTCAACACACAACTTCTTGGTGGAGTACCAATTACACCAAACACTTTTGTAATTATAGTCTTTCTATGATTTTCAACAATTGGAAGGCCCTTATTTGCTAGTTTTTCTTGTTGAGGGTCCCCTTGTCCCTTGCCCTTAGGCTGTTCTTCTTTTGTCCTCTTGAATATATTTGTTTCTTATAAAAAAAAGGTCATTTTTTTAATTTAATTTAATTTTGTTTTTGTTTAATTATTTTTTATGTAAGAAAAAGTTTTAGTTGGCATCAATTATTTTTTAAATTTCCATTTGCCGCTTTTAATTTTTCCTCATTCTTCATCTATCATTGTTATGGTGCTAGAACGATATATTTCCTGATGAAGGAATCTGGCTTTGGAGGAATGGTGTGCCTTTGTTGAGTGCTGTTAAAAAGCTTGGTATCAAGACAATATTGGGACCTCAAATGGAGGATGAGGTCAATTGGTATTTGGAGCCTTGCCATCAAGAGAAACTATTGGGTCAACTGTCGCTACAACTTGAAAAGATTTCCCAAGTTGTCCAACATTATGCCATTTCGGTGAGTGGTTTCTTTCCTATTTCAAGTGCATTTATCGTGTATATGTTTAAAAAATGCTTTCTTGATTATTATTTATGTTTCATGTCAACAGACATTGGTGGTCATCCAAGATATGCTTCGGATATTTATAATTCGCCTTTGTTGTCATAAAGCTGACAGTGCTTCTATTCTTCTGCGACCAATATTCTCGTGGATCCGTGCTCGTGTTTCTGATTTGTCTTCTCTGTCAGACATAGATGCTTACAAAGTAAAAACTTCTATATTTCCATGATAGTCTTTAATCCTTATCTTTGCATTTAGATTCATTGATATAGATATATGAAGTAAACGGACTTTAGTTTGGTTACCATGCTTGTTTTTAACGTATATTGGACACTGCGGCACTTGTAGGGTACATGTTATATACTTATAAATGAGAAGGTTAGTATTGCGCCCAGATACAAAAATACATATATTAGACACATGCAGAGTCAGATATTAAACAATAAGCATTCATATACATGTGCATGTTTGTGTAGGACACGTCCAAATACATTGTTGACCTAAATGAACTTTATGTATATGACTCATTATTAGACTGAAGAACATTGGATGATAAATTGCATAATAAATCGAACTTCGTCCAGTTAGGCATGTGTTTTGGACCTTTGGTTCTGAATTTCTTATTAATTGTTTGTATAAGCAGCACTTCAATTAGCTATTTGTCAGACATTGTTATATTATATTTATGATTTTTTTTTTATTTTCTTGAAAAAAAAAATTCTTAACTCAAAATTTATAAAATTGAATATAACAATAAAACTGTCCCCAAATATATTTGCAATTTTTTTCTCTGTATTTTTTATTCGACCATTTCTTATGTTTTATAGGACAGTGATATTTTGTTAAGTGAGTGTGTTTTTGTGTATTCATAAAAAAGTAGTTGTAGCTTTTTCGGGATTTCGGTACTGAGTTATTAATCTTGAATGGTTAATGAAATCAATGTCTTATCTTGGTATCTTGATCTTTTTGAAAGTCAAATATTCCAACTGTTTATCCTGGTAAACATTGATTGTGTCCTTACCATTTTCTTTGCAGATATGTAGGTATCTTGATTTTTTTGCTAGCTTATTAGAGCATCCTCGTGCCAAGGTATTACAGTTTTTCTAAGTGTTGTAACCCTTTTGTTCTCTTGAAATACAAAGGTTAAGTGTCAGTTAGAGGTTTTCTTACGATGACTACTTCTTAATCAGGTTCTATTGTTGAATGAGGATGTTATCCAGTTGCTAATTGAAGTATCACATAGATGTTTAGATGACTTAGATACAGATGAAAGGCTGGTTGCGGGGTGCAGATTTTCTACTAAATGTGGCTTTTCTTTACTCAACTGGTGCCTTCCTGTTTTCAAGTCATTTTCACTACTTTGCTACTCTAGACCATCTCTTAAACACATTGGAAAACACAATCTGTAAGTAAATTGTTTGTATGTTAATTAAGTTTATTCATTTTTTTATATGAAAGAAGTCAATCTAATATCTGCTGATTTTGTTTCGTTATAGGCGTCATTTTGGATTATTAAGTGCAGAAGACTATTCATTGATTCTACACAGTATTCTACTCTTCTGTCAGGTAAATTATTGTTCCTTTTTGAAGTAATTTGGTAATGGGCCTTTTTTCCCCTCCCATTTTGAGAGCTTCAGAATGTAGTCATAAAATGAATTCAATCGTTGCTCATAATTTTGATCAATCAAGGTTTGGGGTTTATTTATTTATTATGTCAACTGTCACTATTGCATATTTAGCTGCATTTTCATGGTGTCTCAGGTTTAGGTTATATGTAAATACGTCTAAATTCTATTTGCCTTAGTTGAAGGGCATGTTTGTAACTCCTTTTTATTTACTCTATGGATTGACGTAATTGATAATTGTTCTTTGATTTTATAATGGAAGTGAAATGTTATTAGGTTAGGTGCCAATTTTCAATTTTGAACGTGAGTTTCATCTTGTTATATAAAGTGCTTCTTGTTGATTGACTTTCCATGTATTCTCGTTTTATCAAAAGCTTCAGAAGAATGTGTTTCCTCCTTTTTATTTTAGATTAACTAGCGTGTACTGATTCTCAGGTGCTGCCTGTTGGAAAAGAATTAGTTGCTTGTCTTGCTGCTTTCAGAGCCTTGGGATCTTGTAGTGAAGGGCAAACTGCTTTAGCATCTATTTTGATTGATATTTATAACGGTGATGAGCATGGATCTCAAGGACATAAAAAGGGTGACTGTACTTTTAACGTATCAAGTTGGAGGATGAATCCTCCTCTGCTCTGTTGCTGGAAAAAGTTATTAATATCAATCGATTCAAATGATTACATGCCAACGTATGCAATTCAGGCAGTTGATGCTTTATCTTCGGGATCATTAAGCTTCTGCTTCGATGGATCAAGGTTAGGTTTCTTCTGGAGCTACTGTTTGGTGTGTATAAGTTGAAGTCGTAATTCATATTAATATATTTTATTATTTAAGAGTTTATCCTTTTTAATGATTTTGAAATTTCTTTTTGTCTATACTGTAAACATGTTTGTTAATTTCTAAATAATTGCTGGGACACAAGTGCCGTCGGGAAAATGAATGTGTCTCAACTTCGAGCTGCTGGATCACTTTTCTAAGTATTGGTAGTGGTGGGTTAGAGGACCAAATGATGTTGGAAGACTTTACTGAGACAACATGGGTTGTCAAGAGGAAGAGGTAGTAAGCATAGCTGGTCAAATCTACTATGCTTAATTGTTAAGATGGTAGTTGGAGTCGGTTTCTCTCTTGGGATTCTTCCTCATCTAAGATCCTAGGAACAAGATCAAATTAGATGTGCAATTAATCACGTGTAACCACGGACTTCTTGATAGATCAACTGAAGTCTTGTTTATAGTTCTAGGGTTTGACTTTCCGGTATTTGATGTCCTGTCCATTTATGTTCTAGAGAGTTTGGAATTCTTTGTGCAATTTCCATAGGGCTAGGATATTGTTATATTCATTTGAAATTGGAAGATCAATTACCTAAGGGCCTGCGTGAAGTATTGTGTTAATCTGCCAGAATCAGAAATTTCATAACTGTTCGGAAGGTCTTGTTGTGATCATGTTATTCAGCTTTTAAACACGAAATCTGCTTAGTATCATCATATGGAAGTACACTGAAAAATTGTTTTACCCCCCAAAAGTAAGCATCTATTCCCTTCTAGTTTCTCTCCGTAGATGGTTATTCTTTTTAGCAACTTTGAAAATTTTTTACTTGTTTCAAATCCAGACATAGATGATTATTTTCTGGAAACCAACTGACCTTTTCTGAGGAAATTTCTGTTGTCTTTGGCTTATGTAAATGGTTAGCTAACTGTTTGCTGTTGTGTAGTTTCATCTTGGACAGGATTGGAGAAGTTAAATTTCTCTTTGGCCTTTCTGATGCTGTAGATGGTGTAAATGATTCTTCCCCCAAAGACGTTATAGGTTATATACAAGAAATGATCGATGTTTTTAAATTAAAACTGAGACTTGGGGATTATCCAGAAGACTCCAACATGCCGACTTTTATGCATAAGGTACAAAATATTTGGAATCACACTCTTCATTTTACTCTGAATTTAAAGTTAAAGTTGTCGACCTTGGCATGAATTGCAGGTTTTAGAGACTTCAGAATCATTATTGTTGTTGTTAGAGAAGCCTACTGAATCAGTTAATGTTGTAGATGTTAATCTACCTGACAATGCTTCTTTGGCACCTAGTAATATATTAGATTCTCTGAAGCTATACCAGTTTGCTGATGACAGTGTAGGAAATGTAGATGACAATCTTCTTCTAGGTCTTGGGGACAAGTTTATGTGGGAATGTCCAGAAACATTACCTGATAGACTGAATGCCCTTCCTGCAAAAAGAAAAATGTCAACAATGGAT
Organism: Cucumis cinereus; assembly: GCA_037974625.1. Lineage (NCBI taxonomy): Eukaryota > Viridiplantae > Streptophyta > Magnoliopsida > Cucurbitales > Cucurbitaceae > Cucumis > Cucumis cinereus. Next base: position 15,697,920 of record JBBPDJ010000017.1, read on the forward strand.
GGGCAAGCTAGGCGTGCCAGAGGAGAGAACTCCCCAGCTGAAATCTCGTCCCAGAACACATTTTCACGTGGATCAGGGATTTCTACTGCCCCTTCACTTCCATCACGTAGGGATACCTTTCGGCAGAGGAAACCAAATACCAGCAGGCCTCCTTCCATGCATGTTGATGATTATGTTGCAAGAGAACGAAATGTTGATGGGGCTATTAATTCTAATGTAATTTCCATTCAACGAGTAGGATCTTCTAGTGGGAGACCTCCGTCAATACATGTGGATGAGTTTATGGCCAGGCAAAGGGAACGCCAGAATCCTGTTGCACCTGTGGTTGGGGAGGCTGCATCCCAAGTGAAGGGTGGGGTTCCTGCAAATGACACAGACTTGGAGAAGTTAAGCAAACCTAAGCAGTTAAAGACTGACCTTGATGATGATCTTCAGGGGATTGATATCGTATTTGATGGTGAGGACTCAGATCCTGATGACAAATTACCCTTTCCCCATCTGGATAATGGTCTGCAGCAATCTGATCCTGTGTTGGTTGAACAAGGCTCTCCTCGTTCAATTGTTGAAGAGACAGAAAGTAATGGTAATGATACGGGCCAATTTTCTCCCATGCGTGGACCTTCCGTGTCAAATGTTGATGAAAATACTCAAAGTGAATTTTCTTCTAGGATGTCTGTTTCGCGTCCTGAATTTCCATTGGCTCGTGAATCTAGTGTGTCTTCTGGTAAGAAGTACTTTGAGCATCCCGATGATGGGAAGAATGCTATTCCTGTTAGAAGCACAGGTGGGGTTGATACCTCCGCTGCAGTTAACTCTTCATATAACAATGCAACCACTCCACCTTCAAAGTTCTTACCTGAACCTAGGGCAAATACACCGAATCACTTCCTCAAAAATAGTCCTCAGCATCTTGGTAGTGGACCACCACCATCCATAGGATCTCAAGGATTCTATGAGCAGAGGTTTTTCCCGAGTCAGCCACCACTACCTCCGGTGCCTCCACCACCAACAGTTACACCTGCAATATCTCAACCATCTGATCTGGCTCCCAGTCAGTCTTCCCCATTTGGCAACTTTGTATCTGATACTCAACAACGATATTCTTCGACATTCCATGTAAGAAAACTGTGTGCTAGTTGCATCTTCTCTAGCATATTCCTTTGCTGGTTGTCACTGTCTGCAACTTATTTCTTCATTTTTCTTTTGCAGGTCCCTTCGGATTATCCATCTGGATACAACAGTTCTACATCATTTTCCGGTGGATCTGTCAGGCCACCCCCACCTCTTCCTCCAACACCGCCACCTCTTTCGTCCAGTCCACTCAATTTATCATCAAGTAAAATTTCTCTTCCAAGCACTTCTGTTTATAACATGGAAAATGTTGGGATGGCTGAGATTCCTCAGAACCCTACTGCAAGTTCAGCGGACACACGTTTAGGTGGTGTATCTGCTTCTGGGGTCATGCTAGCTTCTAATTCTATGCCTGGACTTCCACACCTGGTATTTAGTAGGCCTTCAATGCCTGGAAATCTTTATGGGGGGATTTCAACACAGCAACAGAGTGACAACACGTCAAATATTTTGCCAAATCTAGCTATTCCTCCATCTTCTGTGCCTTCACTACATCCTCTGCCTCAGTTACAGCCCCTGCAACCTCCACAGCTTCCTCGACCTCCTCAGCCGCCTCCTCAGCATCTTAGGCCACCCATTATGGCTTCACAACAACCAGAGCTGGCAGTATCAATGCAAAGCTCGGTTCAAATGCAAATGCATCAGTTACAAATGCTACAACAGCCAAGAGTTTCTCCTCAGTTCTACCAATCACAGCCCGTGGGGTTGTCACATCCTCCTCCTCAGCAACAATTTGAACATCCTCAACATCAAACTATGCATCAGCTTGGGGATACTGCAACCACATCTCAGCAACAGCAGGATTCAGCAATGTCATTGCATGAGTACTTCAAGTCTCCAGAAGCAATTCAGGTAACCAACTGTGTTCCCATCAAGAATGATTTCACCGAGTTCTCTCCTTTCAATTTTAATTAGTGAGCTTTCCTTTTCGAATGCAGTCATTGTTGAGTGACCGGGAAAAACTATGTCAGCTTTTGGAACAGCACCCTAAGTTGATGCAGATGCTTCAGGTAATTTAATGCCTCGATTCTTAAAACTGATTGGTTGAACAAATATTTGAGATTGGCATGCACAAAAATTTGAAGAAAGTTGAAAAATTCACATATGTACATCTATATATTTCTGTTCGTTTAATGTTTTAGTGTGGCTTTTTCTATGTTATTACAGTAGTAGTAGGCTGCTTGTCACTGCTCTGCTGGTCCATGCAGAAAGTAAATTGTCATCTCGTTTGATAACGATTTCATTTCTTAAAATTAAGGTTATAAACACTATTTTAGCTCATAAAATTTGTTTGTACTACTATCCACGCTTTCAAAAACGATTCAAATGTTCTCAACAAGGAGAAGACACAAAAATAAATTTTAAAAACAGAAAACTGCAACGGAAATTGTTATTAGGCCAATAGATTACTTGTAGGTGATTCTGATGACTAAATTTTTTTATTCTTTTTCTTATTAACAGGAGAGATTGGGTCAACGATAATGGCGTGAGATTGTAGAATAGAGGGGACACAACTTCTCTTTTGTACTTAATAGTGGCTCCAGTCTAGATAAAGCATGCTTAAAAAAAGAAAAAAAAAAAAAAAAAACGGCCTGTATGTACCATTATCGATGAGTTTTGTAGTAAATAGCAATTATGTATTATTTATTATTCTTGTAATTTCTTCAATCACGCAACTACAAACAATTCTTTTGTTTTGGTCCATGAATTTTACCATCTTTTTGCTTCATACTGCCATCTTCACTCTAATCAACAGCAATTCCTGTTTGTAAATATGGCTGTATTAATGTCATTGAGCTATTCTTGCTATTTGGTTTTAAGTTATTATATTATTCTTCTGGAACTATTGGTTTCTGTATATTTGCTTTATAACTATCAAACTTCAGTTATTTCTACAAAGTTAGTGATCTATGCTTCTAAATAATTTTCAGGTGAAATTTCATGCTATACCCTGAAATTTATCGCATTCTCTCTCTCTCTCTTTTAATAATAATTTTTTTTGTTTATTTATTATTATTATTATTATTATTATTATTATTATTTAATCTTCAAATGGGACTCATACTTGGTTGAAATTTCTACAATTTATTCTATTTTTGCTAATTCATGCACCAATTCTATCAAAAAGCATATGATAAATCTACGAATGTCCAAGTCTTGCACAAATTTTAGTTTAGATATGCACAATTAAATTAGTGAATAATTTTGCTAACATTTGAAAAGTCTTACAAAGTTTTAGCTCTAGTGTCATTTTTCTTTTGTATCGTATTTGTTTTATATCACACGTTTTATAATTATTGAAAGCATATGAAAGTATAATTTGTATTGAATTTTCCAACTTACTTATATCACACGTTTTATAATTATTGAAAGCATATGAAAGTATAATTTGTATTGAATTTTCCAACAAAAGTTCTCTATATGAGGATATTGCAATACCTTGGAGGATAAGATTGCAACACTTATCTTAGCTAAGGGTGTAATACGATAAATTAAAAGTTTAGGGTAAAAATTAATACGATTTTGAATGGGTGATAAAAGTTGATTCTATCTTCTAAAGTTTGAAACTAATGCTAAACAACTTTATAACTTTTTGTGCTAATCAAATGTGTACTTGGTATTATTGTATTGTTAAAGTCTGTCATTTGGTTATGTTTTATTTGACTTGGTTTGAATCGGAATTGAATAATCAAGAACGTTGAAGAACAGTTAACCTACTATAGTCAAGATAGTAGAGTGTAAAAAGGTTGTTGGACTGCTAGGATGTTTTCATTTCACAGTATCGAATGCATGCGACTAACTATAGTCGAGATACTTCAAAACCAACTAGACTACTGATACTTTCCTTTATACATATTCCAAATTCTAATATAACCATTGTTGGTCATTTTAAGCATGTTCAATTTGGTCTTTCAACATGTGAAACTAACTGAATACAACGGAATTTTCTCAATTCAATCGAAAGCATCAAACAAAAGAGTTTTAACCTTAATAAGTTTCGGTCGATTTGAGGATTCTTTTTTCAAAAATAAATAAATATATATTTCGTTTTTTTAATTTCTTTTCCCTTGCAGCCCTTGCATTATGGTTCAAGATTCCAACAAAAATACCATTTGGTATTCAATTGAGAATCTCTAAAGATTTTTGGCTAAACAAGTTTTAAAATCTTAAAAAGTATACAAAATCTAAACATTTATAAAGAAAAAAAGAAAAAGAAAACAATGTCTAAAAATCAAATTGAACTCAAAACAACATTCATAAAACCTTATTTCGTCTCTGAATTTGACATATAAATGATTATTTTTGGAAATTTGTTAGACTCAACTAGAATATTCTCTCATTTTTTCATCCTAATACTTTTAGGTGGATTACGTGGCGAAATATAATTGGGTGCACGAGCTATAATTGAAAATTTTAATTAAAAATAAAAAATAAAATAACGTGATCCAAGAAGCACATGATCCAAGAGATCCTTTCTTTAGTCTAGTACGCTACTTCCTTATGGAAAGGGTCCCAACTAATTTCGGCTCTCCACACTATTTTATAATTATCATTATTATTATTATTATTATTATTATTATTATTATTATTATTTAATCCTTTTCCTTTTCTTTTCTATTTATTTTTTGTTTAAAAAAATCTTCATTATATATATTATTATATATTATTTTATTAAATTGATTCATGCAATTAGTTTTTGTTGATTTGTTTAGAAAATAAAAAGTCTCCATTTAGTATCTTCATTTCGAAAATATATTTACGTAGTGTATTTTTTGTACCAAATTTATAGTTATTATCTTACAATTTTCGATAATATTTAACTTAGGACGATTAAATTTGTAAGATTAGGATTACTTGAGAGTACAAAGGTTAACTTTATTATTTATTAAAATTAATAAATTAAAATTGAAAAATTGAAAGGAGGGAGACCGTAAAAGTATTCAAATTAATTACATTGACCAAAAATAGTATTTTGACTTATTTTATTTCATTGATTTTGTATTATTCTTACCCATTGATCTATGCTTTATTTAAGAAATGGGCTCTAAATAAGAAATTTTTTTTCCGGATAATTGCAATTAGTAGTATTTTTAGGACTAATAATTGAGTGTATACCAATATTTCTATAAGTGATAGATTGGATAGACTCTACCGTTCATATGTAAATCATCATGGTTTGGTCCAACAATAAACAAGAGACGTATCATTAAAAAGAGTTATGTTAACGTGTAGTTTAAATATAAAAACTAATGTGTTGTTTGTGATTTTTAAAATTAAGTTTATAAATAGTACTTCCACATTAGTTTTAAAAATTTATTATTGATAATTTAAATGCTTTTTAACAAATATAAAATCTAAAAAATTGAAAATTCTTAAGAAAACATCGAAACTAAAAATTAAAAAATGAAATGGTTACTCAACGTGGTCGATCTAACTTATAAATTTTATTTTTTAGGGTAAAAAATGCAAAGGGTGATAGAAACAAAAACTTTAATTTGACCTTAAAGATAATAATAGCTACTCTATATCACCAAATTATATATTTGAATCACAAAATAATCTATGAATACTTAAAACTTTTAAATTTCTTAGTGATTAATGTTATGAATTAGTAATGTATAAATGCTTAAATTCATGGAACTATATACTTTTGAGCATTTTCAAATATATAACATCGTAAATTAAAATATTTACAAATATTATAAAATTGTAGATTTTATCAATACTGATTAGACTTTTTTTTATAGACATTTATAATAGTCTATCAGTGTCTATTATTGATAGTTACTGAAATTTTGCTATTTTTTGTAAATATCTTCAACAATTTTGTCATTTACAATAATTTTTTTAATTGAATAAGGTGTAATATGTGCTCATTTCAACCTTATTTGAGCATAAAACTTTGAAAACAATATCAATTAATATTGTCATATTGTAGTACCAAATTGTATAAAACCATATATATTAGATCCGTATTTGAAACTTTATGAAAGAAAAATTTGTAAGAATATCAAGGGATTGGATGACCCAATTCCTAAAAGCATACATATTTCAATATTATATATATA
>JBBPDJ010000017.1:15706789-15722699 GCA_037974625.1 Cucumis cinereus
ATTATTATTATTATTATTATTATTATTATTATTATTATTATTATTATTATTATTATTATTATTATTATTATTATTGCAAATTCTTATACATACATATATATCTATCTATATATACATACATAGATACATACATATGTATGTATACATTTTTCAATCCTAAGATGAAATTAAACGAGGGCCAAGAGAATGGAACTTTCCTACCTTATTTTCTTACTTTCTTTTTCACCCTAATTACCATATTTTAATTATTTTATTTATAGACTTTCCTTATGTATTTTACATAAACATAGATAAACGTTTTTTCTGTTTAGAATTAAACTTATGTTTTTTCTAGATCCTCAAAATTTAAGATTTAAATTCATATTAGAAAAAAAAAGGGGGGGGGGATTTGGGGGCTGTTGGAAGAAACAAGAAGGGTACAACGGAGACGACGATCGGCGAATGAGGGGTGGAGGGGCAATGGTCATGATTAGAGAGGAGATAGATTTTATTTTAAAGGTTAATTGGAAGGACATTTTCAAATACAATAAAATGAACTAAAATATTTACAAGGTATAACAAAATTTCAAATCCATCACTTTCTACCCGTGTTATTGTGGATAGCATTTGAAATTTTGGTATATTTTATAAATATTTTTAATAATTTTGCCATTTACAATAACTTTTCTTAATTAAAACACAATTTTGATCCCTATACTTTGAAGTTTGTTTTATTTTGTTTCAATTCAAGTCTCTCTACTTTTGTTGTTCAATTTTAGTCTTTATACGTTTTTCTTCAATTTTAAATTTAGTCTCTCAAAATTATTTTTTACCAAAAATTTGTTTATTATTAATATAATTTTCATGTGAGGAAATACTATGGGAGTATATCTTTGTTCATAGTAAATAACTATAAACTAGGAGTTTTAATTCTATTTATTACTTTAATTTTATAAACATATAAGGTTGCTGTGGTGTAGTGGTTATCACGTTAGTCTTACACACTAAAGGTCCCCAGTTCGATCCTGGGCAGCAACATTTTAAGATTTTAATTCTTTTATTTTATTTTATGGTAAGTTAGGAAAATATTTCGTATAATACTAATTAAACTTTTACAAATTTTTATGAGTGAATCAATTTAAATATTTAATTCGAATTTTTTTTAAAAAAATTGTTCATCCAATCAACTTTAATTGTTCGTTTTGTAGAACTAATATGTGAAGTAGTCTACACTCATTTAAAAATTGATGTATGAGTGACTTTCAAGGGTAATAATGATGAATGATCTAAACTATTTAGCTTATAAAGATTTAGGAGTTTAATCGATACAAATTACAATTTTCATACAATTCTTAACGACTTGAAAGATAGTCTAAATTGATATACCTACACACCCAAATTTAGCGGTATAAATTGATATCTAACAAAACGGTATATTGGTAAGAATGAGTTAGAACCCTAAGTCAACGTGTACATTTATTGTGCCATCTAGAAACTTTCTAAAGTTAAAAATATATTTATAATATAGAGAAAAAAAATCCTTAATTAGCTGTTTTTTTTCCTTAGTAAATGGAAATTCAAATTCTATGTCAGCCACATAATGAGTTTCAATTTTGAAAATTTGATATCATCACTCAATGAAAATGCCAAACCATTCAAAATCCTATCATTCTTCACTTTAAAATATTTTGTTCATATGCATATTATATGAATAAAGAGTTTACATTGACTTTAGGTTATTTTGTCTCTAAATATATAATTTAAAATTTATATAAGTTAGATTGATAAATTTGGGTTTTTTTTTCAACTCTAACAACTTTCTCCATGTTCAAAGCTTAATTATGAGTTCATCAATCAAACATGTGAATTATTAATATGAAATAATTAATTTCAAACCTCTAAATTTAGATTATGCAATTTGAATATAACATCAAATTTATTCTCTTTTTTTTTAAGAACATAATTTTTTTCTTCTTGTCGTTTGTTTGAAGATAATTTTATCAAGATTGATTAAATGATAAAGATTAATGAAGTTAATTTCATCAAAATTAGTTAAAAGATAAAAAATTATGAATATGTTTCCCAACTAAATAAAAAAAAGGCTAATAAACACTTTTGGTTACAAAGTTTAAATATATTTTCACTCAAACATAGTATTAAATTTATGTCATGTTTGATATTTTTATCGATGAATTCAACATGACATGAATGGTGAATAAATATTTTCATTGTATAATAGAAAAATCCATGAAACAAAAAATAAACAAAAAAAAATGTCATTAGTGTCAATATATTATAAATAATAAACATGTTGACTTATTTTAAAATCATAAAATATTTTATTTACTATTTTAAATATTTTTTTAAAAAAAAAAATTCTAATTTTTAAAGAAATATTCAACATTTTGTGGGTATTTGCATAATCATTTTTCCAAAAATTAACATGCATCCATTACATTTTAGGTTACGCTACTATTTATTAATTGTGCATGCATGTTTTCTAATTTATTATGGTTGGCTTCAAATTGATTCCTTTAGTCAATGAAAATGGCTAAAGGGGTTGGCCAAGAAGAAAAGCCAAAATTTCAGAGTTGTACAGCTACCTCCCCATCAGATGCATTACTATTGAAAATGGTGAGATCAACAGAATGACTTTGTGGAGTTTGATATAATCAATGGCCTATAACTCTCCACGTATTCCTTCCCTTTACTACTTATTTCCCACTTTATTTTATTTTATTTTTGTGGCCTTTATTTTAACAACTATTATTCATCATCAATTATATAATAATTATTTCATTTATTTTAATTTTGTTTATCTTACTTCAAATTTTAACGATTATAATATACATTTATCGTCACAAATTCAGAAATTTTATTCATAAAAACTTTATATCAAAGAAGAAAAATTTACAAATTAAATACATGAAATGAGATCTAAGCATGCGCTTATCCTTCGAGCTAACTACGTATATTTATTGTATTACATTGGTTCTCAGTATATGAATAAAAGAACTTTCTAAGGATTCAAAACCTTTTTTTTAAAAAAAAAAAAAAAGTCAAAAGACAAATAAAAATAAAAGTAATTATAATAGGCAACAATTTTAGGAATAATAATTAAATATATAGCTAGCATTAAAAGTATATGCAATATAGTCTATCGATGATAAACTTTGATAGATTTTTCTATAATTACAGTTTCTATAAAATGTTGGTATATACTAATATTTAGAATCTAATTGTTACATCTACGTCTATCCCTAAAAATAACCACTAAAATTGATCATGAAAATGTAAAATGAGATTTATACTTTCGAAGTGTATGGTGCACCAATCGAATAATATATATGAATATAAAATATTTATGAAATGAAAGTTGAATAGTCAACCAAATTTGATGAAATGGATCTTAGGATACTAATTCAGTCAAACCATATAATCCACGTGTCATCCGATCACCACTTCTAAAATAAAAGTCAACATATGCACATATTAATTCAACGGAAAGTAAGTTTAATTAAGGAGTTATTTAATTAATAACATTATTGTTTTTTATTTTACTAATCGTCTCTACTAATCTACATTGTCGTGTTGTGTGGACTTGTCCACTATATGTTTATATGACCATATATAATTTTATCACGTTGTTGTCTAAAAACTTTTAGGATAAAACATAAATTAAATTTTATCCGTATAATAAAATTTTAATTATATTTTATTTTAATTTATGTACCTTCAATTATCTAATTTTTATCTATGAATTTTCAATAAATCTTTAAATTAATATATATAGATAAATTAATTAAAACTTTAAATTAATAAATGTGTACTGACTCATTTCAATTTTATTAGAAAAACAAATTGTGAGACATATAATTTTATTGATTAAACTTCTAAATTGTTATAAATGAACTAATTTAGACTAATTATAAATATTTCTTTTAAAAATCGTCAATATATCAATAATTACATGCGTGTGTAATCTTAATACAATTATTAGTTGACGATTTTAATTTTGATTGACGTAAACCAAACTGATTTTTTAAAGCATTTTGTTTAATGAAAACCAAGAGCTTAATTACCAATAATGTTGGTTAGGTTTTTATTTTTATTGTCTTGTCTGAGCTTGTTTTCTTCTTATAAAAAGTAAAATAAAAGGTTTCGTAATATACATTATTAATATTTAGAGTAAAATTAAGATTAAAAAGACAGTGTTTAAATTCTAATCTAACTTTCTATTAGAATATTAATGAAAGAAATTTAATTGAATTTGATCATGTAAAATTAAGCTGTGTCTAGATCAAATAAGACTTGTTCTTGAATTTATGGCATGACTTTACCAAATACTAAAATTTCATTTTTTTTTTAATTTAAGAATGTGAGGTAACTTTTGTTGATTAACCAATTAATTAGTGGACTGGAGTTCTTAATTAATTTCATTCTTTGACCAAATTATAATATATATAAGTAAATTACAACAATGTTTTCATAAATATGATATTGAAATTTTCAAATTAGCAATTTATAAAATAATCTAATCTATAATTATACTTTTATTCACAATTACTACTTCCAAATTTTGGACTTTTTATTAATCACTTTGCCGTCACAACTTGATCAAAATAATGAGAAAGTAAGATCATATGATTAAACATGCACATAATAATAATTAAAAAAAAAATTATTATTGTTGTTATTATTGTTTTGAGTGCATGCATATATATTGCCAGATATTAATAATTATCAATTGAAAAACTAAAAACATGAGTTTTAAAAAATCCGTTTCTCATTTTTAAAATTTTGGTTAAATTTTTCAAAATAAGTTTCAAAAGAAATATCTGAAGTATATTTAGAGAAAACTAATAGCAATTAAGTAGCTTCTGGGACGAATCTTCAATAATGTACATTTTTTTTAACCAATTTTTAGACATATATAAATAAATAAATATATATATATATATATATATATTATGATTTATGAAAAGAAATAGAATAGAACATTTTAATTAAAAATAAGTATAGTATGATGTAACGGGTCTGAGTTAAATGAATTAAATTAAGATATATATTCTTATTCTATAATTGGTGAAGAGTATATCAAAGGTTAATTAATTGGATTAATTCAAAGTTCAAACCTAAAAAAATTGTGCTGAAAACATGACATAATCAAGAAGAATCAAAACATACACATGGGTAAATTATTATTTTATTAATGCAAAAGAATTGAATAAGCCAAAGTTTTAGTTGATGTTGAAGATTACCAAAGCCAACCCTTCTTGACACTTTCACACCATTAATTGAACATTACCCAAGTAAAACTAAATAAATAAGGATAATAGCAATTGCGCGTACGAGTTCAATTAGCATAAAGTTTATAATATTATTTTTCGAAACAACCATGAAAAATATACTAGTAGAAGTAATAATGAAAAGCAGTGTTGTATCACACGTTATAAAAATGGTGTCCCCTATCTAGATTTAATATCTTACGAGCTTTGATTTTACTCAAATGTTGAAAGTTGTGACAAGGCGTTACATGAAATTGGTTGATGTTCAGGTAAACTGGTTGAGACACTGACATATATAAAAAACAATCACAACCATAGGTACTAAAAATATCATAAAAAATAGTTCTAGTAACAACAAAATATTAGGATAAATTTCAACAATAATTGATTAATTTATGGACATATTTTATATTTTACCCTATACATATTCAAATTTAAAAAAAAAAGAAAAGAAAAAAAGAGATTAGTTTATTACATAAAATATTGTATGTTTATGAAATTAAAAAATTCTATACATCAAAACATATTCTTAAATTAATTTCGTTATTTTTTAAAAAAATAAAATTCATTATTAGAATTACACAATCTTTAAAAAACCAAATTGATCAAACGTAAATCCAATTGATTAAATTAATCTAAAAAATTAAAATAAAATTCAGATTTACATACCTAAAACTAAAAGGTCATTGAGGTTTTGTAATAGGGAGAAATAACAACATATCAAAATTTATATAATAATAACAACGTAACAAAAATAATTATAATAAATTAAAAATCACAAACATGGCGATTAGCCGATAATATTCTTCATCCATCCTCGTTTATTTTACATTTTTCCTACCCTTTTCTCCATCCCCTCATGAATTGAAACTTTGGTTAAAAAAAAAAAACATTTCTAAATTAAAACTTTATAGTTAACGACATTCAACATATTAAGACCTAGTTTCGTGATTATTTCATGTTTTTGTTTGTTAAGTTTTAAAAATTAAAAGTATATTTTGAAAGTGTTTAAAAGCTTAATAAAAAATTAAAGGACTAATTAAATGTAAGCGACGATTAAATGAATAATTAAGTATATTTGACGGAGATATATAGATAAAAATATATTTATACTTAAACATTTGCAAAGAAACAAGAATGGGGTGGTGGTGATCCTTTGGATTTTCATTTAACTAAAAATTAATAGTTTACAATTCTATTGAATTATATACACAAAAATGAGAATGAATAAAAAAGAAAAATAGTTTAAATGTTTTTTTTGTTTTTTTGGATAGAAATCCATTCCTTAATTTGTAGGATATGAAGAAGCCAATTTAGAAGGAATACAAGGTGAGTTCTTCCAAAGACGAGAATGCATTTTCAGAATCTCTCTTGCTTTCTCCTTCGTCTTGCTTCCATTTTCAATTTGCAGAACCAAACAAAGCTTTGCCACAATACCCAATTGCGCCATTTCCATCAACACCGCCGGACTTCCTGAGAATTTCGCCACCCAATACAATATCCTCACCGCCCTTTCACTCCCCAACTGCGACACTCTCAATATCTTCTTCGAAACCACTGCCATCCCTCCGCCGTGTGCCAAAAGCGCCGCTCTTCCATCCGCACAACCGCACAGTAAATCCATCGCCGTCAATGCCATTTCACATACTCTTTTTTCCGGAGACGACAGTAAAATCTCAACCAAAGCCCCAACCCCACCTGCTTCCACTGCCTTCACTCTGTTTCTCCCCAATGGACTCACCGCAATCAAAATCCCCAATGCCGCTTTGAAAATCTGCTGAGAGGATGATCGATCTTTCAAAATCTCAACGATTTGCACAAACAATTCGGATTTCAAGAAGCTTAGTTGAATTGGATCAGCGACTTCGACAATCGATTTCAAAATCAACACCGCGTAGGTTCTGGAGGATTCATGAGTACCCTGTTGTAATTTCATGAAATCAGTCAAGGAATCGAGGAATTGAGGGTGGGTAGCCAATGATTTAAAGGTGGAATCGGAGAGACGAAGGTTATGGAGAGTGGAGAGGGCTTCATGAGAAGCAGAGGAATCAGAATCCACAATAACAGAGGCTAAAAACTGAGGGGCACCGGCGGATTCAACGCATCGGCGATTAGATTCAGAGTCGGCGGAAATGGAGCGTAGACGACGAATGGAGGAGATTAGGGAAGAAGGGGAAGTGTTGGAAGTGGAAATAAGGTGAAGGATTTGGGATTTATGAATGGGGGGTTTAGGAGTGGGGAAACGTTGGACGCCATAGGAGGAGTTTAAAGTGCACCAAGCTTGGATGAGACGGCGGAGGGTGTGGTTGGGGGTGAGGGGATCGGAATCGGAGTCTGAGATGGGGAGTTTAGTGAGGGGGCAGGAGGAGTTATTGGCGGAGAAGAGCCAGGTTTCAATGGAGTGGCGGTCGTAGGTGATGCCGGAGGGGAGAGTTACAGGGTCTTTCATGATTTGGAGGGAGATGGGGCAGAGGAAATAGTGGGGGACTTCGATTTGTTCTTCCATTGATAGATTGATAGTTTGTTTGTTGTTGTTGTTGTTGGAATTTTGGGGAAAATGTTAATGGTGGTTTAGGTGTATTTATAGGAGGAAGAGTTGAAGAAAGTGGGAAGAAAGTCAGAAAACGCGAGTTTAGGGGAGAGGGAAAAGAGTTGAATATTCAATGGGGATTGACCAATTTTGGTAATGAATGAATGAATGAATGAATGTGAGTTGTGTTTGTGTTTGTGTTTGTGTTAAAGCCTTTTTTTAAAGAAAAATTGACTTTTTATCTTCAACACGCATACGTACGGTCTAACACACTTCTTTTCTACTACACTTAAAAACACACATGAGAATGAGAATGAGAATGAGAATGGATCTATATACATTATATTGGACAAAAATCGTTGTAACAAAATGATAATGGATTTCGAGACATTATATATGGTTGGGGTAAACATTAAACCTTTACCCTTAAATACGGCTCTTTTATTTCAACAAACATTCCACTCATTCTATATGAATCATCCATCTTGCTCGTTTGATTCTCTTATAGTTCTTCAAACATTGACCCATATAAATCATTAATCATCTCTAGCATCTCATCATCCATAATATCTCTCTCTCTAACGTTTTCTCTAAGATTTACATTCTCTTCTCTAGGTTCACCTGAATTGGAAAACGTTGCACCTAGAAACCTTGAATTAGATCTAAAAAATGAGAAATATCAACCGTATCTCCATGGAATATCCATCGTCTATAAGTTGGAGACATGCCATATTTATACAAATGGCGTTCTACAACATCTAATCTATTCCAATTGAGGTTCACACAGTTTGAACAAGGACATCTTGTTCTTCCCTCTTCATCTAAACACTTTGTTGCAACTCCGATAAAGTTATCAACACCGTTAGAATATTCACTAGAAGCTCGATCCCTTAAATTTATCCAACTTCGATCCATAATAAGTACAAATTAAAGTACCTAAGTTAGAATTTAAAGTGTTAGAATCAAAACATCGAATTCAAAGTACAAAGTTTGAACAAAGTGTTTGAGTAAAGATAAATATTTCAGAGCAAGCACATTCAACAATGCGGACTATCACAAATATGATTTCATGGATTTTTTTTTATTCAAAAAAGAAAGAAAGAAAAACTCATAAACTTCCTTGTGCTTACAATTTCTAAAAGGCACACATTGTTATTTTGTATCCCATTTCTCTAACCTTAACTTCTACATAAAATGCACACATTATTTGAGATTATGTGTAAATATTAGCTGTTCCATAATCTATTCCAATTTCTATTCCATAATCTATTCCAATTTCTACTCTAACGTCACATCTAGAAATAGAACTCAAAAGTAAATATTAGCTTGAATCCTTGATTATGTGTAAGTATTTTAACTTATTCAAAGAGTGTAAAATGCAGCCTACAAACAAGTTTTGTTATGATTTAAAATTTAAAAGTATGAAGATGAAGTTGAAGATGAAGAAGATGCAGCCTACAACAACTTATAATTTTAACATCTAGTTTTGGTTCCCATTTTGGTTCCCATACATTGAAATTTGTTTAATTTTAATTAGCTACTGTGGTTTGAGTAAATCTCAAAAATTGAAGTAAAGTTTTAAAGAGTGTAAAGTAGTAAAATGATATTTAAAGCAAAATTAGAAGTAGTACAGTATAGTATAAAAACCGAAATAATAATATTTATGGTGATTATAGTTTTTAGATATAAGAAAACAAAAATAGAGAAGCAAGGAATCACTCCCTTGCTCTCTCTCACTCTCACTCTATACCTGCGTACCTCCATTGAAAGCTCTAATTTCTATAAACTGAATAAATAATCTGATATCAAATTGGTGGGGAAAAGAGAGAGAGACAGAGACATGGAGACTGCTTCCCCCATCTTTTGTCTTCCTTCTTGTACTAAACACTCAAAAATCCATTCATCTCCTCTCTCAATAATATTTGAACATTCAATTACAATTTTAATTCCTACAATTCATTTCAAATATTGTTCAAACTGAACAAAACAAAACTAGTCATTATCTTCAAAAATGGAATCCTGTATAATACCAATCTCAACTTACCAAAATAATTCATCTCATATACCATGTCTGAAGAATAACTAGCTAATTAATATCCAAAATCAACACTAACCACATTCAACTCTCATCACGAAAAATTCATTCAAAGAAGAAGCAAAAACAACCACCAGATCTCAGACACGTCTGTCTATGTACATCCAAATTCCTCATCACAATCACTTGTTATCAATAATGTTGGTAGTTTCAGAGAATGAGAGCGAAGACGAGGACGACGATCTACTCTACTTCCTGAACTTAAAGAAGTAAATAAAAGCAGAAGCAAGCAGCAAATAAACGCCAATGATTCCACATACCAAACTCGCCTTCAGGAAGTTCCGACGTCGCTTCAGGTGTTCCGACGTCGCTTCAAGGAGTTCCGTCGCAACCTTCAGAGAGTTTCGTCGCAACCTTCATGGAGATCCGTCGCAACCTTCAGCGAATTTCGTCGGAGCCTTCAGCAGGTCGTTCCGTCGTGTTTCGTCGTTCGTTGTCTGTGGGTTCCGCCGTGTTTTGCCGTTCGCTGTCTGTGGGTTTGAAGATGGGTGAGCAAACTGATGTTTTCGTGAGGCTTGGGGGAGGGGTTGAGGTTTAGTGAGGTTTCGTGGGGAGGGGTAAGGAAATTTCTTTTTTGTTTAATGAAAATAAAAGGAGGGAAATTAAAAAATGAGGGAAAAATTGTTTTGAGAAAACTTTTAGCAACATTCATTTTTGTTGCTAAAAGTAATTAATATTAAGTGACATTTTTTAAATCCTTTTAGTGACGCAGACTAAAACTGTGTCGCTAAAAATAATCTTTTGTGACACATTTTTTTTGCGTCGCTAAAACTAACGTTTTAGTGACAAAAATTACTTGCGCCACTAAATTGTGTCACTGAATATTGAATTTCTTGAAGTTTCATTTGGATGAATGTTGAAATTCTTCCCAAAAACTAAACGATCAAAGACGTCTCAGACACAATTTCTACTTTGGGGAACAAAATGACCTGCAATGATTTTCCTTTGGTATTTTCCTCCTACACCCCGTAGTTCATAGATTCTTGCCTTAGAAACATGCGTCCATGACCCTAAACATGTCTCTGACACATTTGCATGAACTATATGGGTAGCGAAGAGAGAAACTTGAGGTAGAACTGACGTGCGGACCAAAACGGACGAAAGTCCACCAATACTATGACATTCGAAAAATGGACAAAAGTTCGGCCTAAAATGCAATTCTAGGTATAAACCGGGCTCATTTGGAGTAATTCTAAGGTTTTTCCCTAAAAATAATTTACGAAAGACGTCCCAGACTCGGTTTCTGCTTTTGGGAACGAACTATCCAGTAACGATTTCCTTTTGGTATTTTCGTCCTACAACCCATAGTTCAAAGATTCTTGGCTCAGAAATGCGCGTCCTTTACCCTAAACATGTCTCTAACAGATTTGCATGAACTATATAGGTCGCTAAGGTTGAAACTTGTGGTAGAACGAATGTGCGGACGAAAATCGACCAGTGGTATAACTTTCTAAAAATGGACCAAAATTCGACCTAAAATGCATTTCTAGGTTTAAAATGGGGTCATTTGGAGAAATGTTGAAGTTTTTCGCAAAAATAAACGATCAAAGACGTCCCAGACTATGTTTCTTCTTTGGTGAACAAAATGACTTGCAACGATTTCTTTTTGGTATTTTCGTCCTACACACCGTAGTTCAGATATTCTTACCTCAGAAACACACGACCGTGACCATAAACATGTCTTTGACACATGTGCATGAACTATATGGGTCGCGAAGAGAGAAACTTGAGGTAGAACTGACGTGCGGACCAAAAATGACGAAAGTCCACCAATACTATTGTCTTTGAAAAATGGACCAATTCGACCTAAAATGCATTTCTAGCTACAAACCGAGCTCATTTGGAGTAATTGTTAAGTTTTTCTCAAAAAAATAATTTACAAAATATGTCCCAGACTCTTTTTCTACTTTTGGGAACAAACTATCCAGAAACGATTTTCCTTTGATATTTTCGTCCTACACCCCATAGTAAAGAGATTTTTGGCTCAGAAATGCGCGTCCTTGACCCTAAACATGTCTCTGACACATTTGCATGAACTATATAGGTCCGTAAGGTTGAAACTTGTGGTAGGGCGTATGTGCGGACAAAAACGGACGAAAATCGACAAGTGGTATAGCTCTTTAAAAATTGGCCAAAGCTCGACCTAAAATGCATTTCTAGGTTTAAAATGGGCTCATTTGGAGGAATGTTGAAGTTTTCCCAATAATAAAAGATCAAAGACGTCCCAGACTCAGTTTCTGCTTTTGGGAACAAAATAACCTGCAACGATTTTCCTTTGGTATTTTCGTCCTACACCCCGTATTTCAGGGATTCTTGCCTCAAGAACCCGCGTCCATGACCCTAAACATGTCTCTAACACATTTGCATGAACTGTATGGGTCGCGAAGAGAGAAACTTGAGGTAGAACTGACGTGCGGACCAAATGGACGAAAGTCCACCAATACTATGGCCTTCAAAAAATGGACCAAAGTTCGGCCTAAATTGCATTTCTAGCTATAAACCGGGCTCATTTGGAGTAATTGTTAAGTTTTCCCCAAAAAACAATCTACGAAAGACGTCTCAGACTCGGTTTCTTTTTTTGGAAACACACTATCCAGAAACAATTTCCCTTCGGTATTTTCGTCCTACACCCCATAGTTCAGAGATTCTTGGCTCAGAAATGCGCGTCCTTGACCCTCAACATGTCTCTGACAAATTTGAATGAACTTTATAGGTCGCTAAAGTTGAAACTTGTGGTAGGACGAATGTGCGGCCCAAAACGGACGAAAATGGACCAGTGGTATAACTTTTTATAAATTGACCAAAGTTCGACCTAAAATGCATTTCTAGGTTTAAAATGGGCTCATTTTGAGGAATGTTGAAGTTTTTCCCAAAAATAAACGATCAAAGACGTCCTAGACTCAGTTGCTGCATTGGTGAACAAAATGACCTGCAATGATTTCTCTTTGGTATTTTCATCCTACACCCCGTAGTTCAGATATTCTTACCTCAGAAACACACGACCATGACCCTAAACATATCTCTGACACATCAGCATGAACTATATGAGTCGCAAAGAAAGAAACTTGAGGTAGAGCTGACGTGCGGACCAAGACGGACGAAAGTCCACCAATACTATGACCTTTTAAAAATTGACCAAAGTTTGGCCTAAAATGCATTTCTAGCTATAAAGCGCGCTCATTTGGAGTAATTGTTAAGTTTTTCCCAAAACATAATTTACGAAAGACGTCCCAGACCCGGTTTCTGCTTTTGGAAACCAACTATCCAGAAACGTTTTCCCTTTGATATTTCGTCCTACACCCCATAGTTCAGAGATTCTTGGCTCAGAAATGGCGTCCTTGACCATAAACATGTCTCTGAGATATTTGCATGAACTATATAGGTCGCTAAGATTGAAACTTGTAGTAGAACGAATGTGCGGACCAAAACGGACGAAAATCGACCAGTGCTATAGCTTTCTAAAAAAGGACAAAAGTTCGGCCTAAAATGCATTTCTAGCTATAAACCGCGCTCATTTGGAGTAATTGTAAAGTTTTTCCCAAAACAAAATTTACGGAAGACGTCCAAGACCCGGTTTCTGCTTTTGGAAACAAACCATCCAGAAACGATTTTCCTTTGATATTTTCGTCCTACACCCAGTAGTTCAGAGATTCTTGCCTTAGAAACACACGTCCATGACCCTAAACATGTCTCTGACACATTTACATAAACTACATGAGTCGCGAAGAGAGAAACTTGAGGTAGAACTGACGTGCGGACAAAAACGAACGAAAGTCCACCAATACTATGCCCTTCGAAAAATGGGCCAAAGTTCGGCCTAAAATGTATTTCTAGCTATAAACCGGGCTCATTTGGAGTAATTGTTAAGTTTTTCCCAAAAAATAATTTACGAAAGACGTCCCAGCCTTGGTTTCTGCTTTTGGGAACAAACTATCCAGAAACGATTTCCCTTTGGTATTTTTGTCCAACACCCCTTAGTTCAGAGACTCTTGGCTTTGGAATGCGCATCCTTGACCCCAAACATGACTCTGACAAATTTGAATGAACTGTATAGGTTGCTAAGGTAAAAACTTGTTGTAGGACGAATGTGCGAACCAAAACGGACGAAAATCGACCAGTGGTATAGCTTTCTAATAATGGACCAAAGTTTGACCTAAAATAAATGGGCTCATTTGGAGGAATGTTGAAGTTTTTCCCAAAAATAAAATATGAAAGACAACCCAGACTCAGTTTCTGCTTTGGGGAACAAAATGACCTACAACGATTTCCCTTTGGTATTTTAGTCCTACACCCTGTAGTTCTGGGATTCATGCCTTAGAAACACGCGTCTATGATCCTAAGCATGTTTGTGACACATTTGCATGAAGTATATAGGTCGCGAAGAGAGAAACTTAAGGTAGCACTGACGTGCGGACCAAAACGGACGAAAATCCACCAATACTATGGCCTTCGAAAAATGGACCAATGTTCGGCCTAAAATGCAATTCTAGCTATAAACCAGGCTCATTTGGAGTAATTGTTAAGTTTTTCCCAAAAAATAATTATGAAAGACGTCTCAAACTCGGTTTATGATTTTGGGAACAAACTATCCAGAAACTATTTCCCTTTGGTATTTTCGTCCTACACCCCATTGTTCAGAGATTCTTGGCTCTGAAATGCGCGTCCTTGACCCTAAACGTGTGTCTGACACATTTGCATGCACTATATCGACCAGTGGTATAGCTTTCTAAAAATGGACCAAAGTTCGACCTAGAATGCATTTCTAGGTTTAAAATGGGCTCATCTGGATGAATGTTGAAGTTTTTTCGATAAATAAACGATCAAAGACGTCTGAGACTCACTTTCTACTTTGGGGAATAAAATAACCTGCAACGATTTCAATTTGGTATTTTCGTCGTACACCCCGTAGTTCAAGGATTCAGGCCTCAGAAACACGCGTCCATGAACTTAAACATGTTCTTGACACATTTGGATGAACTATATGGGTCGCGAAGAGAGAAACTTGAGGTAGAACTGACGTGCGGACCAAAACGAACGAAAGTCCACCAATACTATGGCCTTCGAAAAATGGACCAAAGTTCGGCCTAAAATGTATTTCTATGTATAAACCAGGCTCGTTTGAAGTAATTGTTAAGTTTTTCCCAAAAAATAATTTACGAAAGACGTCCCAGACTCGGTTTCTTCTTTTAGGAACAAACTACCCAGAAATGATTTTCCTTTGGTATTTTCGTCCGACACCCCATAGTTTAGAGATTCTTGGCTCTGAAATGCGCGTCCTTGGCATTAAACATCTCTCTGACACATTTGCATAAACTATATAGGTCGCTAAGGTTGAAACTTGTGGTAGGACAAATGTGCGGACCATAACAAACGAAAATTAAAAAGAGGTATAACTTTCTAAAAATGGACCAAAAATTGACTTAAAATGCATTTCTAGGTTTAAAATGGGCTCATTTGGAGGAATGTTGAAGTTTTTCCCAAAAATAAACGATCAAAGACGTCTGAGACTCAGTTTCTGCTTTGGGAAACAAAATGACATGCAACGATTTCCCTTTTGTATTTTCGTCCTACACTCCGTAGTTCAAGGATTCTTTCCTCAGAAACACGCGTCCATGACCTTAAACATGTTCCTGACACATTTGAATGAACTATATGGGTCGCGAAGAGAGAAACTTGAGGTAGAACTGACTTGCAGACCAAAATGGACGAAAGTCCACCAATACTATGGCCTTCAAAAAATGGACCAAAGTTCGGCCTAAAATGCATTTCTAGCTAAGAACCAGGCTCATTTTGAGTAATTGTTAAGTTTTTTCCAAAAATAACTTACGAAAGACGTCCTAGACTTCGTTTCTACTTTTGGGATCAAACTATCAAGAAACGATTTCCCTTTTGTATTTTCCTCCTACACCCAATAATTTAGAGATTCTATGCTCAGAAATGCGCGTCCTTGACCCTCAACATGTCTATTACACATTTGCATGAACTATATAGGTCGCTAAGATTGAAACTTGTGGTAGG
>JBBPDJ010000017.1:15722799-15817155 GCA_037974625.1 Cucumis cinereus
ATGCTTTAAGAAGATGAAGAAGATCCATTAATTTTTTCTCAATTCAATTGAATCATTCTCATTTCTCAATTCACAATCCAAAATAAAAAGACATTCCCAATCAGAAAAATTAAGAAAAATATTTACCTCAAAATCACTGCTGAATCGATTGGAGTTCCGTCGATTGCGCAAAGACAGAAAATTAGTGTCGGTATTTAGTCCGCAAAATCATTGCAGGGTTTGGAGTTTCGTCGTCGCAACCTTCACATTTGGAGTTCCGCTGTCGCTTCAGGGAGTTCCGACGTCGCTTCAGGGTGTTCCGACGTCGCTTCAGGGTGTTCTGACGTCGCAAACTTCAGAGAGTTCCGTCGCAACCTTCAGGGAGATCCGTCGCAACCCTCAGGGAGTTTTGTCGAAACCTTCAGCAGGTCGTTTCATCGTGTTTCGCCGTTCGTTGTCTGTGGGTTCCGCCGTGTTTTGTCGTTCGTTGTTCGTGGGTTTGAAGATGGGTGAGCGAACTGATGTTTTCGTGAGGTTTGGGGAGGGGTTGGGGTTTAGTGAGGTTTTGTGGGGAGGGGTAAGGAAATTTTCTTTTTTGTTTAATGAAAATAAAAGGAGGGAAATTAAAAAATGAGGGGGAAATTAAAAAATGAGGGAAAATTGTTTTTAGAAAACTTTTAACAACATTCATGTAAAAGTAATTAATATTTAGCGACATTTTTTAAATCCTTTTAGTAACGCAGACTAAAATTGTGTCGTTAAAAATAATCTTTTGTGGCACATTTTTTTTACGTTGCTAAAACTAACGTTTTAGTGACAAAAATTACTTGCGCCACTAAATTTTGTCACTGGATATTGAATTTCTTATAGCGTAATCAGTTGATTGAAAAGTTGTGTTTAATTTATCAAAGTTTATAAGA
Organism: Cucumis cinereus; assembly: GCA_037974625.1. Lineage (NCBI taxonomy): Eukaryota > Viridiplantae > Streptophyta > Magnoliopsida > Cucurbitales > Cucurbitaceae > Cucumis > Cucumis cinereus. Next base: position 15,723,699 of record JBBPDJ010000017.1, read on the forward strand.
ATCATTTCTTAGCCTATGGTTTAATTAATAAATTAATAATGACTGAAAGAATAAAATTAACACTTAAATTTGCCATTAATCTCCTTATACTTATGCTTTTTTGTTAACACATCTAATCTTAGGAAACATGCATTTACGTAAATGAGAAAAAAAAATATTAATTCAAAAGCTAACCAAAAAGACAATCAATCCCAACAAAGTAGGAGGGAAGCCAATTGTGTACTGCACAAGAAACCCCTCCCCATCTTTAGAGGTACATAAGAAACAGGGACAAAACAACTAATCAAACGATGGATCAAATCGTTTGCAGAGTGTAGACACCACACAAAAGACTGCATACGAGCGGACGAAGCCAAAGTTAATTTAAACCCTAAATCGAAGAAAATATTGCACGTGAGGAAAAAAAAGTCAAAGTTAATTTAAAATAGTATTCTAAAGGAAAAAAAAAATTGGCCTCAATATAAACAGTAACAAAATGCCAAAATTTCGCATATGCTTTTTTTTTTTTTTTTTTTGAATCATAAGAAACTTAAAGGCAAAATTGAATTCAATAATTTGATGGAATGATACAAAACTTAGATGTGATGGCACTTGGAGAATTTTATTCTCATGCATGATATCATGATCAAGTTAATGACAGCATGGCACATGAGACAAATTAAAATTAAAATAATTACTTTTATGTTGACTCTCTCTCTCTCTCTCTAGAATCTTCTTATCTCTTTCTCTCTCATATTTTTAAATTTTGGTTTTAATTTTTGAATTTTGTGGTGGCCAATATGGAAAAATATAATGGTGGGCAACTCAGACCCTCTCCCTCTCCCTCTCCCTCTCATCTAATTAATACTCATTTTTTTCATTCATTTTATCTTTTGGTTGCTTAATTATTTGGGTGTTATTCTTATCATTTTAATGTTTTATACATTTATTATTCCTTCCTTTTTATTTTATGAATTGTTCATACACTCTCCCTGTTGAACTATTCACCATTTTGTTTTAGACTAATTCATTTGTTAATTCCAATTTTAAATATAGCTAATCATTTAAATATGCTTTACACTCTATATGCTTATCTTTTGTTTTTAGAAATTAAAGTTTATAAATTTAGCTAATTTTTTAATTATTATATTTTTGCATATGCTATTAAAGTTGCGAGGTCTCACATCTTTTTAAGACAGAGCTACAAATTCAATAGATTAAAAGGAAATGTATTAATCAATGATTAAAAAGAGAATCATTTTCAAATTTAGCAAGATAAATCAAAATATTTATAAATTATAATAAAATATTACCGTTAGTGGACAATTATGTTGTAATATTTTACTATATTTATAAATATTTTTAAAATTTTTAATTATACTAAAAAAAAATGAATAAAAGAATTAAGTAAAATTATTACTTTTGGAGGGTCAAAATTTAGAGTATTTTTCTTATGAAAAAGAAGCTCTGAGGTTTTTGCTTCTAACATAAGTAGAACAACCTTTCATTCGGTTTCTCTCTTCTTCTTTTTTTCTCGTTTTTATTTCTTTTAAATCTAATAAAAATAATTATTTGGTCGTCGGACTCTCTACATTATAAATGAGTTGATTTTATTTTCCTTAAAAAAAGAAAAGAAATTTTTTTATTCTATTCATTTAATTTGAAAGAAAAAAGAAACAAATTATTGCTAATTTTATTTTATAAATATAAAAGCTATTATAAGTTAAAATAAAATTTAGTTTAGTAATGGCGTGACGTTCTGATTGACACGGCGTTCTTCGATGGTTGAAGGTTTGATCTTTATCCTACTATTCCTTAGATTACGAATTAACTAAAAAAGTTTACCAGTTTAAAATTCATCTTATATTTTAATTGAATTAATAATTTTGAAAATAATAATCCATAGTCAAAATTTTGGAAGTAGTTTAATTTTCTAAAATAAATTTTTTCGAAAGTAAGAAAACATAAATTAAAAAAAAATGTTTATTTAAAACATTCTTTTATTAAGACAGTTAGCTTATAATCAAAATCCTTAAAGTTTAGTTGAAAAAACAAAAGATTGATCATATTTAACCAAAATGTGTGGATGTATATAATAATAATTAGTATTAAAATGTAGAGCAAAAATTTAAATATTCAACTTATCTTAACCGTTAAAAAGTTTGTGGTTCGAATTCTTAAATTCTTATTACACTTAAAAAAAACTTGACATTCCAAAATTTCTTAATTTTTTAAAATTGTATAAATAGTAAAAAGTTAATAGCCCCCAACTAATTTACTTAAAATATGTGGCACACTTTTTTTTCTTTATTTTATTTTTTAATAAGAAAAGAACGACCCCCAAAATTAAGGTTAAAAGTAGTTAAATTATCATTAAACAACGATTAGAAGTCTTTTAAAATTATAATAAAATGATGAACCACCATTAAACTTCTATTTTTAAATTATATTTTAAAAAGTTTACTATTTTAGAGCACTCGATAATCAATATGCATGGGATCCAAAGGGGATATTGTAACCCCCACTTGAGGTTTTATATATAATTAATTAATTTTTAATTTAACAATGTGGGTATATTGCACATTATTCACGAAGCCATATTATTATTTTAATTTTTAAAGGACCAGTCCATTTACTAATGGAAAGTTTTTTTTGTTGGAAATTAGATGATTAAATATTGTATAATTGATAAAAGTGATTAAATTTATTTAATATTATTATTCAAGTAATTAATTTCATAACAACAAAAAAATTACTTAATTATATGCTATGAAATATCAAAATTTAAATACATGGAAAATACAATAAATTTGACCTTACCATACTCTCATATGATGAAATTAAGCACATTCTAATTAATAAATAAATATGAAAACAATGGACACACAAAGCAAAGTTTAAAAAGTACATAGCGATCAAAATATTGTTAATTTCTAAAGTTTCAAACATATGTACTTAAAATTATAAATATGTCACATCTACTATTATTGTTACAATTAGGATCAAATGGTAACGATGATAGTAAATGTGTCAGATTCATAACTCTTTAACTATAACGGTAATATTATTGATTATTGGGTTTTATATAATTTTCAAATGTAATTGAATTGATCGCCATCTACTTGTCAACCAATATGCATTTTTCTAAACAACAATAAACGTGATGAAATTAGTGGGATAAAAATTTAGAAAGAAAGGTATTTGGTGGGCGTGGGATTATACCAAAATAGATACTGAGAATGTAACCCAATGCCAATAAGTAATAAATAATATAATAATATAATAATATAATAATTGGATGGAAATATGAATTTGAAGGAAGAAACGGACAAAGTAGGTGAAAACGGGATGACTTTGAGAGGCGTCGCCGTCGGCCGTCGGTGGTGAATTTAGAAACACGTGCTCTAAATTCAATCAAATGCGGTGGTCGCACACCACTTCCCTATTTCACATTCACTTTTGGATAAGACTCAGACTCAAGACTCACTATATATATAATAATAATAATAATAATAATAATAATAAATAAATAAATAAATAAATAAATAAATAAATAGTAGTCTCCTCCATTTTCCTTCTCACCTTCTTATATTTCACTTTCTCATCCCTAATAAATACTGCACATTTATAAATGGCCTTGCCACGTCACATCTCCAATTTCTTCATTTTATTTTTTACGTATAATAGTAATAGCATAACAATAATTATTATAATAAATTAAAAATAAGGCAAACCAATGTGTTAGTAGGAATTTTATTGGAAACTTCTGATTAGTAAAATGTTCCAGTTTTTGAAACTTTCAATTATATTATATTATATTATATTATATTATATTATATTATATTATATTATATTATACAATATTATATTATATATGGAGGTTAAATATAATAAGCACAAAGTGAATGGCGTCAATGACCGCCATTTCAATTGCATTCCTTGTAATTAATTATTAAATAATGTTCACCACTTTCTTAATTAACCTTCAAATTACTTAGTCAATTTAATTTAATTAATTTCAAACTTCCTAATCTACATTTTTATTTTTATTTTTATTTTTGTTTAATTTTATTTTAGATTTGAATTTCTTGGAATTGAGGCTTGTATTTGAAAAATAGAAAAAATTTGTTAATTGAGTTGTTCTCTTCAACTCTTCAAACAATTCCAAATTCCAACAAGTCTTTTAATGTTTTTAGTTTAAAAAGATAATCCCAAATTCTAGATTTGAACTTCTTTAAGGTCCCTTATCCTTTGGACTTGGGCTTTGGGCACTTGATTCTCATTTAATATAAGACTCAATTGCTACACATAATAAATACATAATAATATTGGATGATACTCAATCTAATTAACTTTTATCATCAAGGGAATGTTTAGAAATTTTGTCATTTTTGTATCTAAACTTAATTTGGAACGCATCTCAATTTATAATTGCTCACAAAATTAATAATACCTTATTTTATCATTAAATAATTAATGATGTATGCAAATACAATAACATTTCATTCAACACATACCTTCATGAACCCACTAAATCTTTTCTACAGTTTCTATATAAAACAAAAAAATGTGGATTATAATTGGGTGGTTAGATTAATGAAAATTTTGGAAGAATGGTAAATTTTTTTAAAAAAAAATTAGAATAAGAAAAATAGCAATTTCGTTCCTAATCTTTTTGATATTCTGAATTTAATGAGATCAAATAATTAATTTAAAATATCATCTAGAGAATCTAAATAAATCGTAACTATTTTACTAAATCTTTAATATTTTATTTAAAAATTAAGATGTAGCTAGTAAATCTAGTTTATGTTATAATATATCTTTTCATTAAAGAATTAAATATCATACAAAAATACATATTATTATTATTCACGTCAAATAATCAATTTAAAATATTAAAATCTAAATAGATTGTAACTATTTTACTAAATCTTTAATATTTTATTTAAAATTAAGATTTAGCTAATAAATCTAGTTTATGTTATCTTTATGAATATATATTTTAATTAAAGAATTAAATATTATACAAAAATACATATTATTATTATTTTTTATATTTAATTAGTGTTAACTTGAAATGTGTGATTTTTTTTTTTTAAAAAAATAAAATTTTCTAATCTTTCTCTTCATCTTCACGCCCCCTTCCCTTCGTTTTCTTCTTGGTCTGTGGTTTTCTTTTTCTTCACACGACTGGCCAAAAATTAAAGAAAAAGAAAAGGAATTGTTTTTCTTTCTAATCTCTTTTTTCTCTTTACTGTCCGCCTCCCCTTTGATTTTCTTCTTCGCACCGGCTAGTCGAGCTCCACCACGCCAGTCTCTCTCAGTTAGCCGTCGACGATGCTCCACGCGCAACCGACGAACGCGCCGCTTCCTTTTTCCGCCACCACAAACTGAACTGTTGTCATCTCTGTCACCTTCGTTTGAGGATTAGTGATGAGAAAGCAATGGAGATTGAAAATGTGCAAATGAGTTTAGCATTATTTATAGTTTGAAAAATGTTTAAAAGTAGTAAGTTTAAGTTTGAGTCGTACGTCTACGTGGCTTAGTTGGTTTTGAATGGAACATATTATTTAATTTTGGATTCTTAATATGGATTTTTGGATACCATTAAAGAATTATTTGAAGATTTATTTGGATTAAAGTGGATGTTTATTGTTGTGATGAAAGGTTTCGATTTGGAGTTTCTTTTGGCAATTAATTCAAAATTTGGCAAGTCTAAAGAAGTGCAAAATTCTTCCATTAACAAATAGAACGCCTTTTTTTCTCAACAAGCTTTCATGTGCTTTCATTGCCATTGTCACTCTCACCCTCATCTTCTTCTTTTGATTGATAAAAAAGCAAGCTGATCATTAAGTATAGTATTCGATTGTCATCTTACCACTACTATAGTGAGGTGAGTTTCTTTTCTACATTTTTTTTTCTAGATTTTCTATATTAAAAGAAAAAAGGTGGATTATAATTGGATGGTTAGATTAATTAGGTTGATCAAATGCCTAAAATTAAAATGTCATCTATTCTCTTGTGGGCTTTTAATGACATAAATCTTTAGCCCATGGACTTTATATTCTAGGCTTGCATGGATTTCCAACTTTAGCCTAATTGGTAAGCATCATTTTTTTTAAAAAAAAAAAAAAAAAACAACAAAATTTCTTTTTTATTTGTGAACATATAGTAATATTGTTATTTAACAATTATAGTGCTTAAATAACCAAAAAAGATACATTTAAAAGATTTTAAGATCCCATAAGTTTAAATACACATCCTCTTCCAAATAGTCAAAAAGTTCAATTTCTCCATCACATGTATCGAGAATTATTCAAGACTATTAGTGATGGTCTTTCATAGTAGTTGTTTTTCTCTTTCAATGTTAAGCATATATCATGGTTTAATCTAAATATCTACAACTTATCTAACTTGCTTACTGTCATTTATGCGGATGTTTATTTTTTCTCATGACGTCTCCTTTTTTTCATGTACGACGTTCTCACAATATTTTGATGTATTCACACATGTCTAAGGTATATTAGGAGAGTAATTTCTTTTCTTTTCTCTGCAAACCTTACCGCGAGTAGTTTGTTCTATTCATGTCTCAAGACGTAATTTTACAGTTGCTCTCTGTGTGTGTACACACAAATCTGGATATATTGTGTGTTTATGTTATATAAGAACATAATAGGTTAAATAATCTGTATATAAAATAACTAATACACATAAATCTGGGTATATTGTGTGTTTATGTTTGTCCTTTGTAAATAGTGAAGTTTTTTTAAAACTATTTATATTTAACAATAATATGGGTTGAATAACTGCTTAATCAAATAAAATAAAATTGTAAATTTATCATGTAATTTATTTTTTATAATGAAAACATAAAAAAATTGAGAAAGAAGATTCTTCCAATTTGTTATTAGTTAATTAAATAGAGACAGATGAGTTTAATGATATCTTGGAAGAATCTGTTTGATAGATAAAACTCCAAAAAAGAATTGATAGTTTATTCTTAGGTTTTGAATATTAAGCTTCTTTTTTTTAAAAAAAAAGTAGATTTTGCAATGGATTTAAGGTATTCTGTAACGTTCCGGGTTTATGAGGGGAACATGAATAAATCAGATGAATCATGAGGACGTGAAAGTAAAATTAGATAAATGTTTTAAAAAAATAAAAGTTACTACCTATACCAACAAGGTGTACCTTCTTTTTCGGTTGCTCAATTATAGGAACTCCAAAGATCATAGGAACTCCAAAGTTAAGTGTCTTTAGCTTGGAACAATTCTATGTTAGGTGACCTACTGAGGAGTTTTTTAGGATACATGTGAATGAAGACAAAACATGCTGAAAGAACCCGTGTTAAGGTCGCTAGGAAATGTCGAGACCGTTAGTTGTCGATTCTGAATCGTGAGCCTAAGACGTTATATATTCACACTCTTTTATTTATTTATTATTTAATAAACGAAAGAATGGTAGTAACTACCATATAAGTTTATCTTTGATTAAGATAATCGATATATTATTTTTTGAACTATTCTTATCTAAGTTACTATTACATTCTAATAATCATACTTTAATGTTAAGCTTCTATAATTATTATAATTGTTGTCTCTATCATCAAATTAAAATCCATCAAATTTCTATCATTATCAAAAAGAAAAATCTATAAAGTAGTATTTTTAGAAAAAAAAAAAAAAAGAAGAAGAATAAGAAGGCGAATGAAACATCCAGTCGTCGAGTTAAACTCGCTATCACAAAGAAATAATTTCTTTTTCAATAATTAATAAAAACTTCAATGAATTCATACAACTAAATTTATACAAACACCAAAAATATGTTAGAGCCAATAAAATTCACAATTACATTAATTCGTCCAACAAATCAAACAAGAATGAATTCACTTTATGGTTCATCAATATCTCATGCCATTGCCGACATAAAACATGTTCATTAATCAAACAAAGGCAAGAACAATGAAAAAAGAAAAGCACATAAATAAATATTTTCAGCACTTATTTAATCCATATACATATATATTTGAAATCAATATTCATATATTTATAATATATATAATGGGTATAATAACACATTACACCAGCCAAACTGATCTAATCATAACAATCCATCTAACCCATTTTTTATATTAAAAAAAAAAGACCTTACAAAAAACAATATACAATCCCCAAAAATATATATACCCTAAAATTCTAATTAACCAACTGACTGAGATTTATAATTCTATGCAAAGTGTAAATGGAAAAAAAAATATTAAAAACTATACTATTAAAATTTGCTTATTTAATTTTCTTTTTTTTTTTTGTCTTTTTGTTGTGTCCTTTTTTTACAATAGTAACTTACAGCAATTTCTTCCTCCAATTTGTGTTTGCTCAGAATCTGACAATGGCGGATTGAATGTTCTTCCGTGTTTTGAAATTTCGGTTTTAGGCCACAAAATCTGGCAGTAATTGAGCAGCAAACCTTTTTCCATTTTGAATGTTGATGGTCTCAAAAGGAGTGGAAGAATGAGCTGTAGAAGCGTTAATGGCGGAAAAATCAGTGGGTTTTCCGATTTCTGTTCTTCTTCCTAAATGGATGCTCTGGTTTGGGAGGAAGCTTTGGTGGGTAGCTGCGTTTAAGGAGAGATTTTCGCAATGGGGAAGGCCTAGAGTTAAAGAGACGCCATTGTTGCCGGAGAATCTTGGAGTGAACTGATCGGGGTCGAATCTGGCGATTTCTCCGATTGGGTATTGGCCAAATCCGCCGATGTTGAAATGGGGTTGGCCTAAAAATGAATACCCATCTCTGTTTTGTCTATCTTCGTCGAATTTCATTGGAAGATGATGATGATGATTACTATGATGGGGATTGTGATTTGGATTTTGATGTTCTTCTTCTTCTCGAGGTTTGATGTCCATGTTTATGAAAGGGACGTTGTTGTTTGAGGAATGAAGGATTTCTGGGCCTCTCTGTTTTTTCGGGCTTCCTTGTGTGATTCCGTCGAGTTCCGATGAGGTTCCGATGAGTGTAAATCCAGATGGATTTCGAACATTTCCGCCGGAGGAATTTGAGATTGAGATTGAAGGATGAACGTTTTGGTTTGGAGAGTTTTCTTGTTTTGAATTGGGGCTTTTGGTTTCCGGTGGTGGAGCTGAATCATCGTTGCTTTTTTCTGTTGTCGGTGTCGATCCGTTGCCGTTCTGTTCTTGCTCTTTGATTTCTTCCATGTACATCTCTTCAACCATTGGCTTCCATAGTCGAACTCTCGCGTTTATGAACCAATTCGAAACCTGCATTTTGTTGAATCCATTTAATTTGATGATTCAAACAATTAAACTCAATTTATTTCGATTGGAATTTCAAACTGACCTGACTTCTTGTGAGCCCTGTTTGCTTAGCGAGCATGTGTTTATCGGAATCCTTAGGGTAACTGCAACGAAACTCAAACGATTCAATTTAAAATTTTCAAGTGGGGTTTGTGAGAATTGAATGGAAAAACTCGATGAGAACTTACGGATGGAGGAAGTGTTCGAAAAGCCAAGCTCGAAGAATCGAAACAGATCTCTCCGGCAAGCCTCTCTGGGGTCTCCAAGCATTGTGTTGGATCATACCCAATTGTTGCAGAGCTCGTTGTTGCCGGAGATGGTGATCGACGAATTTCAACCGTGAACCTTCTACCTTTCTTCCGATACATTCTTCTTCACCCAAACTCTTGTTGGCCGCTCTGATTTGGCCAGTAATTGCGTCTTTTAAGCAGCGGAATTGCTTGGAAATCGTCTGAAGTGCAAGCGCCGTGTAGGTTCTCGCCGAACCGGCTCCAGCGGCCTGCTCGAATGAGGATATCACTATCTGCATCTGGTGGTGGTACTGTCGGTATCTTTGTTCCACCTACAAATTGAAAAGAAAACTAAATTAAGAACAGAGTTTGAAACAGAGGATTTCCGGTAAAGGATTTTTTAAAAGAATTCTTGTTGTGCACCTCGTCAAGCATGCTTATAAGCTTTGCTTTCTTCATCTGAATTTCTTGTCTCTCGGCGGTTGTAAGCTCGGCGGCTCGTTTACCGTCGGCTTCACCTTCTAAAGAACCATCAGCAGTTCCGGTAGTAGCGGCTGCATCTCCGATCACCTTCGATTGATTTCCAGTAGCCTTCTTTGGAGATGATTCACTTTTAATTCCATTTTGGCTGACATTAACTACTTCATCTAGAAGTTCTTGCGCAGCCTTAAGATATTTGGAGCTAATCAAAACACCCTGAATTCCAGCCACACCATTCGTTACACCGGAGGCCGAAGAACTCGATCCGCCGGAGATTCGCATGTTCTCCTCCCCAGAAACCGCTTGTTGGGTCTGCGATTGAACATCTCTCGACCCAAAACATTGCTGATGTTGAGAAGAAAGGCTCAAAGACAAGCCCTGTTGTGCACGTGCAGAGTCACGCGCCGGCGTGGAAGGATCAATTTGGTTCCAAATATTATGCTGAAGGCGTGGAACAAAGCCGTGCAAAGCAGAGATATCATGGTGAGGATTCAAAGGATGCGAATTATGGTCTTGGGACGTAGGAGAAGCGGCGGCGGTCGTCTGTATCGGAATTCCAACGAACTGTTGGGTATGAGACGAGGGAGGCGGTTGTGTGAGTGTAGAGAAAGTATTAGCAGCGGAAGAAGGGGAATTGAAGAAGACGAGATTAGGGTGGGAGGGAGGAGGAGGAGGAGGCGGAGGGTTATCGGAGAATTGAACGTAGGTTGGATTCATTAAGACAAGGGTTTGAAGGCCGCCATCAGAGGATTGGAATTGATCAGAATTGCCATGAAGGTAAGTCGCCATCGCCGAACGGAGGGGTGGGGGGAGGGGAGTGAGTTTCGAAGAAAAATATGTTATCCTTTTTGTTGGGAATTTAGTTCACTGAAAAAGAGAGTACGTTAATCAGTTAAGCTTCACATCCATTACATCCAATCTTCTAATTGATATATTTTAACTCAAATCATCAAAAAATAAAATTTTAAAATTTTTTTAAAAAAACAGAACCAAAACTTGAAGCCTCTTCTTCTTCCTCTTCTTCTTCTTTCAAAGTCATTTATCAAAAATAATTGACAACTTCAAACCATCTCTCTCTCTCTCTCTCTATTTCTACTTCTCTTTCTCTCTCCTTTTCTCCTTTTTATTTTTATTTTTCTATGCCGACACAAATATATAATATATTTATACACAAGTTTTTTACAAGTGTATAAGAGAGTGAATATACAATAAGTTAAACCTTCCTCAATTTTCTTTCTTTTTTTTTTTAAAAAAAACAAGAAAACAATAAATTAGATAACCCCATTTTACATACTATTTGGTAGATGGGAGAATGGGGGAAAAACTATTGAATCCAATCAAAGATGGAAACAACAGAATCAGCCATGAAAGAGATTGTTTGCAAAACCTTCAAATACCCAAAGAAAATTTAAAAAAAGAACATCTTTTTATCACACCCTTTTCCTGTCACTTCCCTTCACAACCCCAAAAATCTCTTCTTTTTTTTTTTTTTTTTATCTTTCTTTCTTTTTGAAGAACAAAGAAAGCTGCAAACAGAAGTTTCTTCACTTACATATATATATATGTAAGAAAGAGAAAGTGAAAGAATTTATTATAGTGTATTAGTTAATACCTCAAAGTATAATGGGAAATCTGAGAAAACACGTGTGGTTCATGGCTCAATCTGCAATTTAGCAAAGGAAAGGAATGATTTTTTCAAAAACCCAGATCATTAAAAAAATTTAAAAAAAAAAAAAAAAAAAAAAAACTCACTTTTCACATAGATAGATAGAGAGATATATATATATACACACACACACAGAAATAAATAATTATTTTAATTATTAAAAAGAGAGAGAGAGAGAGAGAGAAAAGTGACCTGTTGAGAGTGAGATATATAATTAAAGTGAGTTCATATGAGAAAAGGGCAGTGTCAGACTTCAAAATCTTCCTCTGCAACTTCCCCTACTTCTAAAAGGGAAAACCAAATGAATAAACTAAAACTAAAAACCTACATATAAGAAAAGAAAAAGAATTGGCCAAAGCTAATTATATATTTATTTATTTATTTATCTATTTATATATAATTTATATAATTTATAAAAGCTGAGAAAAAAGATACCCATCTTTTTCACTTCATTATCCATACATATATATATGTATGTCATAATTTTCTTTTCTTTTTTTTTTCTTATATTTCAATTAATGTCATATTATAAATATATATTTTAGTTTTTAGTTTTTAGAACAAGAATGGGGAACTTCTGATTTGACTCTGCCTTTTCTTGTAAAAAAGAAGAAAAAAAAAAGGAAGATTTTTTTAAAAATTAATTAATAATTGGCTTGAATTAATACAATGGGAAGGAAATATATAATTAAAAAAATATAGTCATTTTAATGTCAGTCAGATAGAGATACTAACAGCTGAAAAACGAGGAAACGTCTCCTTCCCCCACCAAAGCTTTTTTTTTTAAAAAAAGATGAAGATGATGATGCTGAGAAAAAGAAAAGAAAGTTGGATTTTTTTTTTTAAAAAAAAACAAATAATAATAAAAAAAATTTATTTTCTCAAAATAAAAAATCGGAGGGCCCTTTTGCTTTCATTTCATTTTTAATATCTTCTTGTCTTTTTCGTAATATCTAAATTTTTATTTGTTTATTATTATTATTATTATTATTATTATTTTGTGGTTTTGGGAAATGCTTGAGATTGGAGATAAAAGCAAATTAATTTTGTAGAGAAACGCTGGACCAACCACCCAACACCCACTTTTAATGCTTAGGGAAAAAAGAAAAAAAAGTTTTTTCTCAAAAAAAAAAAAAAAAAAAGTCATAATTTATAATTTGTTGTCATTTTATTTATTTTGAGGTGGATTTTTCTTTTTAATCCAAAAGTGAAAAGCTTGAAAATAGAAAATTTTGGTTTTAATAGGAAAAGAGAGTAAAAAATAAATAAATTTATACAAAAGAAAAAGAACACAGATGTAGGTATTATTGGGATGTGCCAAGTTTGTACATAAGAAAATCTATATGAAGGAAATGATTTTAAAGTAATCTTCCCAATCTACCACATTTGTATAAATACCATTTGCTTTTTTAATTATCTAAATATATCATTCTATATTTAATTACATTAATTCCTTACCTAATTATATAAACGGTAAAACAATTACGTTTCCAATTTCAATTTTGGAGATTAGAAGTTTAGTTTCCATGATTATTTTTTGTTTTTTTTAAACAAGTCACGCTAATTAAGAACTAATTAATGCCATTTTTTTTTATTAATGATCTTATTTGAATTATTAAGATATTATTTTCTTGTTCTAAATAAAACTATTTGTTATATGGTATGTGAATTTAATCTTAATAGCTAGAGTGGTATTGATCTTACATTTATAATAGGTTTAATTTATAAGTCTACTCTCAATTTTATATATATATATAATTGTTTTAATAAAGGTTTAAACTTTCGATTTTAATCTCTAGCGTTTTCAAGTTTTCTTTTTTAAAACAATAACATATCTATTAGATATGAAATCGAGTTATACATCTGATAGTAAGGCAACTTTCAATTTTGTCTTTAAGTAGAGCACCGTAAATTTTTTAAACAAACAAATGGGTCAATGACTTATTAGATACAAAATTGACATTTCAATGACCTATTAAACACAAATCGAAAGTTTAAGAACTTATTTGACTTTAGAAAAGAAATCCAAGTACTAAAATAGATAAATATAAAAGTGTAGGGATCTATTAGATACAGACCAAACAAATATATAACATAAAATTAAATTTGTATATACTAAATTTGTAATTTAACCATTTATTATAATGTTACATAGCTATTTGATTGCATCAATGAATAAAGTATAGATTATTATAGCTATAGCCTTAATTTCTATCACAATCAGGTAACAATAATTGACTATTTAAGATATTAGATGTAAATTGACTATTTGACACTATCCATAAATTTTAATTTATTAATTTCTATATATGTAAGTTGTAATGTTTCTTTTCTTTCCTACATATATACATTAGACTATATATATATATATATATATATATATATTTTTTTTTTTTTTTTTAATTTTACAATTTTATTTTGGTAAGTGGTAGTTGTTCTTTGACCTTAAAGCAAGTAGAATTTTTCTTCCCCCAAGATTTAATTAGTTTATCCATTTGTTAGCCATCTAATCATCTTTAATAAAGTAAAACCCTACTAAACTCATAATTAAACACATCAACACCTATATCAAAACACACCTACTCTAATCTTAAATTTGAAATCCAAACAACAACGTTTTCAACAAAAATCACTATTTATAATTATTTTTCAGTATTTTCAAGATATCATTATTGATTATTGGATTAATATTGCCTGTTTGTTTCTATGTAACATATATTTAATTTAGGGGTTTAGATATGTATGCTACTTATTTTTCTTTAGACCAATATTTTTTAAAAAATTTTAAAATGGATAATTGAAATTATCGATCTTTAAAATAATAATTGATATATAAAAACACATATATTTCAAATTCTATTCAATCTATGAAAACTCTTAGATGAAAAAGAAAGGAAAAAAATGAAGATAGGTTGACATGATTATTTTATATTGAGTTTTAATTTAAGTTGAATTAAATTATAAGGTCAAATTATGATGGACATCCGTCTGCAAATTTCAACATAATTTAAAGTCTTCGAGGCTCAATATTATATAATTCATATGAGTTTTTAAGAAATTAGATATGTGGTATAAACATTCACCGTAATAAAATAATAATAATAACATTATAATCTAAATATATAACATATAACAATACATTTCTACAAATTGTACCTAAAAATGCTAACACATACTATAAATTTATAAATTCAAATCTCTTACTTCAAAAATAATAATAATTAAGTGAATGCAATTAAGATCATCCTGAGTCAATAGAATATGACTCAATATATTCTATCTTATCATCACAAATAAGTTGAATTTAGCAAAACTGAACCCCTTTTGAGAGCTAGGGTTAGTAATAACTTTGAGTCACTATCAATGGAAGATTAATGACATAATAGAAGAGGAAGAAGAAGCAGATGATGATATTGGATATGTTAGAATAATTAATTATGATTAACCCTATGAATCAATAAACAATTGCTTTTAAGTTGATTAACTATCTTATTGACAATGATTCAACTGACTCCCTCCTAATAAACCCATATCCTTCTATCTTTCAATTGCATCACACCATGATATTAACAAATTAAAAATAAATACTTTTTTTTTTTTAATTTTTAATTTGTTTGCCTCTCCTTAAACTTCATCTGTACATGTCCGTACATACACCAATATTATTGTCCCCCTCAATGGTATATATTATATTAATGCAATATATATATATATATATATATATATATATATATATATATATATATTGTAATAGATAATAGGCAGCATCACATCAATCTCTCTCTATAAAAATAATATTTTTGTATGAATAATGATATGATATATTTCCATTTCTCTCTCTAAATATAGTGTATAAATGATATGATGATTATAAGTGTGTGGGAAGTGGGTACATTTTTGTAGCTAGCAATGGTGTGTAATGCTCCAATTTTTCTATATTCAACAAAGCCAATAATGGGGACTCTTTGCTTCCTTCTTCATGCTTGTCTTTTCTACTCAAAATTAAAAAATAATAATAATAAATAAAAACTTTCATTTCTTATCAATTCTTTTCTCTAAAGAAAATGACAGCAATAGAAAGAATATTAAAAAGTGACAACATTATTTAAAAAATGTTTTTTTTTAATGAACTCTAACCCCTTTCTAAGCTCGTTTGGTAACGTTTTTATGAGCACAAAGTTCAATTTTATATATAAATGAATTCATTAAGTTAAAAAAATTATTATTTTAGACGTACAAATGAAAGTTTAGAGAGTTATTAAATAAAACTAAAAAGAGTTGTCTCTAGATTCATTTAGGTCACGTGAATTTATATGAGTATGAACAAGAATGTTACTATTTGCATATCATATACTAATTATTATAGGGTGACGATGATGATGAAGATAGGTGAAATGTTAAATGAAAAAGAGTGTGTTTAATTAAAAATGATGAGAATAGGGGATATGGATCCAAATTATTAATAATTTAATGAAAGGTTTGGGAATAGTACTGATTGTTGTGTATTGAGCTAACAAATAGGGCGAAGGGCGGCTTTGATGTTGCCATTCCCTTTGCCCATCCAAAAAGGCAACTAATAAGGACCCTTTTACGATTTTTCTTTCTATTTTTTTTTTTTTTTTGTCTATTCTCATTTTAATGCTAATATATATATATTAATACCTTCTCCAAATTAATTGATTTCATCAGTTATTTATTTTATGACTTGCAGTTCTAGATATGTGTACTTGAAGAAGCAAAGAGAACATTTTTGTTGGATAATTTTTTACAAAAATAAATAAATTTATTATATATATATATATATATTAAAAAAAAGAAAGAAAGAATTACAATTTATAATATTCTGTAAAACTTGTCTATATCGGATTGTTCGTACTTTATTTCATTTTCTTATACGGCACTAAAACAGAACTTATTCCATTTTTTTATTAAAAAAAAAAAGAAGATATATATATATATATATATATATTAAAATTATAGCCTCTAGAAATTATGTGATAATATCCTCTACAAAACGACACCGTTGGGAAGGAATATATATAAGATGAAATTAATTAATTAATTCTTAATTGAGCTGTCATCAAAGAGTCTAAATTATATTCTCATAAAAGGAAAATATCTGGATAAAAAGTGTTATAATGTGATAATTTTCGGTATTTTCCCAAAGGGGAAAAAAAGAAAAAAAGAAAACTATTTCCCATTAATTCAAGAGTATATTAAATTTAAAACACTAGACTACAAAAATGATATTTTAAGTAATAATTTTTGTTAAAATTTATGTTTAGGAATGAAGATTTTTTTTTCCTTCCTTATTTTCTTTTATGGATTCTCTCACACAAAATACCTAATTTTTAGAAAACAAAACCAAATCTTTATTCTTTTTTAAATTAACACTATTTATTTCAATAACCACAAATAATAATACAGAACTATTATTTACAATTTTCTAAAACAAATATAATAAAAAAAATCAAGGTTTCGAAAACAAAATTTCAATCAACTTGTCAACTATGTACTTACAATATCATGAAAGGGCTAAATACGTCAAATGTGAAATTTAATTTCTTAAGATTAAAAAAAATTAATAACCCTAGTTAACGTTGAATGATGATTATTAAAATACTACATAGTTATCTTAAATCATGGATTGATTCAAAAAGGTTAAATTAGTGGATGAAGATAACTTTAACTATATATCTAACACTCCTCTCACTTGTAGTCTCGACATTTATAAATAAGATCCAACAAGTGAAAATTAAGATAAAATGATGACCTTTTGAACCAACGTGCTATGATATCATATTAAATCATCGATTGACTCAAATCAATACAAGGAGAAATTTTGTACACTTGCTTAACTATTACGGGAAACCCTATTAATGATGTAGATCAACGGTATCTTTATTGTCGATGTCAATATCAAGCATTAAAACTTTAAAACGATAGCGAGAAAAAATGTAAAGAGATGAGAATGGCGATGTAAAAGTTAGATCCAGGGCATGAGGGAAGAAAGTATGATAGTTTGATGAAATGGGTTAACATTTAGTAAGAGGTTGGAAATTGATTGATAGAGAGGTGGGTAAGAGGATTTTGTTGACCAAGCACAAGTTTAAAGAGGGTAAGGGTAGAGTTGGTTTCAACAATTTGGACCCCATGGTTTTGATTGCCAACAAAAGTGATCCTATCTACAAAAGTGATTCTTCTTCTCTTCTTTCCCTTTTGCTACAATACCCACCCCAATACGCAAACTCTTTCCCAATCTTACCCTTTTTCTTCTCTCTCCCTCTCAAACCCTAATTCTCTATAATTTTGTGTCTCGAGTCTCCCACGTGACAATCTTTTGGTTCGTATTTGATTCAGTTGTGTTGGATTTGTTTGAACGTGGTTGTAGTGATATGATGACGTGCAACACACGTTTTCAAGAATTAGTTGAAAAGATTATTCCTAGCTAGTTATATATGTGTTTATAGTTTTAGTAGATGGACCGGAGTTGTTTAGAGTCTGCCAGTGATACAACGTTAATATTCAACAGAAAATCCTCTTTGTTCTTTTTATCTTTTTTAGTTCAACAGTACACTATATAATGAAGAGACTTGAGTCTCTGACTTTTTGATCAAAATCATATATTTTAATCAGTTGGGATATACTCACGTTGAAAAATTGAATATTGATTTGAAAACGTGTAAAAGATAGACATGAAATTAATGTACTTTTTTGTGTGTGTGTGTAGTTTAGAGCTTGGTGTGTGTTTGTTTTAGACCTAACCTTTTTTAGGGCACTTGGATCTTTAAGTTATACCATTCTTTGTGATGATGATTTAGGTAGTGCAGTGTTCATTGAATTTCTCCAATTAAAAAGCAAAATTCAATGATTAAAATTGCATAGGTTGCTTTCCTAAATTAAAACTTTATTACAATGACAGTTGGACTGACTGTTTGAGGTTATTTATACCTATACCTCCCTTTATATAATTATATTGTCTCTTCTTTCCCACATTCATTTCTATTTTAATTACTTTTTCTTTTTCCTCTTTTTTTTTTTATAAACATTAATTATTTTTTTTTTAAAAAAAATCTTTAATCATATTCATACCCACCCCTCAAATCCCATTTTGTTTTCCTACCCATCTATCTTTATTTAGAAATTTGCTTTCTTTTCCTATGTGATGATAGTTTTAAGAAAAGTAAACTTAATTTTTATCTCGATAAATAATATTTTTATTTTGAAAAATTTGTGTCCCTCAGACTCAAATCGAAGACCTTCGATGTGTTAGAGTGAAGTGATAACTAATTAACACCATTAATAAATAATAATATTATTTAGTAGAACAATTATGATGTAAAGTAATTTAAACCCACCAATTTATATATATATATATAAATTCTTGTTTATAGTTTTGATAAAGTTTTTAAAAAATTAAATCTAAAAAGCTTCAACTCTGCAATCATTAAACCCTTGAATTTTTATGAGGAAAAAGAAACATAGAGATTAGATTATCTAAAATTAAACTGTGATCTCTGTTCCCTTTTCTTCAATTCTTTCAACCCCAATAAAAATTTTAAGTAATTATTATATTTATGTGTTTCTTTCCTACACTCCAAATAATTAAAATTAATTCATATCTTATCCATATCAGCCTAGCTTAATTGTCAAGCCATTTTTATCTTCTTGTTTTTTTATAAAGTTTTAAGTTCAATTCTTAATTGTACTAAAAAAAAATTATTCAATTTCTAGCAGTTTATGTATAATTTAATAATAATTGATATATATTCTTCTTAAAAATGGAAGATTCGAATGTAACACTCATATCCCATATTCATCGTTTCTTTAAAAAAAAAAAAATTGAACACCTACACGATACATGCATGAAGATTAATTAAAAGACATCATTAATTAATTAATCCTTACTTTGTTATCATATATATTTTAAGAGTGGCATGGGAATGACCATACCGAGAGTACTGATGAGTTCATGAGTATCTAGGTGTATCATATGATTAGTTAACACTATTTTAATTATGTCTGTATATATAATTAATGTCTAATGAACAAACAAATTAATAATTCAAAAAAATAAATAAACAAACAAATTAGTATTTAATGTAAAAGTCTATCAGATTAGCTATAAAGCAAGCATATATCATGCTATGAATATTATTAGGGTATATTTTCCTAAAGAAATAAATAATAAATTACAGTATTTCCTTTATTCAAATTGTCCGTGTGGATGATAATCTAGTGTTACCAAACATTAATTATTATTTTTTTAAAAGTGCTTTTACGTCACAACCTTTTACCTTTTACGTACGATAGAAGATGAAAACGTGAGATCAAAAAAAGTTTTTGATGATTATTTAACTTTTTTTACTGTTGACCATTTGTTTATTCATCTTCAAAATCAACGTAATTTAATTGACATGAATTTTGTTGCATCGACTAAAAGTGAGACACTCGAACTCTAACCCTAACCATTGGAATTTAAAAATTAATTTGTGCGGGTGGGAGTTTTCCTTTTTTTTCTTTGAACTAGTGTGAAAGTTTCGTATTACCAATGTCAAATTTATTTCTCTCCTTTAGTAAAAAACACACAATTGTCAAAATATATTTGTGTGTTTCTTATAAACCAACGGTAAGACTCCCGTAGAATTTGTAGTTTGCACATTTATTGAGTAACTCCATAAAAAGTAAAATAGAAAAATTGTCAAAATATATTTGCCAACTAACTTTTAAGTTGGTGTAAACAACTCAACTTCAATGTTAAACACTATTGAAGTTTGTATATTTATTGCGTAATTTTCTCTTTCTATTTTAATCTACTTTTAACAATTATCGAAAAACTTAATCTTATAACTCTACTTTCTTAATAGAAACTTACTAACTCTAACGTATTAACTTCAGTTAGTGGGTCAAGACGCTCAGTTGAAGAATGAAATTAACCAAAGTTACCAAACATTTATTTGTGAACAATAAATATTTTTGTGATTTAATACTCAAAAAATACAATATTTATTTTAAATTTTTTGTGATTTAATACTCAAAAATAAAATTTAACCCTCAAGTAAAACTAATGTATAGTCTTTTGAGTTTTCACTTTTTAAAATTCATGTTTATTGCTTTTCAATTTTTAATTACAGTTCTCACCTACATTAAAAAAATACTAATTAAATTCAAGAAAAAAAAATTATATAACTTAATTTTCTATTATTGATCAATATTTTATCCTTAAATGAAATTACAGGATTGAATGATTACTATCTATTTAAATAGTAATATTCTCATAAAAGAGGAAACAAATTATCCTCATAATTATCTATTAAAACTTGGTTTAAATCTAAAATAGCTAAGACAAGCTCTCTAATCATCTAATCAAATCTTTAAAAGTGTATCTAAAAGAAAAAGAAAAAGCTTTAAAAGTAAAATTGTTCTAGGGGAGTGTCGAAAATGACAAAATTAACAAAATATACCAAAATTTCATATTCTATCAATGATAGATACCGATAGAAACTGAAAGATATATGAGTTTCTATCACTGTCTATCGGTGAGCGGTGATATAATCTAAAATTTTGTAATATTTTGTAAATATTTGAGAATATTTTGCTATATTTGAAAATATCATAATTTTTTTATTCATTTTAAATGAATTAACTGAGATTTGACGTTGCTTGCGTCATTAATTATGCTTGAGTATTTTTTTTCGGTAATTTTTATTTTAAACTTCTAAATATATCAAATTAAATCTTAGACGTAAATGAACTTTACCATTTCCATCCATCAATTAATTTTAACAAAAACTAAATCTTCACAAAATTATTAATCAATAATATCGAGTTTTGCACAAATTTTAATTAATTAGTATACCAATTAATCACTAAATTACTTTGATATAACTCGTAAATTTTAGCAAAAAAGCTTGCTTTTGGGTTGTTTTTCTTCGAAATATTATTGGTTTTTGTATCATACGTGATAAAAAGTATTGATAAGTTTTAATTTGATAAAATTTAATGTTAAAAGGGGAAAATTTATGAAAATATGTAAAATTTTGAAGGTGAAATGTTTTTTTTTTAACTCTCCTTTTATAATTATAAATAATTATGACATTTGAAATTAAAAATAATAATAATTTAATAAAATTATCACTTTTCTCTAAAATTATTTTTCTGATTGATAATGCGATATATTTATTTAAACTTAATAATAATAAATTATTTCAAAAAGCCTTCTAAATGTACTGCTATCAATTCAAAAACTAAAAATTTACGTTTCAAAAAGTAAGGATCAAATGCTCTAGTGACTGAAAAAAAGATATGTTTTAAAAATTGATCAACCAAATATAAATAATATTCAAAATTTAAAATTAAGGTAGAGTTTACTTTGGTGTTTGAAAAATTATTTTAGAAAACAAATAATTTAGTATAAAACGTATACAAAATTATCTTTTTCAATATATAATAAAATATATGAGATTTTAATTTAAAATTTAAAAATTTGTATTTGACTGAAAATTTTAAAATCTAAAGAATATATCTCAAATTCATAATTTCTTTTAAAAAGTTTATTGTTTTTTAGAATGGATTATTTCAAGAATTATTTTTTAAATTATTTTTTAATAATTTTTATTGTTTTTCTTAGCTCTTTAGTTTCAAAATATACAAACAAAAATGATGACGGACCAAACCGAACCTAAATCTACTCAAAAGAAAATTTATTCGAGTAAAAAAAAACAAAAGAAAATCACGAGTCTGCCACGTCACGCAAACGCTAGAAAAGAGTTAGGCAGAGGGGGAGGTAGGGCCCAGGTGCGTTGATCCTACTTGGCAGGTAGAATTGCGTTAAAGGTCCGTCGGGGGTTTTTTGGACTTTTCCCACTAGAAAGAAAAGTGGAGCCCACAAGAACCCAATCACTGTACACGCGTCAACCATACGGGTGGGGATTTTAATTGTGCCCCGAAATTTTTTGCTTTTTACGAAGATTCGCCAAAAGTGGGGCCCAAGTAACGTCCAATCAGAAACGAGGCTTTTGGTTTTTTTTGAAAATTTTAATTTTTCTCTCTCTGCTTTAATTGAGGCGTGTAATTCCACGAATAGGAGGGGCCCACGTGTTTTTTGTAGAAGAAAAAGTCAAGAAAGCAACCAATAGGAGAAGAGAGATGGGTGTGTGGGCAACTCAAAACTGCCTTTTTGTTTAATGCGGGATAATGTCCCGCTTGTCATTGTCGGTTCTATGATTTGACACGTGTCGCATTCTTGTACCACGTGACCAACTGCCCCGCTCTACCACCTTTACTTCCAACCTCTTTTTACTTTTTTGCCCCTAATTTTTCTCTTATTTACACCTCTCTCCTTTCTTCCCACGAAATTATTGGAGGAGGATGAAACTCGAATGATTTTTTCTCGCGACACGTTGTTTTAATGAAAAAAAAAAAAAGGTTATCTTAAATGTTATGTAGATGATTATTAGGACACACAAATTCTAATTATTGATCGATATCATGGCTTAGTTAGACTTGGACCATATTTAGCCACTTTTCCTTGTCTCAAGCATTTCAATCCTATGCCACGGCCTAAGATATTTTTTCTTTTCGCCAAAAAATTTAATCAATTCATCGATCATGGACATAATTTCAATTTGGTTGGTACGATTGTAGACTTACGCTTTAATTTTAAAATTTGTTCTAACGTGTTTAGCGTTTTGAATGAACGACAAGGATTTAAACTACATATGATCTCTCGATTGCTGACATATCTATACATTAATTGAGTTATGCTCTATTTTATGAAAATTAAGTTTAACTAAAATGTTGGAATTCTTATCATTGTGTTTTTGTAATTCGTTTTAAGAAAAGACACTCAAACCCGATAGATGCTTATTTGATGATTCTTAAACTTACAAAAAAAACTAAAAGATTATAAAGATTACAGATACATCAATAATTAATTATGATTATGTTTTGATCCAGGCTATTTAAACAACTAATCAAATCAAATTTAGTTAGTTATGCTATCATGTTCAATGAAATAGACTAATTAACCTTGCAAATTTGCATTTTTTAATATATAATTTGAACAGTATCTCAACTATATAATTTTAATTCATCTAAAAATATTTCAGTAGTGAGTATTTGATTTTGTATACTTTTTTATTTTAATATTATTGACTGTCTATCTAGTATCAAAATATTTTTAAGTAAATAAATGGTAGGCAAAGAATTTTATAAACCAATTAACTCATTTAATGGATTCATTTAGTTTAATTAGCACAACGAATAGGAGATTGAGCATCTCTAACAAGGATGGTCACACCAATTAATTAAACTCAATATAATAATAAAATAACAAAGTTGAAAAGTTTTCGATAACTTTTGATTTTTTAGTCTTCGATCTTTAGGGATGAAACATATATCAATATCATTGAGCTAAGCTTACAAATAAAATTAAAAATTTTTAAAGTGACAAATAATATACTTTGGCTAATTTCACACTTCTAAAATTTTATTTTTATAATCTTTAAGTGAGACAATGTTACAAATAAAATATTATATCTATATAAAAATTTGTAGTGTCATTTTTAGAAGTCAAGATGAAAGCATATGACCCATGATTAATTAAAAAATGGTCAAAATAACCATCATCACCTTCACCTATATTTGTGAAAACAATAGACTAAGAAAAGCATGAAAGACATTGTTGTAACTTTACAATGGTGACCTACACATGTACCTTTTGGTTTCAATGAAAGCTATTTTAAAAAATTATTTTATATAGATAATATATGTTTTATTTATGAATATATGGATGTGATATGTAAGCAATAATGATTTGAATAAAACTAAAGCAAGTAATATTATTGAATGAAACTAGCAATAATAATGTTACGTAAATAGTTGTAATCGATGCTAATTATAAATTGCTTGGAAATTTATATTTTTACCGTAAATGGTGACTAAATGACTACTAAAACTTATTGAATCATATATTATACATTTTCCCATTAAAAATAGTTATGGTCAACATTAAATAAAATATTTTATAAAAATTGAAATTGTAGTGAAACTAACATATAATTATATATATATTTAAAAAAATAGTCTTGAAAAAAGGAAGAATTTGTAAAAAATAATTTCCAAACAATGGGTCAAAATCGAGAATTTGTTGATGTGATTATTTAGACGAAGATGGAGAGGCTTTCATCATTGCAACAAAAGGGATGTTGGTGAATGTAGCAATTTTAAGAAACAAACTTGATAAAATCGAAAAAAAAAACCATATAAATTTGAATAAACATATTTAAAAGAACATGTTCCATGACATATTTGAAAAGTAAATAAATTATTGACAAAGTCAAATTATTGTTTTAAACCTAAACCCTAATGAATTATATTGTTTTTTCTAAAGAAAAAACATACATGTGTTATTTTTACCATCTCTAAATAATTTTTATTTTGCCTCCACATTTTTAAGTGACATTTAGTTCTTAAATTTTGAGTATGACTTTAATTCAGTTTATAAATTTAAAAATGCTACAATTTTATTTTTTAATAAAGTATTTATTTTTAATTATTGACTTTAATATCTATTAATTGATTTAAAATAATATAAACTTAATTTCAATATGGATGAAACATAATAGTGAAACTTAATTAACTATAACCTTGATAGTAATTGCTTTATATACTTTTGATTTAAGTTTCTTCAACATTTTTAACATGTTTCAAAGCTATAGTTCAACAATGTGTTTATACTCATGACGTTTATTTTAGTATTTTGATTCTAAATCATAAATGCTTGAATAAATAAACGACAATATAACGTACGTTTACCTCGACCTTATTTAGGACGGGGCAATGGAAAATCGAAGATACGAGAATTTTTGCCAACCCTAAATAATACTCACGACAAAGTGTACAAAATTGAGTATTCAGCCGATTAGACCGTAAATCATTGCTTGGGCGGGTCTACGTGCATGGTGAAGTATTTGTGTACTAAGATTTGATGCTGACGTCAGCTTTCATATAAAGTTTCAACATCTCGTGCTTTTCTTAACCAATTTGATTCTCGCAGTAACTGTCGGGGTATAATAATAGTAAACTTATTTTTTTAAAAATAATAATATTTTGTTTTAGTCAATTTTGTAATAAATATAATAGTTGTATTATAATAGACTTATTTGGAGCTGCTTTTATTAGGTTTTATAGAAAAAGTGTTATATAAATGCTTTTTTAGTAGAAATGGAAACAGTTTTTTAACTTTTAATACATATCGATGTGAGTTGAGCTAAATTTTTCATAGTAGTATATAAATAATTAATGTTTAGAAAACATATAAGTAAAAGATTTTAAAAATTGATCATACGATTCTTTATGTATCTAAAAAATGTAAATATTTTCTTTCAAGTCAATCAATTCAATTTTTTATTTTACATTTTTAAACCATAGGTTTCATAATAGGATGAAAATTAATGTCAAATGATTTTGAAAATCATAAAAGTGCCACCAGTCTATATTGATAGCCAACGAGAAGAAATTAGAGCAATTTCCTTGTCTTAATTTGTTGTAAATTCTATTAAAGTATCTATAATTATAACTAATTAAGTGTATGTATGCTTCGATTGAATTTCTAAATATTGTTTATTTACACAAGTATAAGATTTTGTCCACTAAAACTTTCTGAAATGGAAATATTATATATTATAATATACATATTAAAAAAAAAAGTTAGAAAGTGATGGAACACTACAAGTGGATTAGACCAAGCTATATATGGGTGATATATATCTATCTCAAACCCTAATCTTGAACCAAGATCATATTGCAAAAGTAGTTTTTTCCCCCTAGCCATATTATAATATCAACAAATAATATTGTGTTATAAAAAAATAAATTAAAAACAATAGAAATGGCTTATTATTTATGAAATTCAAATAATTAATGAAGAAAATATAAAATTTCCATAGTGATAGGCAGCAAACTTTCAAGAATAATTTCAAACTAAAAAGGAAACAAAAGAAGGAAGTAAAGAGGCACAAATTATTAGCAAAAATATAATGGATATATAAAAAATTAAAGAAAGAAAGAAAGAAAAGAAAAAAATAATAAAAATAAAGGCACATGATTCATGTACTTAAATTGTCACACACCCACTGATCATATAGAGAGGATGGACCATAGGGTTGTTTGAAGGGTCCATCAACCACACACCATACAAAATTATTATAATATATGGTCTGGTCTTCTTGTTCCTTCCCATTTAATGATCCTTCCATAAAACTTGTCTGTTGTTCAACCTTTCACATTTTTGTGCTTGTTTCTTAGTATTTCAAATTCCACAGTTTTTTGTTCTTTAATTCATTGCTCAACTAACCCTAACTCAATTTATTAGATTCAAAAACCTTTTGAGATAGTTTGAATCAGATCTATTTTAGTCATACTGTTCTTTAATTCTTTCTATTTTATTTTAATTTTATGTCTATCATCATCACCTCAAAATTTCTTTATCAATGGTGTCTGTGAGATTTCAAATCATAGCAATTTAGAAAAGTTCCAAGAGACAAACTGAACTTTTCACATATGATAATGTAGTTTAAATGGTTAATTAAGAAGAAGAAAAACCTTCTAAACTTTGTCATTTGTATATATACATAAAGTTATAATAATATTATTTCGTACCATTTCATCAAAATTAAGATTTAAACAGTGTGAGAGTGATCTAGAATAAAAATTAAGACGTGAATATCGACACACATTTCTTCTTTAATAATAGTTTAATATCGACATATATTTTGTCTATTATTAAAATATTTTTTATTTTTTAAAATTACAAATGATCGAACCATCAACCTTAAGAGTATCATATCTAAATCACGTTTAAATTTAATTTAATTTAAATAAAAATCATATTTTCCCCTAAAACGAACCTATAAATTTAAATTCTACCTAGCAATGAAGCTATATATTTAAATAATGTTTAAGGATTTAGAGAGAAAATAACAATAATAATAAAACAAAATTTTAGAGGTTAACCCTAATATGATCTAGAAAATAACAACATTATTCATCATCAATAAGATGATTGGGTTAGTGTAGAATTATGTCGATGTAGTTGAGTTTTATAAACTAACCAAAAGTTATTTTTACATAATTTAGAAGCTCTAAGTGTGATTAATTTCAAAAATAAAATAATATTTTGGCTTGAAAAATATAAGATTCGGTTAATTCAAACGTGTACCACTGTGGTTGATATATTCAAATTCTAAAACAATATTGACTATATATATATATATATATATATATATTACAACCATTGACAATATTGACAATATTGACTATATATATAATTCGTGATGCTATTGTATTAAATTACAACCATTTGCTTATGTAGTCTTTATAATTATTTTATTAGGTCAGCTTTTGGATTTTATAGAAGGGTCCCGAGTTTTTAAAATGTTTATTTATAAATAAAAGAAATAAATGCATGTTTTTTCAATTATATTTATAATTCAATTAAAGATGAACAAGACAAGTGGAGACGAGAAAGAATATCTTCAAAACTATTTATATAATTTTTATAGGGAAAAAAACATTTAAAATTGTCCAATTATCTTCGTCGGTCCAAATTTTAAGCTAAATATTTCCTTTTTTTTTTGTTTCTTTTTAATTATAAAAGGTTTGATTATTATATTATTTTATTATGTCATCATTTAATTACTCCATGGAGGTTATATTTCATGCTGATTTCTTTTAATGCTGAAAGTTTTCACTTAAACACGGTTTAATTCTTGATATTATTATTTTTTTATAAAAATAGACACTTCATTTTCATTTTATCTTCCACAATCTAATAAATATTTCATTTTAGTCTAAACATATAATATTTAAACACTTTTATCTTCTTTATCTAAAAAAAAACACTTAAATCTCCTTTTAAAAACATATTTGTAAATTTAAAATAGTTATAAGGTAATATTAAAAATCTATGTATTTAATCATTGCTTGGGCTTCATTGGCATTGTTGTAGTCTTTGAAATAATTGCAGTCAACTTTATTTTTAGAACAATCAATTGTAAAAGGAAGTAAAATAGTATTTGATAAATTTCAGTTTAAACTTGAAAAAAAAAAGAAAAGATTTTGGTGTCATGTAAACCATTACAAAAACATCTTATTTTAGATATAATAACTAAAATAGACTTTTAATCAACTTTTTTTTTGTAATTTAAAATTTAAAATTATTGTTTAGTGCAATAAAGTTTGTTTTTTATAGATTAATTTATAAATGTTAAGGAAAATAGTTTATTTTTAAAAAATCAACGTTGTATAATTTTTTTAAGAAAATAATGTATTTAACTCAAGAAAAATAGAAAACATATTTAATTAGTTGAAAAATAGATAAATATATAAAATAAAGAATAAAGTATAAAATTGAAAAACTAAATTGAAAAACTAAATATCAACTAAAATTTTTAACTGATATTAGTAGAGTCTAAAAGCTAGTAAAATCCTTTTAAATAATTTGTTTAAAAGTGATTGTATTTTTCAAATGACTTTTTAACGCAGTCAAACAATATCAAACGTATCATTTGAACATAATTTTCTCTCTAACCTATCCATTTATGGTTTAAAAAGTCATAAAAAGATTTCGTTTTTTCCCCCTAACTATCTAGTTTTTAATATTAATTGTCTGCAAAATATATAAACATATATAAAAAATTAATTGAAAAAAAAAATCTTTAAAACAAGATTTTCCAAGTCAAGAATTGCAATTAGTCGTTGATAAGATTATCTAATCAAGGGGACATATGGAAGATTATGATTGGATATGCTAATTTCGGAGAATTAATATCCAAATATTGCTCGAGGCAGTGGTTGAAATTTGAATATTTCAATTTAATTTCTCTCGCATTTTAAATTCCAGCTGTATTTTCCCGACAACCAAACAAATGGTTTAATAATATCTACAGTAGTCCTATTAAATTATCATAAACATATATTCAAAAATTTTAATTAACTATTATTGGAACCTTGTTTATTTTTCTACACAAATTTAATTAGGAACAACTTCAATCATTCTCCCACTACAAAGTCTACCATAAACTAATAGTAACAATAAAAAGAAATTAAGTTTCAATTTTTTTTTTTTTTTTATTAAAAAAGTTCAGTACAAGAAACACTCTTGTTTTGATTAATTGTTACATATCAAAGACGACGAATTAAATTAATACAAAATTGAAAGCATAGGAACTAAATTATTAATTTCATCAAGAACCAAAGATATTTTTTAACATTTTTAAATTTGTGATAATTAAGTACTGAACTTGTGTATAAGTTTTTGTTCTTTCAAATTATATGTCAACTAGGTCAATCACCTAGTTAATTTTGTTTCTAATAGATCTTTGGTCTAACATTCTTTTTTTCTTTAAAAAAAAAGTTCACAAACTTACTATATGCCCTATTGAAAGCTCGTGGTCCTATTACATTTAGATCTAATAAATTAATTAAGCATTTTAAGGGAGTGTTTGGATCTCCAAATTCAAATGGGTGGAATGAACTATAGTAGTTGGCGTTTTGAATTATTATAACTTACAGTTAAATATAAAATATTACTATTTCAAACTTTGTTTTTTGTTACAATGTTTACTATTTTCTACACATTATAAAATAGTATGTATCTCAGACATAAATTTATTATAATTTAGACTAAAATAATTTGAATTTTAAATACAAACTATAATATCGACCAACTATAATAACAAATTTAGTGTTTCAAATAGTTGATAGAGGAAAATTGTTGACTTATCCTTTATGTATATTATCAAAATTAGAGGAAAGAGAAAAGACGAAGAAGATGAAGATAAGAAGGGCAGATGAATTTGGTTTAAATAAAACTATTCAATTAGCCAAACGTGGCCCTTCCAAGTTCCACAAATATAGAATAAAGAAAAAGGGTGGAGAAATTGAAAGATGGTGAGGGTTTTATTATTATTATTATTATTAATTTTTGAATTTTGTAGAGACAAGTGTAGTACAAGATACCAACACATACAAACCCATAATTGGGGGGTCACCTATAAAGTCAATAAAACAACTTGGGCATACCTAACTTAATCTCCTAATTCAAAATCCCAATTTCTTTAATGGGATATTTCTCCATTATTTCTAGAGAGAGAGAGAAAAAATTCCTTCTTTTGGCATGTCTTTCTCTTGTTAATTTAGAGAGAGATTGATGATTCCTTGATTTTTGGTATGAAGTAGAGTAATTCAATTACTTTATTAAAAACAAAATTAAATGGTGATGATTTGTTGCATTAGGTTTTTGGGTGATTTCATATAGCATTAATATTTTAAAAAGGAGACAGAGAGAGAGAGTGATTTTTAAATTTCAAATTGGTGTTAGTGAAAAAAGATAGAGATACAGCTATCACTTACCTTTTTTCTTTTCTTTATATTAATCTAATATATATATATGTATATATATATAGTGGAGAATAGACAAAAACACTTTTATGTTTGAAACCCTTTTTTGGGTTTTAAGAATTAATGGGATTTGAAGGGTGGGTGACAATGTTGTTTGTATGTTGATAGATTTCATTAAAAAAAATTGTTTAATCCAAATTGAGGTTCCATAAAGTTGGAGTTGAAGATATTAGTTTTAAATTAGATAACATATGCATCACTCAAGCTAGTTATTACAACAAAATAATATATCTCCTTTCATTATATATTATATCTTATAAATATTCATGAAATACTATACGTGTTACCAACAAAATTCCATATCACCATGCACAAAATTACAAGATTTTATTATAAAAAGTTGCTTTTTTTTTTTTTTTCATTTTCATTGCTTTTGTTAATCTCTAGGGTTTACTCTCTCTCTCTCTCTCTCTCTCTCTATATATATATATATATATATATATATATATATATATATAGTTTAATGGGGGTTTAGATTGTGAGTGAATTGGTTGTATTTTGTTATAATAATTGGATGAAATTGAGAATGGGGTCAGAGATGAAAAAAGTGCCTGAGAAAGCAAAGACAAAGGCAAAGAGTTTTGAATGTAATATTACAATATACACTTTCATTATCAAAGGCCATACCCCAAACTGTATCTTTCAAACTCAGTTTCCTAATGTTGTGTTTATTGCTAACATTCTTTATATATATATATATATATATATATATATATAT
This sequence comes from Cucumis cinereus, assembly GCA_037974625.1. Lineage (NCBI taxonomy): Eukaryota > Viridiplantae > Streptophyta > Magnoliopsida > Cucurbitales > Cucurbitaceae > Cucumis > Cucumis cinereus. Next base: position 15,755,550 of record JBBPDJ010000017.1, read on the forward strand.
ATACAAAAGTGTTAATTTTCATATATATATATATATATATATTATTTTCAATTGAATACTATAAGAGAATGTTTTAAGGGTTCAAATTAAAGTATAGTTTTGGAATTATGATTTCAAAATAGATGTTTGTTTTGTTTTGTTTTTATTTTAAAGCTCCTAAAGCTATAACTATAGTGTTATATACTTATTTAGAAAAGTTATATGAAGTAATTATAAAGATAGGGAGAATGAAATAATGTTGAAAGGGATTGTTTCATTTGAAATAACCCAATAATGGTGACAAAGTAGAATAACTTTAATCGCTACAAATGTTGAAAATGAATTAAAGTAAAGGACAAAAAGATGAAGCATACCCAAATTAAAAATTACAAAAGACATACACATACACAAGATTTAAGTAGTGGAATAACACCTTTATAGGGGAAAAAACTTACTAACAAAAAGTAAAAGATTAATAATATATAATTGAAAAAAATGGATACAAAAGTAAACAAAAATTACTATAAAAAAAATACAATTTATATATGTATGATTAAGAAGAAGAAAATTATGGCATTGAGCCAAACAATTAGCATGGATTAATCTCTCTAATTTTTTATAAACATAAATTAAATCTTAATTTTTCTCACTTAAAAAGTCGCACCATATGAAATTTTCCATTGGGTGGGGCCAGAAATTGGAATTCACAATTCTTTATAAATTTATTTTTCAAAAATAATAGAAAAAGGTAGGGAGAAAATTGGATAAATATGGTTGAATTTGGATTTGGAGAAAAGAAGAAAGGACAGAATGAGGGGGTGTAAGTTTGGCAAATTAGGCCATGAGAGAATTGAATTATTGTCAAAGTTGGTGAGATGAGGATATATATATATATATAATACAATTAGGTTTAGGCTAATTGAGGGATAGTCACAAAATATATTACTACTTTGGCAAATTAAGAAGATGATATCCATTTTTGGTTAATTCTTTTTTAGGCTTTCAATTTCATTAATCTTTAATGATCGGAGTGAGATGTTTATTAATGACACTATATGCTCGGTAGAGGGATCAAACATGACATGTTGAGATTGATAGTATAAGTTTATGTTAGTGTTTTTTTTTCCTTTTGAAACCGTAAATAAGATTATGAGATCTAAATAATAAATTTTTTTAAAACATTTCGATACGATATTTATTTTTGTGAAAATCAAAAGGTGGCTAATAGAATACATTTTAAATTATATTTATACACAAAACTTAATTCATAATTTAAGGTGTGTTTGATTTAATTTTTTAAGTAGAAGACTTTCAATTTTCTTTATTTTCTTTTCATTTTAAGAAATTAAAAAATAAAAAATAATAATAAAATAAAATAAAGCAAAGGAGAGTTGGAAAATGAAATGCATACAAAAGTACTTTTGGCTGAATGTTGTGAAAATTAATCAGTATTGGGGAACTAAAATGGAGGCCCAAAATTTGGATGCTTAGACTTAGAATAAGAGTTAGTTATCAAAGGATGCAATTTTCCTTTTTTTTTTTTTTTTTTTTTTTCTAATGCTTGTTTGATTTTATGATCACATTTTTTTTAATACGACAAATGTAGGCGAAGATTGAACTTCTAATTTTTAGAACGGAGATCTATGTCATTATTATTAAACTAATTGTTCTTAATTAAATATATGTCAACTAGGGAAAGAACTTATTTTAAGAAGTAGTAAATTATATTTTAATAATAATAAATTTCGATTTTTTTTAGTAATTAATTCTATTATCCATCAAAGGGAAATTTTAGAAACCAATAATTAGTTGGGTAATAAATTCCATTATTGAGTGGGCTTTATGTTAAGGAAGTACTTAGTCTGATTATCCCCATCTAATAAAAAAAATCAAAACGAAAGTATAAAGTGACTTAAATTTCAAATTAATTAATATGATTTTTATTATTTTATGGGTAATTTTGAACTAAAAAGACAAAAAAAAAAAAACAGACTTAAAACGACTATTAAACCAAAATAGCATCGAACTATCGAGAAAAGACTAGAAAAAGAAAAGAAAATGAGTCGACTCCTCCGATCTAGAAGACGTTTAAACAAATCTAAAGTGGATTCAGAAATCAAATCTTAATAGGATAAAGAAACCAAACCCTGCAAATAAGCTCAAAGAGCCTTGAAAAAGTCGAGTGAATTCTCTCTAATTATAGTTTTATTAAGTTTTAAGCTTGGAACATTTCCTAACTTTAGGCTTTGAAGCACTTGCAACAATTACGTGTCAATATAATTCTTCTTATTTTGTAAGCTTGTTTTCTTTTTCCTATCAAACAAATTTATCACGGTTTCATATTGAAGGTCAAAAGTTGAATCTTGGCAAGATTTCAGCCTAAAATACCAAGATGATAATAATAAATAAATAAATAAAAAAGAATGAATGAAAGATTAACAAGATATTTATTACATCAATTGTTTTTATATGTTGGAGGCTGTCTCCACACTTCTATTTATAATATTATTATAATTTTTATAATATAGGTAGCTATAAAAGAAGAGACTAGTTGACTTTCTGAAAAAAAAATATATCAAAATGAGCATAGTTCAATTGTAATTGAAATGTACTAATATAATTTATTTTAAATTAGAGGATCAAATCTTTTATACCTTTACATTTTTTTGCTATTTTTTAATTTATTTTTCAATCTAATCGTTAATTTTAAGATTGATAATACACATTTTATATCGATTGGAGTATACTTGTATAAGATATACATTCACTTATTAGATTTAAAAAAATATGACTTAAATCTTTGTAAGGTACAACAAATGTCTCAATACTTACTGCAATTTGTGGAAGAGAGTTTAGGTTTTTGTGAATTCAATACTTAATATTTCGACCACATTCAATAGAGTGGACCTTGATTGGGCCGGTGAAACCCAACAACAAAATGAGGCGGGCCTTTTACTTTCTGGCCCAATAATTATGTAACAAATGACATCACAAATGTTCGAGACATTTTTTAATTCCTAACTTTATCATTCATAATTTTATAATCACAAGTTTTCGATACACCAAGAATATGTACATTATTTAGATCATGCTATTTCGAATCTATGATCTAGATTACATCCATATATGATTACTAATTCGTCAATTAATCATTTTCCATCCAGATAATTGTAATTATGGATAAAAGTAGTTATTCTCCATAATTAGATCATAATAATTCATATCTTTGTTCTGAAGCACATCAGACATGATACACCATTTTGTTTTGTAATAGCTATAAAAGAAAAAAGAAAAAAGAAAAAAGAAAAAATATTTAAAAACTTAGAGATAAAATGAAGATGTAGAGAGTCTCCCTCCCAATCTCTTATATATATATATATATATATATAGTATATAGTATATAGTATATAGTATATAGTATATAGTATATAGATTTTTCATCTTATCTCCTTCCTCAAACACAACAAAGAAAGAGTAAAATATGAAATTTAGTCTAAGAGAAGTGTATTAAACATATCCTAAAGTTGGAATCAAATGTTATTTTTAAAAGTATTTAATCTTAATTCTATGCATATGTAATCCCATCATCTATATAGGGTATACACATCATTAAAGATCAATATATTCCATATAATAATGAATAAAAAAGAATTAATAGCATATTAATAATTAAGAACCAAGAATATCAAACTCATTGTGGCAATACAACTCCATAGTCAATCATATCTACTTTAAAGTTGGAAGCAATTCTTAATTAATGCACTCCGAGTAGGCCCATTAAGTTGTATCATAATCATTTTACCTTATAAACATTAATTCTCATCTCATAATATTTCCCATATTCATAAGTATTGTTCATAATTAAAGGTGCAAATTCTCATGTAATTGTTGCCAACCACTCATAAAGGGAAATCTGGCATTCACTCACAAATTTAGGGTATATAGCTTTATCCCTATTATGTCTAATATATAAAACCTACACATTATGTTTTATTACACTACATTCCAAGGGAAAATAGACAAAAATGACCCAATTTTCCTTTTCTTTTTACTTTTTAACACATTATACAAATATATAATCATTTTGAATTTATTTATTAATATATGTGGACTAAAAAATAGTTTGCATTTGGTTTGGTTTTTTTGTTTAAATTACATGTTTAGATTTAGTTTGATATAAATAGAAATTTGAAACATCTTATCTTTTCATCAACATATATGTCTTTGAACTCCTTCTTAGTAAAACAAACATTGAAATATGGAGTTTTGAAATTTACCAAACAATTATATATTAACTCATTTAATTTTCAATTGTTTTAAAGGCGCAACTACTAATACTTATTTTATATGCTACAACAATTTCAAACTGATTCGGTGTTACCTTTACTCAAAAGAATTAAAATTAAAGTGGCAAATATTTTTTTTTAAAAAATTAAATTCTTTTATCCAATTACATGTATGGTGAAGAAAATTGAATGCCTATGATCTAATAACTAAGGTGTACATGCATAAGTATGTGTGTGTAAGGAAATATTGTTAGTTAGGGCGTGGGAGAGTGTGGTATATGTATATACCGTTGGAGTATTGAAAGAGGATTATGTTTTTGTTGAATAACGACGGTTGTTGTTCTCTTCTCTCTCTCTTTGTCGATAAATAAATCGAGAGACTAAAGCCTATCATAATCTTTTAGTTGATGTTTTGGTCAATAAATGTTTCTTTAATTGATGAATTGTGACATCAACGATAATATATATTTCTTCATTATAAAATATGGGCTAGCTAGGTCTTAATCTCACACATGGAAGGCACATTTGTAAATTAAATTGCAACTAAATAATTTGATTAAAGTGGTTTAGGGTTTTAAAAGTAAATTAAAGTGATGATGAGAGTAGAGTCTAGTTATCACTTTAATTATTTCCTTTTGCTCTTTTTTCTTCAATGTCTATTAATTTTAAGTTGTGGAGAATATAACTTCCCACTCCTATCGTCTCTCCATTCACTAGTTATCACTTATTGATAATGCACTTCCTTTTTTCACATTACACTTGCTTTAAAAACAATATAATATAATGATCACACATTTTATTAAAATTAGTGGATTAATGTTTTATTATATCAAAAGTTATTAGATCATAGGCATTGAGTTTAGGGATGAATATGATAGATCGAAGGAACTGAGTTGACCAACCAAAATCAATCTAACTGAAGGAGGTCATTCGAAGATAAAGAAGAGGTTCGATTAGTGTCAGTATGAGAAAAATCGACCGATCGACCAACGGTTGGTTTGTATTTCTTCATGGACGAGATCGGTTTGAACATTTACTAAACTGACCATAGTCGGTTCATTATTGGTTTGGTCAAAAAATCAACTCCGACTAACTGATGCTCACCCCTAATCCAATTAATTGATTAAAGTTAAATTTTTCAATTTTTCTTTTCATACGAGGTCTAAAGTTTAAATCTTTTTTTATAAAAAAAAAAACCAAAATTATATGAAGTGAGAAGTCTAGGATTTTGAAAAATGAAGTAAGTAAAAGTTTTTAAGTTGACGATTATAGTTTATAAAAAAAAATCAAATAAAATGAATCAATTATACAATACAAAGTTTTCCGATAAAATAATAAAAGTCTGATCAATATTAATCCTTTTGACATAATTATCTTATTTCAATTTTTAATTTATATTTTGGTTAATGAACTTTTATAAATTTTATCTTCATTTCGATCATTAGATAAAGAAACAAATAAATAATTTTTTCTTTTTAAAAAAAGAGAAACTATCCTGAATATTCTGGAAAAAGTTTAAAAAAGATCTAAGTGGATCCATCACAATTAGTTTAGTAAAAGTTGAATGAAAAAAGTTGTTTAAGTACAAGATATTTAATTTGTTAGTACTTTTTTGTCCTTTTTTCTTTCACCACCTAAGACTTATATATATATATATATATATATATATATATATATAGAATATTGATATTAAAAATATATATATTTGAAAGGAAAATGCAAACAAGTGGCTGTCCTATTAAGTATTAATCAATGGAGGACAAGCAAAGTGGAAAAAAGAAAAAAGAAACAAAATTAAATAGAAAAAAAGATAATTTAAAAAAAAAAAAAAAAAAAAACATGTCTTCCACTAAATGAACCCACTATGGAACATAATTAATTTTGTGGCTTTTAACAATCTATCAGTTCACAAATTTGGAAATTTTAAAAATAAAAAATAAAAAAAAGCCTCATAGCATTTGGTCGATTAGGTTAGGTTAGGTTTTTTTTAAGAGGTCATTTATTATGCCAAAGGAATTAGCAACATATTTTTACCATAATCATGAATAATTATTAACCTAAGGTTTTGAGAATTATTTTTCCATAACAAAAACATAAAGTATTTCATGATTTTTTTTTACACAAAAGTTATCAAATTAATCGATATTAAAATGAATTTCATTTAAGAAATATGTCGTTTCTATGTTGAAAATTTGTATTTGTTTGAGGTGGAGATAGTTGCACTCCAATAAAAATATTCTCTCTCGAAAGAAAATTTTCTTTAATGATAAAAATTTAGAATGTGTGGTTATAAGATTAAATTATACTTTCCTTTTTATTTCAAAATTAACTTTCATAATAAGTGCTAGAACTTTAGAGAGAGAAGTAGGATGGATGGTGAGAAAAATGGAATAAAAGTTTAATTAGGGAAAATGACACTTTTAAAATCTTTTGTATTTTGCCTCCAAACCCTAGCTAGGCAAGATGAAAACCCTAATCAAATCATTAAAGCCTCTTAATTCTTCAAAGTCAAATGTTTTATTCTTTGAAAAACTCAACAAAGTTTTCAGTAAGATTGATCTCCATCATTTACCTCTAAACCTAGCTAAGATAAGTCATTTTTTAATATACAGTTGACGGTCTAATTTTTTTTGACGTTAAACATACTTAACTTATAATGTTGAAATTTGTACTTTAAAACCCATCAAAACATACTTAATTAGTCATTCGATGATTCAATCTGCAATTATATTGAACTAAAAAAACATTATATAAAAAGGCACACCAATGAATACGAAATGACAAATCCATACTCTAGTCATAAACATAGATGCTACGAAGAGATAAAACATCACTAATATTTATTTCCTGTGACATGTTTTATGACATATTATTCAACGACATATTTTGGTTGTCACTAAAAAAAAAAAAGAACTTCCTACTTAAATTATCGTCTCATATGCACAATGATTGATCAACTCCTCCTTAAATTGGTGAAGCATAAGAAATTTTCAAAACCAATTAAACCACAATAAACTCAATTGAAGTTAAAGACTATCAATTAGGAAAAATGACAAAACAAGAATATTGGTCATTTGACACTTATTTACAAAATTAAAATAAAATTTAAATTCAAACATGCTATACCTTATAAATAAAAAACAATAAATAAAACTAAAATGTTTTTTTGCCAAAAAGTTGCCTATAACTAAAATTTCTTTCGATTTTCATAAAAATTGTGAGCCACCCATTACTTTTCTAATTGGAGAAAAACTATTCCTCTCCACAAATTAAGGGGCCATGTGTTAATTAGGTTGGCTATTTTATGTATATGTCGTATCTAATTTGGGGCATCGATCATAACATACTAAGATACGTATTCGTTAAGCATTATTTGAGAAACATACAACGAGAAAAAATAGATTTAGATCACTTAATCAAATCAAGGGTTGAAATGCCTTGAATCTATTATACATAGCTTTTTGACTGATCAAGTACGAAGTCTCACTTATCTATGATTATGACCTTAAATTTTGAGTAGTGCACTATATAAACTCTGAAATCTTAAAGGCATCATTATGAATGTATTTTGTAACATTTCTCTTTAATAAAATTATTATTCTCTCTCTTTCTCCCTTAAACGTAGTTAACACATCGCTTTAATGAACCACGTAAATCTTGTGTGTCGATACTCTCTTCTTTTACATTATTCGTATTCTTTGTTGGATGACTTCGTAACAACAAGGAAGATAATGTTCTCCTAAATGCAATTTTGAACATATCTTCCTCCTAAATGCAATTTTGAACATTTTAAATGTTATTGTTATCAAAAGAGAATGAAATTCTTTTTAAACAGTGGAGAATAAATTGATGTAATTGTGGTTAAGAAGTAGGGCATTCTACCGAAAGGGAGGAAGATCCAATGTTGAGACAAAAATGATATTTCAACAAAAAAAATCTGTCGAAAATTGAAGTCATGAATCCACCTGTTTACCAATATACACACAAAAGCTTGAAGAAGAACCAAAACTTTGGGTTTGTTTCTTTGTGAAATAGAGGCCATTCAATGATTTCCATATACAATATGTTTGTTGCATTGATATATCCATATATATGAACTCAAATGGCAATGGATAAGCTTAGAAGCATTGTATCCAAATATGACAATATGTAAATATTTGTAGATATCACTTGACAAAGCATTATATTATTTGCCTTTTGCTTGGTTTGCTCTAGCTTTAACATCCACTTCTCTTAACCCAACTTGCATCCAAACCCTAGATTTTTTGTGGTAAAATGCAAAAATATAAACAAAAGTCCCTATCAATTCTATCTAAATCTATTTATCTTGTGCCTTGAATGTACATTATCGTACACACATTTACATCCTTCTCTTTCTTTTTATCTTTAACGCTATATAACACACCTAGGTATTTCAACTAAGTTAATAGATTTTTAACGTCCTTATCATACCTCAAATTTAAAAGTCATTTTCATGCTTTAAACAATTTTGTTTAGGTCATAAGCAAAAAGAAAAAAAAAATCATAATTGACATCTCAAACGTCCTCCATGTTAGTTAGAAGTAAGAAACATTTGAAGCATCCAAGTTAGAAACACAACCTATTTTTAGAATGTGTTTCATTTAATTTTAGAGTGTTTAATTTTAAAAATAAGTAATTTTGAAAAAAATTGAAGTATTTGGCAACCTAGCTTTTAAAATAATTTCAAAGTTTAAACAATTTTTATCAAAATAATTTAAATAAAAATTACTTTTTTGTTTGGGACATGATAGAGATGCTAAAGATGTGTCAACCTAGTTAAGACGTTAAGTACAACTATTGATACCACTACTTCTGCAATATCTTGTTAAAAAAGATCTTTTTAAAACATTTTTTCTAGTAAAATTAATTGAATATTTAGTGCTGTTAACATGAACAAAATTTAGTTTTAACGTATCTTCTCACCTAGGTTATATATATATAAACATGTTTAGCCGGAGATTGAATTTGGCTCAAGTTAAATAAAAAAAATAACTAAATCTTGGATTAACTCTAACAAAATTGTTTTTTAAAAAATTCATTTTTATTCAAACACTAAATAAAAGCTATTTTAAAGGATTATTAATCATTTTAATCTTTTATTAAAATGACTTACTTTTTTAATTAAATACTTGAAGTATATTTCAAATGTAATCTTTAATCCAACCTAACAAAAATGGAAGTAAGTTTCAAAGCAAGACATGAGTTGGTACTCATATGGTTTTGAGTAAAATTGTTCCCCATTTTTTGTAGGGTTTTGTAAATGAAATAAAGTAATTAAAATGGGCAAAGTCACTGTATGATTGAGTCAGATCCTACTCATTAGTGCTTGGTGACAAGGCCTTATTATTCCACAAATCAAAATGTTGGATAAGATTGGTTCATCATAACTATCAACAATGTAAATACACATAGTTTAATTAGTGTGTTGTTATAATTAATTCACAAACTTAAGTTAAATATATCTCCATATTAATATATATTCTCAAAATTTTAATCTTATATATCTCTCTTTATGGTGACACTGCATGCTTTCAACAGAAAGTAGTGGTGACAATTTTTTGTCTCTCTAAGTGCAGAGATGATGATGATCCAATATTAATTTAAGTGTTACGTTTGACTTTCATTTAACCTTTTTTTTTTTAGTTTCCTTTTCTATGTTTGAAAGGGTTTTGTTTGTTAATATTTGGAGTCATGTGTTGAATTTTTTTAATTGTTGATGTACATTATGCACAAATAATGTAAAAAAATGATGGTTGTCTTAGAACCATATATATCTATCTAATGAAAGTGTTTATGTAGAATAATATAGGTTTTTTTCTATACTAAGGTCAAATATATAATATATAGTAGAGAAACATTAAATTATATGAGATTTCCCATTTAGAGAAATACAAGAAGGAGAATAATCAATATAAAGAGATTAATTAGGACTAAGAAGAAGCCTAGAATGCAGCAGATATATATATATATATATATGATGACATTTTCCCTTAAAAGTTTCTATGACCCTGAGAAAATTTAAATAGACTATACATCAATGACACATCTGAAATTTGTCATTGAAAATATTTTATGACAGTTCCGACAATTGTCAATAAATAATTCAAAAGTTTAACTTCTTTTTTTTTTTTTTTGGTCAAGTAAAAGCCTTATATTGCCATTGAGAATCTGTGACAAAGACGTTAATAATTAATGAATATTTATGAAAATTGCTATGAATAATTAGTTTATGAAATTTTGATTGTGAATTATATTATAATATACTATTTTTAATAATAATTTTTATGAAGTAGGACAATATTTAGATGTTTGTGTAAATATGGATGCGAGAGTAGAAATTTTAAAAATAAATTATAAAATAATTACAAAATATTATAAAGTTAGGAATATTTTGAGGTTAAATGATGTGAAAATGAAAGTTTTGAATGGTAAAAAAACAAAACTCACGTTAATTGAATTTTGAAGTGAAATGATGAAAAAAATTAATGAAAAAGGTTCAAACGAGGTCAATTTAAAACATGAAAAACAGAAAACGAAAAACAAAAACAGTATCAAACAGACAATAATAATAAAACCTCACGAAATTCAATCGTCATTCACGGAATAATTTAACAAGTAATTGTGCATCCTAGTTCTAGATTAAAGTTTTACGTTTTCAAGCTAAAACTAAATTCATATGAGAGAAATATTAAATATAAAAATTTGAAAATTATAGTATTCATCAATTAAAGTCCTAAAATTATGTATGTCTCTCCCCTTTGAAGAAAAAACCCTTCAATTCAATGGATATTGTTTCTTCTATTTTCTCTCACCTCATGTTTCACAAGACTTATCAACTTACAACTTGCCCAATTGTAAACCCATTGTGTTTCTATATATGTAAGAGAACCCCACCAATATATACATATACATGCATACATATATATATATATAGTGATCATATTATTTTGTAGTAGGAAATGAAAATATCATCCCACATCAATTAGAAGAGAAAAAACATCCCTAAAATATAATAAATAGCTATCTTCAATAGTATGTCTGTCTTTTGACAAAGTCACCAAAACTTACATTACTTTAAAAAGCAACAATTCATATATCTCATAGTAAAAATAATGAAAACAACATATATTTCATATATATAAATATATTAATTGAATGTAAGTTCTTTAGGAAATCTGGCTAGCTAAGTCATTTGTGTCTTTGAAATGGTGGATTACAGCTCTTGATATATCTCTCCCGCGGTATGAAGATTGCGCGTTAGGCTCAACTTAATATATATATATATATATAATAGCTACATACTTTCCTGGAAATTCAACTAAGATGCTCCACCAAGAACCTGCCCTACAAAGCTATAACCTCTAGCCCTAACCTTCCAAAACAATCATTTGGATTAATTAACTTAGCTTACTTACTCATCAATGTCTTTAGTTTGTTAAAGTTTTCATAAAAGATTATATATACTATGATTATATCCACCTAAGTTTTTCGTTTAACAGTGATTTAATATGATCTATACTAGTTTGAGAAAAATTCACCGATAACCAACGTTCGTAGTTGGTCCACCAATAGGATTACGACTGAAGACTACAATTTTGTTATAGTTCGAAGAGACACATATGTCTAGTAACTTAAGAAAACAACAATAATCGTATGTGTTGAGTTTCATACCTCGTCTTGTTGGGAATATCTCTCATTATCGTTCCATCATATAATAAGTGAAATACATTTGTTATTCTATCATATACTTTCTAGAATTGGTACTTGGCTATACCATGACCTAATCATTGAAAAACAAAAGTGTATAATGGTTGGAAAAGATTGCTGAAATAATTAGGTCATGAGTTCCAAAAGAATTAAAATCTATGAGATTATATTATATACTCAAAATGATAAGAGTATGATGGGTAGATACATTAAGCTCCAAACGCATATCCATGCGGTAGTGCTCTTCCATAAAATAATTAATTACCATATATTAATTTATAAACATAAAAGAATAAAGTGACATACACACACATACACATAATGATACCTTTAATTAATATTCTCAAATCTCAACCTCCAAAAGCTAAAATTGTTTAATTTTTTCCCTTTTTGGTCTAAATGGAAAGACTTTCAATTCCGTACCTTCTTTTTGCTTTTACTTTCGAAATGGGGTTGCTTGCCTGTTTTTTTCAGTAATAAAATACAAATTTCTCAGATTTATTAAAAAAAAAAAACATTGGATTGAGTCAGCTTAATTTATAAATGTCATTGTCTCTTTCTTAGATGTTTCATTTTCTCTCTCAAAACACAAAATCTTTGTCTATATGACCCACAAAAGACAACAACACATGATGTCCAATCTCAATATTCTTCTCAACTTGAGCTTTTTTTTTCTTTTTCTTTTTTTAAGAACAATTTTCACTTATAAATACCCAAAATTCCTCTCTCCAATCCACATCCTTCTCTCCCTAGCTCATTTTTCTCTCAAACTTTTTTTTTTTTTTAATTATTTAAGACTATGTGGATTCAAATGAAGAACAAAGCTATGGAGGTAGCCATGAAAATCAAGAAGCTTGGACAAGATGATCCAAGAAGAATTATTCACTCCATTAAAGTTGGAGTAGCTCTTACTTTGGTCTCATTGTTTTATTATTGGAATCCTCTCTATGATGGCTTTGGGGCCTCTGGGATTTGGGCTGTTATTACTGTTGTGGTCATCTTTGAATTTACTGTAGGTTAGTATATATCACTTTTTTTTTTCTTTAATTTTGAAGTTGTCGATTTGGTAGCTATTTATATTTTTCAGTTTTTAATTTTTAAAAGTTAAGTTTGTAAACCTTGAGATTTTTGGATTAGTTATCTATGTTTTTGTCCCTGTTTTTAAAAGTTAACCCAAGTTTTGAAGACAAAAAGAAAGTAGTTTTTGAAATTTATTTATGTTTTTTGAAATTTGGTCAAGCATTCAACTCTTTTAATTAAAGAAATATGAAAATTGTTTTAAGAAACTAAACAAAATAAACTTGATTCTTCAGAAATCAAATAGTTATAAAATCAATGCGCTCTCTTTTGTAATTATGATGTTTTTACTATATAGCTTTAAATTCGAAGACTTACATCTATTCTGTTTTTCTTTTATATATATATATATATATATTTCTTTAGGTCTTTTTAAATACAATTAGAAAAACAAAGGTCAATGTCGTACTATCAATGAATCTTAACGAGTATAACATGAATCTATTGTTGTCTTCATCATCATCCCAATCGACATAAATATTTGAACTCTTTCGGTAAATATTTGAACTCTTTCATCCTTTTAAATGAATACATCACTAGATTTGGAAGAAAAAAAAGTCAGACAGTTACCAAAAATGGTCAAAGTTTTTTTAACTTTGCTGTAGTTTTTGACATGTTTTGTTTGGAATCAATTTAATATTATTATAACTTTTTTTTGTTGTTGCAGGTGCAACCCTTAGTAAAGGTTTGAATAGAGGTTTGGGAACAATGTTGGCTGGTGCTTTGGGAGTGGGAGTTGACTATTTAGCCAATCTCTCTGGACAAAAAGGAGAACCATTTGTTTTGGGCATCTTTGTTTTTCTTATTGGTAAACTTTCATTTTTCTTCTTAATTAATAAAAATTTTAAAGCATTTTCCATTAATGAAAAAAAAAATTAATAAATAAACAATAGGGTAAAGTTATTACATAAGAAAATTTCAATAGACATTTCTTCTCCGGCTTAGCTGAATTTCTTGAGATGGTTTTGGGTTTGCAGCTGCATCAGCCACATTTTCAAGGTTCTTCCCTGGGATCAAAGCAAGATATGATTATGGAGTGTTGATATTCATATTAACTTTCAGCATGGTTTCGGTTTCGGGTTATCGGGTGGACGAGTTCTTGACGATGGCTCATCAGAGACTGGCCACCATTCTTGTTGGTGGAGCAATTTGCATTATCATCTCCATTGTTGTTTGTCCTGTTTGGGCTGGGGAAACTCTTCACAACTCAATGATTTCCAATATAAACAAGTTAGCCAATTACCTTGAAGGTTAGAAAAATTAATTATGACAAAAAAAAAAGTCATTATTTTGGCTTCTCTTCATATTCTATTTGACATGATAATCAATCTTAATTATCTAAGAGGATTTATGAGGAATAATAAAGGTGAATTAATTTTTACAGGATTTGGTGGGGAATATTTTCACTGTTCTGATGATGAACAACATGTTACTACTACTGAAAAAGACAAATCATTCCTTCAAGAGTACAAAGTTGTCCTTAATTCTAAAAGCATGGAAGATTCCATGGTGGGTTCTCTCTCCACTCTCATAAAAAAATTTAACATAATTATTTGGACTCTATTTCATAATCAATTTGTAGAGTGTTAAAAAACTCGATCGGCTCAATTCAATCAATTTTTTATTAAAAATGAGTCAAATGCTGATTTACAAATATTAGTATATTTTTAATTTTTACTCGTGATAAATTTAAATAGATATCTTATTAGTATCTATCATTCAAGTAATTGAAATGATCAAAATAAAGCGAGTCCAAAATGCATGAACAACTCAATTCAACCCAACCGACCTATTTTGACTTTTGAAAATTAATATTATTTTTCTTGCATGCCCACTAGAGCCTTGTTGCCTTGCATGAAAAGCACTAACTTTTGGTAATTACTTTTTGGTCAGTGAAGAACTTAGGTTATTGGGTTGAATACAGCTGATCATATAATATATATATATATATATATATATATATATATATATATATTGAAAAAGAGATAACTTTATAACTTTTTTTATTTAATTATTTAATTATTTACATTTTGATGTAACAGGCAAACTTTGCAAGATGGGAACCAAGACATGGAAACTTTGGGTTTGGTTACCCATGGAAACATTACTTAAAAATTGGATCTTTTGCTCGACAATGTGCTTACCATATTGAAGCTCTCAATTCTCATCTCTCCCCTCATCAACTCCAAGTACTAATCTCATCGACTCTTCTCTTCTCCATCTCCAAATAATAATTTGCTTGAAACCTAACAACCAAATTAAAACAATTTTTAAATTTGATGGATAAAATTGTAACATTTTTAAATCTATAAGACTAAGTCGAAATCAAAACTAGACTAAAAATGTAATATTTTAAAATTTAGAGACCAAATAAAAACTAGACTCAAAATCTATGTGCTAAAACTTCTACTAAAAACAATAGTATACAAACTCTCCAAGTTGTCATTTTCACTCAATTTAAAAAAAGAAATAACCCACTTGTCATCTCGTATAGATTCCAAGCTAATGACTGGAGTGAAAAATAACCTAAACCTATACATATACTTTAACCTATATAATATTTTAATATAGTAATATAGCATGACCTAATTAATTTCTTATCACTAATTTTAATTTTCTACATATGAAATCACAGGAGCCATCACAATTTCGAAGAATGATGGAAGTTCCATGCAAGGCCATAAGTTCAGAATCAGGAAAAGCCCTAAAAGCCTTAGCCACAGCAATGAAGACGATGACTGATCCATCACCTTCATCACAGCTCCATCTAAATGCGGCAAAATCCGCCGTTAACGAACTGAAAAACACTCTGAAATCCAGCACAGCACAAATTTCAGAGGATATTTCTAACCTTCTAGAAATAATTGCGGATGCCACAGTGGCTTCCATATTGATTGACATTGTTAAATCAGTGGAAGATTTAAGTGAAGCAGTGGCTGAACTCTCTCTAAAAGCTAAATTCAAAAGTGTTTCACCAGAAAAACCTCAGTTGCTTCACAAAGGAACTATAAAGCCATTTGTAGAAGAAGATGATAATGAAGTACAACAACAACCCCATGTTGTTATTACACTCGGAGAAATTGAGAATAATAATATTGAGGATTTACCTGTAAATAAAAAGTAGGGTTTTTTTTTTTTGTTTTTAAAAAATGGGGTTTTAGTTTTTTTTTTTTTTTTTTCAATCCTGTTTTGTTACGACTGAAAACTTGTTCGTAGGGGCGTGATGGGGACGTTGTGGATATGTTAACCCTAGTTGAGATATCTAGTACTCCTACTGATCCTATGACTTTTAATACTTTATTTAAAGAAAATGTTGGTAGGGGAAAAGAGAGAGAAGAACCTTTGGAGGTAATGTAGGATTTATTTATTAGGGTTGTGTCCTACTGTCACCAAGGATGGGGGTTTTTAATATTAAATGTGTAACAATCTTATATTTATGTAATGTAATGTAATGGTGAATATTCAATGAGATCTGTATATCTGTAGAGATCTTTTGATTTGATGGATTATAATAGTGTGTGGTTTAACTATTTTTTGAGGTTATAATGAGGAAGTTGGCTTTTTTCTTCATACGCTTGTTTCATCTTATATATTTTTAATGTTGAGTTACGTTGACTCAAAAAATTTGCATCTAAAATGTTATTTGTTGACACATGTTTGAAAGGTAACGGAGAATATAATCTTTGAAAAAGAATTAAATCCACTAAAGATAATTTTTTTTTTTATAAAGTCTAAACATCTAAACATAATTAAATTAATAAATATATGATCTAATTTAGGCACGGAATATAATGAATTATTAGTTGAAGTTAAAGTTCCCAAGAGAAATAAATTATAGCGTCGAAGTTTAAAATTAGATTGTTACTAGATTTGAAATATGATAAGGGTATTACATATGTGTAATCTAATTGAAATATCTTAATATTGTTCCTCTAATTTTTTTAAAATACCTCTAGTATTTTGTTAATAAATAAATAAATATAACTTTATAAT
The DNA here is from genome assembly GCA_037974625.1 of Cucumis cinereus. Classification (NCBI taxonomy): domain Eukaryota; kingdom Viridiplantae; phylum Streptophyta; class Magnoliopsida; order Cucurbitales; family Cucurbitaceae; genus Cucumis; species Cucumis cinereus. Next base: position 15,772,613 of record JBBPDJ010000017.1, read on the forward strand.
GTATGAAGAATCTGGTCTCTCATCTTTAATTTAGGACAAGTATCCTATTTCAAGAGTGAAATTTGGGATAAATAAAAATTGGAATTTAGTTATATATTTTGTTGCTTTTCTCATTATTTTGAAGAAGAGCTTTAAGAGCACTCAAACAACTTCCACCAATTTTCTTTGATAGCACTCAAATAAAGTAAAAACCATTCATTTTTTTTATTATTATTATTTTCTTTTCAAACTTACAATCATTTTGATTCTAAAATTTCCTTGTCTTCTAGTCCCTCTTGCAACTTAGCTTTATTGCCATTTTTTTGGCCATTAATATATAATAGACTTAGTAAAAACCAAACTTTAAATTTACAACAAAGTTGTTAGCAAAGTTTTTCTAAAGATCATGTTTCTAATTTCTCCCAAGGTAGCTGTCTACAACCAAGATTTAGGTTGCATGCTCTTCGTATTCGAATTAACTTGTATGCTTCTTTTCTATATTTCGTAATTAAATTGGATAGCATGTTTTGTATGACGTCGTACTGTTACTTTAAACATTACGATGGTTTGGAAATCAATACATATATATTTTCATCAATAGTTTCTAAGTTACATGTTTGAATTATTCATATAATTTTGTATGATATAAAGGTACAATTCTTGTGGTAAAACAAAACCTCTGTCCCTAATTGCATTGTTGGTATTTATAAACATCACATATCTGAACGAATCATTCGTTTTTTCAAACGTAGAATATAATGAATAAGAAAGGTCCTATAAAAAAAAAAAAAAAAACTATACATGTATACAGTGACAGGTTGGTTGCACCACTAATTTGATTTGTTGGACTTGTAAATATAAAACAAAATGTAAGTGTCTTAGTATCGGTTATCACATCAATATTTTAATTTGTGACATTTCAAATGTCCAATACCTAAATCATATGTACGTAAACTTTATCGACAGGTTATATCATAATGTCATGATTATATATATTATAACTGTCCATATGACAACCATTTTCTTTTATCCTCCACTAAATAGAAAAAGTTTGTATGTAATGTGATGTTTGGCTTTTTGTGATTTGAAACTAAAAATGATATATGTATAGTTTATTAGGATGGGAATTCAATTATATTGTTGTATATTTGATGACCCATGCATATATAGATCACAATAATGTTATATATATTGTTGTTGTTTCAGCTATGATTATTAATTATCTCTGGTGCATAAACCAGAATATAAAATTATATTATTAATTTTGGCAAGTTGCAATTTTATAATATATGGTTTCCAAAATTTTAAAATACACCTAATTAAGCAAGCTTTTTGATCTTAAATGCATTTTGACCTAATGAATAATAATATAAAAAACATTTTGAACAACAACATTTGAATTTGAATTGCAATTAAAATATTTATTTGTCAGGAAAAGTGATGACCCCTTCAAATTAATGAGAGGTGGGTTCAAAAAGGAAAAGCAAAATTACCATGGGGTTTCCACTGAGAAACACCATTAATCCCATAAAGTTTGGTCTCAGTTAATAAATTAAATAACAAATTACACATAATTAAAGTTGGAAACCTAACAGTGACCAAGTTAATTAGGATCTTATTCTGCCTCTTTTCAGTCCATTAATCATGTTACATTATTAAACTGTGTTTATTTTCAATGCTAAGGTTGTGTGCTTTTAGATTAAAGTTTTTTCTTTTGTTTACTTTGTTTTTCATTTGAGTTTATGGAACTATATGTTTCTCCCGTTTGTCTTTTAAATACATATATACATATATATAATTTTACAATTATATTGTTCTTTATTGAATTTGAGATATGATAAGGACAGTACGAAAGTGTATGTCAATCTAAGTTGAATTTGAGGTATAATAAATACATTTTTCATCAGTGACTTGTAAGAAAAAAGAATATAAATAATTTTCCATGAGGAATTATTATTTACTTTTTCTATAAATTCTTTTTTTAAAAAAAAATATTTATGTTTATATTGCTAGTTTACCTAAGGTAATTATTTGGATTATACTTTAAAAAACATATTAAAATAAGAGAATAATAAAAACGGATTAAATTTTGATAATAAAATTTTCAAATTTTGTTAGTAAAAAGTAAATATTAACACTAATAAATGTAGGTTAAAAGTGGACTTGATTTGGTAGCATTGACATCACTTTGCTGTCGGAGGTCAAAGGTTCCATTATCACCCTCATTTAGTTTTTAGTTTTTTTTTTTTTTTTTTTTTTAATATCCTTTAACGGCAGCCGTAGAGAGTGTTTGGAATTTTTTTCAATTCTTTTTTTCCCCTATATTTAATGTATTTCTTTCTCTACCTTTATATATTTTTTTCTTTTAACATTTTCTTCGTTTTATTTATATTTTCTTTTATTTTCAACCAATTTTATTTCTATTTTTAAAATACTAAATTTAGAATTAATGCTTTATAAAAAAAACATTTCTTTATTTGTTTTAGTGTAATTTTTTTTCCGGTCCATCTTTTTTTTCTAACTCGAGCTTTAAATTAGGATAATACTTTATTTGTTAAATTCAATTATTGTTTTATTCTTTTAATTTTTTGTTTCATTATTTTTAACTTTTAGACTTGAAATAGGTTCTTTTAATTATAAATGAGTAAACTCAAGTTAATTTGATAGAATTTAAAAATCATTTTTAGATGTTTTATATTATATTTATTATTTTGAGTTTATTTACATAACAACAAAATTGAGATTTAATGTCAGCTTAAAATTGAAATTATAGAGATACGTCGATTCTCAATATAATATATTATTAAAGACTTTCATTGTCGGTTATTCTTCGATTTTAATTTTTGTCAAATTGACTTGAATTTACTAATTTATAATTAAAACATACTCCATGTCTAAAAGTTAAAAATAATGAAACAAAAATTAAAAGAATAAGAAAATAATTGCAATTAACAATTAAAGTATTATCCTAATTTAAAGCTCGATTTGAAAAAGAGGGATGGACTGAAAAAAAAAGAAGCTAAAATTACATCAAAACAATTAAAGAAATGTTTTTTTATAAAACATTAATTCTAAATTTAGTACTTTAAAAATAGAAATAAAATTGGTAAAATAAAAATAAAAATCACACACTCTTTAAGGCGGCAGTGAAACTAAATTTGTTTAGTCAGATAAGAAATCAACTTATTCTCATCCAGAAATTAGATCCATTCATGAATTCTCGTTTAGGCAGTTAATCATAAAGGTTATCCCTTTGATGAACCGACTCATCAATCCAACTTCTTACCTTTCTCTGAAGGGCTACGCTTTAATCTTTGTTAAGGCCACAACAATACCGATATACACTGATTCCACGCGCCTTTTTCAGTACCGCCACCCATGCCAGACGGCATAATCGTAACTTTTGTCTTTATCTCTTTCCCGTTCCGCTTCTCTTTGATTTCAGCCATTTCCCATTCATTGATTTCATCCATTTCATTAAATCACCCTTCCATTGCACCCTCTGCCATTTGAGAAGAGGGCAATCAAAGAGAAACAGATATGGGGCTTCTTTCCAACAGGTATTTGATCTACCAATTCTCTCTGTTTTTCAGTTTTTTCACATGTTTTAATCTTTTGGGTTCTCATAATTTTGACCAATTTCAATTGGGTTTTCTTTTATTTGTTCAATGTCAATCCCTAAATGAAGAGTTGTTTGATTTGGTTGCTTGTAGAGTAAATCGGGAGAGCTTGAAACCGGGTGATCATATCTACTCTTGGAGGGCCGCTTATACCTACGCCCATCATGGTTCTCTTCTCGCTCTTTCCATCTTTTTTCTCTTTTCTTTTTTGGATTATGTGTGTATTGCCTGCAGTAATTTTAGAGATGATTCGAGTGGAATTAAAGTTTCCCCAAATATTCATCTGGCCTGTAAGTTAATCACTGATTTAATCAGAGAGGGATAGTTTGAAATATGATACTGCACTATTGCTCTTTGATTCTTCTTATGTTGGCTTGGCTTGATCTTTTGGAAAGTAGTAGTGAAGGATGAGTTTGCTGTGGTATGTTTTTTTCAAAATTGTGTCATAACAATTTTGTGGTTTATAATATTGTATCAATGTGGTCTATGTAAGGAATTATTGATCTTTATTGGATACTAAGAGTGCTTGATTCTCTCAGGAATTTTGTATGTCAGTTTGCACGTTTTCTTTTCCTTTCACACTATTTGATGTTATTGACTTGCGATTTTTCAGAAAAGAAAAGTGGCTGTTTCAGAATTTTGATTTTGTTGCTGCCTTTCCAATTGCCCTAGTATTGAAGGATCACAATTCAATATTGATAATGGATCAAGTGAAAATTTTGGAACCAATCTGTGTGCTTTCTTCTAATTTTGCTGTCATGTTATGTTCTCAATCTCTTGTAGAATTTGCTTTTATGCTACATGTTACGTTAGTAAATTATATTGAAATTATATTCGTACTGGAATCAATACGTTACTTGAGTCGCTTTTGGTCTTCATTTTTTTTTTCTCTAACCTACATCGCAAAGTGGAATGATTCAGGCATCTATGTTGGAGATGGCAGAGTTATTCACTTCACCAGAAGAGGTCAAGAAGTAGGAACCGGGACCGTGCTTGATGTCTTTCTGGTAAGTTCAGGACCTGCTCGATCTTTTTTGCCATGCCCTACTTGCATTTCTCTAGAAGAAGGGAATGGGGTTGTCTCTTCATGCTTGAACTGTTTTCTTGCTGGTGGAGTGTTGTATCGTTTTGAGTATGGTGTCAATCCTGCTCTGTTTCTGGCCAAAGCTCGAGGTGGAACTTGCACCCTTGCAAGCGCTGATTCAGATGATGTTGTGGTCCATCGAGCAAAATACCTACTAGACAATGGCTTTGGATGCTACAATGTATTCAAGAACAACTGTGAAGACTTTGCAATATACTGCAAAACTGGACTACTTGTGGTTGATCAGAGCACCATGGGACAAAGTGGGCAAGCAGTTTCAATCATCGGAGGACCTCTTGCTGCTGTTCTTTCGACACCACTCCGTCTCGTGACGACCAACGTCTATGGAATGGCAGTGACAGCCGTTGGGGTGTATTGTGCTAGTAGATATGCTGCTGATATTGGGATGCGAAAGGATGTGATGAAGATACCTGTGGAGGATTTGACACAAAGGCTGGCCACCGGCCTTATCCAGGTGGTCGAACCGCAGATTTTACCTGCAATGGCACATGAGTCTCACCTGCTTACAGGCAGATAATTTAAAACTACCATCTAGTTTTAAAAGGAAACTGGTGTGACGAAGATACCTGTTGTTGTTGTCTAGTTTTAAAAAGGAAGAAGTGTTGTGAAATGAAACTCTTGCGAACAAAATATTTGTGGCATGTTGAGAGGTTTAACGTTTTGTGGAATTCTTGAAATAAGATATAAGAGATCTGGAATTTATTAGGAAAACATGTATTTTATGAGAGGTCTGTTTGACCATAATCAATACAAGAAGTTAATAATTTTCATTTTTTTTTTTCTTTTCTATAAATGCAAAAATGAAACTAAAGAACCCAAAATAGAATGTTTCAGTGAATCCATCTATTTCTTCAACTTGTTGTTCTAATGAAAAGCCCATGACCTTGTTATGGGAGTCCAAGGGTAAATTTGATATCAAAGAAGTATAAGAATGGAGAAGCCATATCGTACCTAGAAGGTGAAATGAGTGTAATAAAAAAGTCTAAATTTGACATATTAGATCACTAATAAGCCAAGGTTGAGATCAGGTATTCATACATGATACAAATTCACATGGAGGGTTGCTTTGGCCCAAAGTCAAATTAGCTCGTCGGCTAAGGCTAAGATCAACCCACCAAATTGTTTGATTTTGAGTAAAATTGTCTCTAGGAACCTTATGGGGCTTCTTGTATTTTAGCTCTTCTCACAGTTCTTTTCACCTTTCAATTCACTCTAGGTTAGTAATGTTATTATTTTATTATTTGTCCTGTTTAGGGGTTGATCAAACTCTTCACAACTTGGTTACTTCCGAAAGAGACAAATTAGCCAATTATTTTGAAGGTTGATGTCTTTCTCAATAGCTTTCTGATATTTAGTTGTGTGTTTGACATAAGTGAAAATGTTTGCAGGGTTTGGTGGGGAGTATTTTGAAGAACATGTTATTTCAATTGAAAATACAAATCATTCCTTCAAGATTACAAACTTAGTCTTTGATTCTCATACTACTCAACATTCCAAGGTGGGCTCTTTCACCTCTCTAATAAAAATTAGATTTTTAATCTTATTTTCTTCCACTTTCACCCAAATTTGGGTCCATGTCAAATGACCCACATTCTAAAAAACAATGAAAACTAATATTTGCACCCATGGGAATGGATAAAAGCTTTTGATGTAATTTTAAGGAGTATTGTGCTTTTTATTAAACAACAAATTTTCTACCATAGTTAAAATTTAAAAAAAATGTATGACTTTTCTCGAACGTCAAACTGCGAGTAAACAATTTAACGTTCATAAGTGATTTGTGACATATGCTTATATGACATTAAATTTGAGTTATCCATACAAAAATCCCTATGTTCGTTGTAGTCTCTAAAAAAAATTCCTCTTCTTATCCTGATAGATGATTTTTGTGAGTATGGAAATTTTAACTTTTTGTTATCCATGGAATCATTACTTGAAAAAATTGGATCCATAATACGAAAATGTGCCACCCAAATTGAAGATCTCAATGGCTAGCTTTGCAACGAATTCCAGGGACTAATATCAAAATTCTAATTTTTTGTCTAATTTCACATCACTAAATCTTAAATCTATATTTGCAGTCAAAGAGCACATTGCAAATTTGATGAATGAAGACGTTGACTGATCCACCATACTCATCCCAACTTCATCAAAACCCCGCCAAATCTGCCAGTAACAGTCTAAATAGATTCGAGATCATTGAATCGACTGTAAAGCCATTGATAGAAGTTGAAGATGAACAGAAACAAAAACCCCATATTATTATTACAGATAGAGCAACAGAGAATGAGGATCATTCCGTATATGAAAATGGATATGTAAATTAAAAGTAGGAATCTTTTTTAAATGGGGGTTTGGGTTTTCTTTCTTTTTTTCTTCTGACTCTGTTTTGTTAAGATATTGAGAACTTGTTTTGTAGAGGAAAAGAATCTTTGAATTTAAAGTAGGTTTGTTGTATTAATGTTACAAACTTGATTATGTAATGCAATGAATGATCAATTCAATGAGATTTACAATTCATTGAAACTTGAACCAACTCATTCCAACAAACACTGATTTTTTTTTCAGTGCGGCCCCCGAGACCAACCCCATGCTCACAAGGGCACAATCGTAAGTTTGTCTCTTTATCTTTCCCTTTACGCTTCTCTTAGAACCGGGCTTCCCCATTTCAGCATTTCATTTTGGGGGGGAAAAAACAACAACAACCCTGTTCCCTTCCGCAGAAACCAGATATGGGGCTTCTTTCCAACAGGTATTTGATCTATCAATTCTCTCTGTTTTTAAGTTTTATCACATGTTTTAATCTTTTGGATACCCTTAATTTTAACCAATTTCAATTGGGTTTCCTTTCAATTGTTCAATTTCAATGCCCTTTTCATCTAAATGAAGAGTTGTTTGATTTGGTTGCTTGTAGAGTTAATCGGGAGACCTTGAAACCGGGTGATCATATCTACTCTTGGAGAACCGCTTATATCTATGCCCATCATGGTTTTCTTCTCAATCTTCCCTTCATTTTTCTCTTTTTTTTGGATTATTTGCGTATTGCCTGTAGTTTTAGAGACGATTGCAGTAGAATTAGATTTTTTCCAAATATTCATCTGGCCTGCTGGGTAATTTGCAATGGTTGCTTAGTTGTTTAAGCGGTTGATGTGAGAGAATATGCTTTAGGTAACCTCTGATTTAAACCTGGCCTTTGAATCTTCTTATTTTGGCTTGATTTGTTTGAAAGAAGTAGTGGAGGATGAGTTTTCTCTGGTATTTTTCTTCGAAATTTTGCTTCATAAGTACTTATTGGTGTCAAAGGTTGAACTCAAAATAATACCCTCTATCAACGTGGCCTAGATTTTGATCTTTATTGGATGCCAAGATTGTGTGGTTCTTTCAGGAATCTTGTATCTCATCTTGTACAGTTTGTTTTTCTTTAGAACTGTTGAATGTTGAATGTTATTCACTTGTGATTTTCCAGAAAAGAAAGTGGCTGTTTCAAAATTTTGATATTGTTACTGCCTACCACTTCCTCTAGTAATGAAGGATCACAAGTGAATATTGAGCATGGGATCAAGTGAAAATTTTGGATCAGATCAGTGTGCTTTCGTCTAAGTTGGTGACTTATTATGTTCTTAATCTCTACCAGAATATGCTGTTTATGCTACATGTTATGACAGAAACTGCATTGAAACTAGATTCAAATACATCACTTTGTGTCGCTTTTCGTTTGTTTTCCTCTAATCTATGTTGCTAATGGAAATAATTCAGGCATCTATGTGGGAGATGGCAGAGTTATTCATTTTACCAGAAGAGGTCAAGAAGTAGGAACCGGAACCGTGCTTGATGTCTTACTCGTAAGTTCAGGACCTGCTCGATCCTTTATGCCATGCGCTACCTGTGTTCCTCTAGAAGAAGGGAATGGAGTTGTTTCCTCATGCTTGAACTGTTTTCTTGCTGGTGGAGTGTTGTATCGTTTCGAGTATGGTGTTCGTCCCACTCTTTTTCTGGCCAAAGCTCGAGGTGGAACTTGCACCCTTGCTAGCTCTGATTCAGATGACCTCGTGGTCCATCGAGCAAAATACCTACTCGACAATGGGTTTGGATGCTATAATGTATTCAAGAACAACTGTGAAGACTTTGCAATATACTGCAAAACTGGATTACTTGTGGTTGATCAAAGGACCATGGGACAAAGTGGGCAAGCAGTTTCAATCATTGGAGGACCTCTGGCAGCGGTTCTTTCGACACCGCTGCGTCTTGTGACAACCAACGTCTATGGAATGGCAGCAACAGCCGTTGGGGTGTACTGTGCCAGTAGATATGCTGCTGATATTGGGATGAGAAAGGATGTGATGAAGATACCTGTGGAGGATTTGACTCAAAGGCTGGCCACCGGCCTAATCCAGGTGGTTGAACCTCAGATTTTATCTGCAACGGTGCCGGAGCCTCACCTGCTTGCGAGCAGATAATTAATTATGCTACCATCTGTTGTTGTTGGTGTTGTCTACTTAAAATAACTAAAAAACATACTGCTGTGAAATGCAACTCTTGCAAACAAAATATTTGTGGTAAGTCAAGAACTTGTTATAATATATGGAAAGTCTTAAATTTATTAGGAAAACATGGTCAAATCATAAGAGGGTTGTTTGACTTGAATCACTAAAACTTTTCTCATATAGATTTCTTCATCAAAGATAACTTAACCCCCCCCCCCCCCATATACACAAATGTTTTTGAGCCCTTAAATCATTTCAAAGAAATCATTGCATCAGATATTTAGAATGGTTAGGCTGAAGTCGACCGATTGAGAATAAGTTGTGGGAAAGAAAAAGGAGATTTAAATGTAAGAAAAGTTAAAGAAAGGGCACATGGAATGGCTCCCTCCTTGACACACCCAAATGAAAAACAACCAAAACATTGATGATGAAAAATGGAGAAAGATTGAGACCTATCTGTCCAATAAGTAAATCAAAGGAACAAGAAAAACCCCAAACCACAACAAGGCAGTTTAGTTAGATGGGCCAACAAAACAAACATATGTGGGCTTCAACCCTTATGTTCTTTTCTTTTCTTTTCTTTTCTTTTCTTTTCTTTTCTTTTCTTTTTTCCATAATTACCCTTTTATTATTCAAGAACATATATCATAGATATTCTCTCTATTTTCTTTTTGGGATCAGACTTATCTTTAGAAATGATGGACCAATTTAGTTGTTTTGTGGACATTATTGGGATTTTTATGGGGGAAGAAGAATCAATTTGTTTGATTGGTTGGCATTGGGCAGTGGCAAGAGAAGGAATTATTCATATTCTCTTTTTTTTTTTTTCTTTTTTTTTTTTTCCACTTTGTCTTCTCTTATTATTTCAATGAATTAATGGTATTATCCATTCATGCACATGCCCTTACACACACACTCACTCTCTCTCTCTCTCTCTCTCTTCCATTTCCTTACATCATTGTTGTTTCTCATAAATTCTATTGATTTACATATCTTCACCATTATTGAATTATAAATACTAAATAAAAACTAAACTATGTATACTTATGGTATATATCATAAACTCATGAGTATTTGTAAACCAATTAAAACAATACTTAATTTGTTTTTTTTTAAAAAAAAAAAATAACGTTTTTAGCTAAAATGGTAAGAAACTCAAATATTAGTATTATACCATATTGAGTATAATAAGCAATTAATGGAGTGAGCAGTAATTATGAGAAACAAATCAGTGTCCTAAATGTTTTTAGGGAAAAGTGTATTTTGACATTATAGAAAATGATAAAATTTCGCGATATCTTTGACCAGAAGCGTTTAAAAAAGAAAAGGAGAGTGAGTGGATTTGATTGAAATTAGAGAACGAGTTTAACGGCGTTTTTCTACGCCCACATGGACACGTGGCCTTGCTTTGCTTTCAAAACTAAATAGTAGATTTGTTAATTATCTTTTTTTAAAAAGTAGTAGATTTAAAGAGGTATTGATTTATAAATAACATAAAATAAACTTTGTATTTTCAACTATAACAAAAAAAAAAAAAAAAAAACAAACAAACAAACCTCGATCAAAGTTAAGTCCACGTTTGTTTTTATTATAGTTTAGAGAACACATATATTACATTTTTAAAAAAATTTATGGTATTACTTAAAATGCAAGTTGTTAAATTACCAATAATCAAAAAAAGCAAACAAATTACATTTATTCTCAACAAGACTTCACAAATGGTATAAACAAATCTTTTATTTAATAAAAATGGGAATATTGGACTAAAATGGATTGAAATAGATTAAAGTGCAAAACAAAAATGAGATAAAATTAATATATATAAATATATATAAAGTAGGGAAGTAGGGCCCAAGGATCCAGGTTTTGACTAATTGGACTCATTCACCCTCCTCCTACATCACTACAAAGCCATTACAATACAAACAAAAAGGTTTAGCATAAGATTTGGACCCCACTTTTGTCTCTGTTTACCCTATCAATATATATTATTTACTTTTCAATTTTTATTTAATTTTTTTAATTAATTTTTTTTTATAAAAAAAAAATTAAATAATTAAATAAAATAAAACCCTCCTCTGCTTGCACCGCCGCTGCCCTTCCCCTAACTTTATTCTCCATCCTCAATCATTTTCCCTTCATGTTCTAAATAATAATAGTTTCCTCTTTAATTATTTTTTAAAGAAATAAATCTTAATGAAATTGTTATATTTTAATATTTAATCTTTGAATCTTTGAATTTTGTTTTCATTTAGTTTCATTTATGCTTTTTAAACTTACTTGTCATTAAATACTTGTTTGTAGTTGTTGGTAGGTGTTGTCATCTAGTAATTAATTTAAAAGATATCTAAAAAAACATTTTAAAAAATTTAGGATTTTTCACTTTTACCACTAATTAAAATTGAAATTTATGTAATATTATTACAACATCTTTTTCCCTAAAATCACAATTACTATTGATTATTTGAAAGGTCATAATTAATAATTTTCAAAACAAGCCAAGTAAAGGAAAGGATAAGAGAATATTGAGGAAGTTTAAACCTTTATCCACTTGAAAAGATATTGAAAGAATAATGTATTGGATTAGGGACATATCATATATTGCATAATTTCACAACTATACTATATAATTTAATTGACTAAAAGTGAATATTATTTTGAAAGTGAGAAAAGAATATGACCATTTGGACTACCATATGATAACTTTGTTATATTCTCTTTTCAAAGTTTTAGATTCCTAATACTTTCAGAATCTCTTATTTCATTGGAATTAATTACACTATGAAGTTGACTAGAATTATAGTGTATTTGCTTTGATTTCACACACTATAACATTTTGGTTTGATATATAAATATTTTAACTTTTCATTAATAGTTTATAACTCATATGGTCTTATTTAACTTTTCTCTTATAGCAAATGAGAATAAATATTTATTAGGGAATCAATATTAATTAGAAAATGTCAACAAGAGTTTAGCTCAACTGACACCTGTTGAAAATCAAAAGATATGTGGTTCAAATCCTCTCTCACATTTATACTAAAAAATATATAAAAAAAAAAAAAACTAATTAGAGAAAAACATGCTTTTATAGTAATTAGAATACCTTACCACACATGTTCTAATTAAGACCCAGGAGAGAATGCCAAAATCGCTATAGCATGAGGTGACCGACTATGTTCCTCTTTCAAGAGATAGAACAAAAGCTCTCGATATTAACACAACTTTTGCTATTAATCGTATTAATAACAAAAGACAATAAAACAAAAATATTAAGAGATAATTAGAATTTATATAGATTAGAGGTTCTTAAACGACTAGCTTAGCAAGTCATAAATAGCATTGTTTAAACCAAAAATCATATTGAGACTTTTTTTTTTTCTTTTGCAGGTATAGAATATATAAAAAGTACTTTCATGATCGAGTTGGCTAGAGGGATTAGATACTTCATAAAATAGCCCGTGACCTTTTTTTCTGGTAAATATTTAATTTTAAATGACATTATTATCACATTTTGCGTTTTAAAAATATATATATATCTAATTTGTCAACATAATAATAATAATTTTGAAATAGCTGTACACCTCAATTTAGACCCATTATATACCAAAGTTTGTATATGCATGCTTCATCAATAATTAATATACACTCGTTCTAAAAAACACAAAACAAAACATTGGGATAAGATTGTCATGAACATGAAATATGACATTAACATTGTTAGGTTTAGTTTCCATTTTTGTTACTTAAATAATTAAAGGGTCTATGTATTTTAAAGGAGCATTTTCAAATATTATAAATTTCTATCAACTTCTATTATCAATAGAATTTAAAATTTGTTATGTTTTGGAAATATTTTCAATATTATTTTTCGGTAAGAATAAAATAGTACATATTAATTATTGTTGAGATATGTCAGTTTTGATATCGTTTTCTATTTACTATCCATCAAATTTAAATTTACGTGGTTTTAGTACATATTTAATTATATCAATAACCTCTGCCTTAAAAAGTAAAGTTATTTAAAATTGTGTGTTTTTTTTTAACTATTTTTAGTGTATATAATAAAAACAATTTCATGATATAACAATATACTTAAATATATAAAAATTAGGGTAATTTAATTGACAATAAATATATATATGCATACAACTTTAAGATCATAAGTTTGATTCTCTATCCCATGTATTTTCGAGAAAAACAAATTTAAAAAAGGAACGAGTAAATTAGTAACTTTACTAGTCTCAAATAATTCATTTTCATAGTCATCCATTAGGTTTATATATATATATATATATATATATATATATATAGTGGACAATAAATATAATTGTCAAAGCAAATAGAAGGAGAAGTATCTCTATAAAACTCCATGTGCCACGTGTCAGAGAATAGAAGAAGTCCTCCAAGTAATATTATTTATATTATTATATAATAATCGAAGCTAACGAAATGATATGGGTAGTGAGTAGGCTTAGACTATGATATTTAAATAAAATATTAAATTCCAAATTATTCTATTAATTTATATATATATTTTTAAGATTTTACATTTATTACAATCTCTATTTTCGTGTATAACAGATCAATGTGACTATTTGAATCATTTAAATCAATTTGTTAAATCTAGAACTTAGATCAAATAATTGATAAAATACAATAATATTTTAGATTTTTTCGATGACAGATATTGATAGAGATGGTAAAATCTAAAATTTTGCTATCTTGTAAATATTTTCTTTTTTGTTGATGTTGAAAATTTTAAAAATGCTCCTGTATATTACACTAAAATGTAATTTGATGTCAAATTTATTTCATTTAAAATTATAAATTTTTTACGCGTAAAATTTGAAATATAAAGTATTTAGTCCATACATACAGTGTTATGGAAAATTTAAATTTGGAGTTTAACCTAAATAAGTCAATAAGTCAAAATAATAGGAGGTTTATGGGAAAATTATAAAAGAAATTGGGGTCAAAACGTAAGAAAAATAGCCGCCGGTCGCCGGAGTGACGTGGGGTAAAAAAAATTCAACGAGACGGTCCCGTGATTTTCTCGTAAGTCGAAGTCACGTCTTGTGTCCCGAGATAAATTTACGTAAATGCCACCAAGTGCAATATCCTTTTCTTTTTATTTTATTTTTAAGGTGGTAGTTATCGCATGCGGTCAATCCTACAGACTCCTTGTCGTGGAAATTTTAAAAAGAAGATTTTTTTAAGGTAAAGTATATTGGTCTCTCATCAAAAGATGAGAACAATTCTTTTGAGATTGTAGAAAGTGTGAATTTTTTCAGCTGCAATTTGCCTTTTTCTTTTTTGGCCTTTCATATTTTATATAATTGAAATTGAGATGAGAATTTATATATATATATATATATACACAAACCAGTGATTTAGTATAAGTCTAGGAGGGTTCGAGCCTCTTTTTAATTTTATGGTCTTTATATTATATATATATATATAAAAAAAACTGAAAAAATAAAAATGTCATGTTACTTAGTGATAAAACTATAAAGCTCCGTCACCCAAAGTTAAAGATTTGCCACCAAGTATATAAGGTGACTGCTTCAACATGGTTTAAGTACTCAAACATTATTTTTAGTTTGTTTTTTCTTCTTAAATTAGTGATAGGTTAGGTGGGAAAGTGAGCCTTTGACATTTTGGTCAATGATAAAATTTATTATTAAGTCACTCTATTTAAGAGAAAAAGAAAAAAAAAACTAGTTAAGTCACACTTTTCATTATCTTTAATCATAAATAATATGTTTTTAGTACTCATAAATGTTATGTTTCAACTATATTCTCATTTATAATTTGATATTAAAATACGATATAAATTAATTTGTATCTAACTCAACTCTAAGTTTCAAATCTCTCCCAACAAAACTTGTAATTAAAAAAAAACCATATAAAGTTATAATAATAATAAAAGTAATAACTATTATTCACCATTCATGCGGAAAGTGAAAGATGGCAAAAGAGTTAAAGAATTAATCTAATTAAAAGAAAATCAACACAAAAATTAGTCATCAAGAGCTTAGGTTAACTCTACGTGTATCTGAAAACTAAGATGTCTCAAGTTCAATTTTCATCCATCTGTTTGCACTTACAAAATTTAAATTTATTATTATTATTATTATTATTATTAAATTACAAATTTGGTTCCCCTATATTTTAGGAGTGATTTATAATTATAATTTAGTCTATTTAATTTGATAAAAATAAATTAAAACTTTATAAATAATCTGTATGATAGGAATTTTATATGAAAAAATTATCTTTAATCACAAAAACATTTTATATGTGAACTAAATTCTCAATTTTTTAAGCAGAGGACAACATTTGTGATTAAATATATTATTGTTATTTACAATATCAAAATTCTATTAATTGTAAGTTAATTACAAACGGAAAAAATAAATGTAATGATAGAAAGTTTTAAATAGACACGTTTTGTTTTAACTTTCCGTCAAAAAGCTCCGTTTATGTTCCTCATATTCCATGGATGGCGCCGGATTACCGCCAAATATCGAAAAGACAAAAGTGCCCTTCCGTTTTTACCAAATGACGTCAAGGACAAATGGAAAGAGAAGAAGACGAAGAAGAAGAAGAAGAAGGCGCGTGGCATTCTCCACTTCCAGAAACCATTAACGCGATGATAGCATAAATTCCCTCACAAGGGACACACTCTCCAATAATTTCTCTCTTGGGGCCTCTCTTTTCTCTCTGTTCTTTTGTTTTCTTCAGTTTCCCGATCTGAATTTCCCACATTTCCATCTTTTCTTGAAAGTTTTGTCGTTACGGATCCGCCTTTCTCGCTCTCAACTTCAGCCAAAGTTTGATTTCTTCACCGTTATTCGGTTTACAAGACAGACCGATTTAGCCGTTCGTTTCTGGAACATTTTGTTTTTCACTTGGTCGGACAGTTCTTTGGATTGGGGTTGTTTCTTAACCCGAAGTCCGCGATTCTCTTGCTCTACAGTGCTGGATTTCACATGGGTGTTGTAAGAAACCCATAGAAATGGCGTTGTGAAGGTTGTTTTTGGCGAGCATTTCGGCTCTAGATGGTCCTTTTGGGAGCTTGGTATTGCTTCATAGATCTGCCATGGGAGACCTTAAAACAGAGCTTGCTCTAGCGCTTCTTCTTGCTGCAATTTCTGTGGGTTTTGGCGCTACCGATCCCAATGATCTTGCTATTCTCAATGACTTTAGAAAAGGGTTGGAAAATCCTGAGCTCTTGAAATGGCCGTCCAAAGATAACGACCCATGTGGAAACAAATGGCCTTCTGTGTTCTGCGATGGTTCGAGGGTTTCCCAAATTCAGGTCCAAGGTTTTGGATTGAAGGGCCCTTTGCCGCAGAATTTCAATCAGCTTTCTATGCTCTCGAACATCGGTCTTCAGAAGAACCAATTTTTCGGTCCCTTGCCATCGTTCAATGGTCTGAAGAATCTCAAGTATGCGTTCCTTGATTACAACAATTTCACTTCGATTCCGGCTGATTTTTTCACTGGCCTTGATAGTTTAGAAGTTCTTGCTCTCGATGGGAATAATTTAAATGGTAGTTCTGGGTGGATGTTTCCACCGGCGTTGAGCAATTCAGCTCAGTTGACGAATCTTACTTGTATGAGTTGTAATTTGGTTGGTCCCTTGCCGGATTTTCTTGGGTCTATGTCCTCTTTATCTGTGTTATCGCTCTCTGGCAATAGACTCACCGGTGGAATTCCGGCTAGTTTCAAGGATATGATATTGACAAGATTTTGGTTGAATAATCAAGTTGGAGATGGAATGAGTGGTTCTATTGATGTGGTGACGACAATGACCTCATTGATTAGTTTGTGGCTCCATGGGAATCATTTCTCTGGGACTATTCCTGATAACATTGGGGATTTGAGTCTTTTGCAGGATCTGAATCTGAATGGTAATGAATTTGTTGGTTTGATTCCAAAGAGCTTAGCTGATATGAGTTTAAAGAATTTAGATTTGAACAATAACAATTTCATGGGTCCAATCCCGAAGTTTAAAGCATCAAAAGTGAGTTATTCTTCAAACCAGTTCTGTCAAACTGAGGAAGGGGTTGCTTGTGCCCCTCAAGTCATGGCGCTGATCGAATTTCTCGGTGCCATGGGTTACCCTTTAAGACTTGTCTCTGCTTGGACTGGGAATGATCCATGTGAAGGCCCGTGGCTGGGATTGAACTGCAGATCTGGGGATGTCTCTGTCATTAACTTACCTAAGTTCAATTTGAATGGGACCCTGAGTCCTTCACTTGCAAATTTAATTTCGCTTGCTGAGATTCGACTTCAGGACAACAATTTGAGTGGTACGATTCCATCAAATTGGACTGGTTTAAAGTCTCTTACATTGTTGGATTTAAGTGGGAATAACATCTCCCCTCCTGTACCACGATTCAGTAGCACTGTGAAGCTCTCTACTGGTGGCAACCCTTTGTTAGATGGTAAGCAATCCCCATCTTCGGGAACTGGAAGTCCATCTCCTTCTGATAGCCGGTCTTCTCCAACGACAGAACCGAGTTCTAATTCTGGAAATGGGGTGAGACAAACATCTTATCGTTCCAAAGCATCTATAATAGTTTCTACTGTAGTTCCTGTTGTAAGTGTGGTAGTTGTTGCTTTTGTTGCTATTCCTCTGTCTATATATTTGTGTAAGAAGAGGAAACGCAATGGCCTGGCTCCAAGTTCTCTGGTCGTTCATCCAAGAGATCCATCTGATCCCAACAATTTGGTTAAGATTGTTGTTGCAAATAACACAAATAATAGTACATCTACCGCCTCCGGAAGTGGTTCTGGAAGCCGAATCAACAGTGGACTTGGTGATTCTCATGTCATTGAAACTGGAAATCTAGTCATATCTGTACAAGTTCTACGAAACGTGACAAATAATTTTTCTTCAGAGAATGAGCTCGGCCGTGGTGGATTCGGAGTAGTTTATAGGGGAGAACTGGATGATGGAACAAAAATAGCAGTCAAAAGAATGGAGTCAGGTGTAATTACCAGCAAAGCATTGGATGAGTTCCAATCTGAAATTGCTGTTCTTTCAAAGGTACGGCATCGTCATTTGGTGTCGCTGTTAGGATATTCAATTGCAGGAAATGAGAGACTACTTGTTTACGAGTATATGGCTGAAGGGGCTCTCAGCAAGCATCTTTTTCATTGGAAAAGCTTTAAGATCGAGCCTCTTTCTTGGAAGAGGAGGTTAAACATTGCCTTGGATGTTGCTCGAGGGATGGAGTATCTTCATAGTTTAGCCCATCAGAGCTTCATCCACCGCGATCTCAAATCGTCAAATATCTTACTTGGTGATGATTTTAGAGCAAAGGTTTCTGATTTTGGATTGGTTAAACTAGCCCCTGATGGTGAAAGATCTGTCGTAACCAGGCTTGCTGGGACATTTGGTTACTTGGCACCAGAATATGCTGGTAAGCTCTTAAAACTTTTACGGATGAAATCCAAAATAAAAATCAATTTGGGATGACTTTTGTATATATTCTAAAAGCCTTGAAGTAACTCATTCTTTCTCATTGCTGTGCTAGTTTCCTATCTAACTTCTACTTTCATGGTTTCATTGATACAGTGACAGGTAAAATTACTACCAAAGCCGACGTGTTTAGTTTTGGTGTTGTGCTAATGGAGCTATTGACCGGACTAATGGCTCTCGACGAAGATAGATCTGAAGAAAGTCAATATCTAGCTGCGTGGTTCTGGCATATAAAATCTGACAAGGAGAAGCTGATGGCTGCTGTCGATCCAAGCTTGGGATGTAAAGAAGATATATCTGAAAGCATTTGTACAATTGCTGAATTAGCTGGACATTGCACTGCAAGAGAGCCTACCCAACGACCTGATATGGGTCATGCTGTAAATGTTCTTGCTCCACTTGTCGAGAAATGGAAGCCAATTGACGACGACACAGAGGAGTACTCTGGAATTGACTATAGCCTGCCCCTTAACCAAATGGTGAAGGGATGGCAAGAATCCGAAGGGAGCGATTTCAGTTACGTCGATCTGCAAGATAGTAAGGGCAGCATACCATCAAGGCCAACTGGGTTTGCAGATTCGTTCACTTCGGTCGATGGTCGTTGAACAAGGTACCTTGATGCTCGTCTCTATCCCCTCTAATAGGGGACGATTGTGTGTTCAATCTGTTTCGATACAATGTTGAATATGTCACAGTGCTTTTCTGCTTTTACTGTGGGATCAAATTTGTGATGCTAGAAAAATCTCCAATGTAGGTTATGGCCATTTTTTTTTGTTTTCTTACGTGAATGTAGATAGATATCAATGGTCCTTGAAACTGGATAGTTACATTTTTCTTCTTTTGTGGTTGTAAATTCCTTGTGAATCAGACCTGCAAGATGCAATGTTCTGTTGTTGCACTTCTTGCATCTCGAGTTCAAAAAATGAATTTACATTTCTGTTTGTTGCTTGGATTGAGGAGGAGGAGGGGAAGAGGGAAAAAGTATTGTTGAAAAGACAGAATTGTTTTGAAAGAAAAAAAAAACAAGTTATATTGGTTTGTGGAGGTTGCAGCAAAGCAACTCAGAAACAGAATAGTAGCAGAGCTACAAGGAGATGGATTATATTCTCAGAAAATGTATTTTGTTTATTAGTGTACCATCAGTGATTCAATTCTGCTGTCCTACAATTTTATTCATAGTTTTTGAAATTATGATGTGATGTCCCTATCAACAATTCACCAACTACACCCATATCACCAAACAGATCAAATTTCTGCTCATATCCAAATTTTTACCCTAAGGACACTAGGGAAGTCCTTAGTTCTCTATTTTTTTTTTTCACTTAAAAATGTGATTTTTCTAAAATCGCTTTTGAAGACAGACCTTAGACCTCTGATTTATTTTTTCATATTTCAATGTAGTCTCGTTCACAATGGTAAATGTTAATAAAATTTATTTTTCACTTTTAGGGTTTAGGGTTTAGGAGATCTGATCTTAAAAGGAGATAATTCACCTTGTGTAAAGTAGTTAGAAAATGGAAGATAGGTTGTTGAGAATGCTATAAATTATGAGGCACATAGGGCATATTGGTAAGTGAATTATTCAACAAAATTGGGTAAAGCATAGAGACATTATGAAAATTTAAATGATATCCCCAACCCCCTATTGAGAGGGGCATCCTCAAGAGCCATACATATATTAAAAGAAGTGGACACAATGGTCATTTGGCATTTGGATAATTGCTCTCTCAATCAAAATACCAATTCTCAAGTATTTTCATATTTCTCTCAATTTCTTCTTTCTAAATTACATAACCAAAACAAATATTCTGTACCATCTATTTGTATGCCTTATATTTTGATGGTCACTTTCAATAATTTGAGTGAATCTAGCTTTTTTTAAGAATTAATACGTGGCATGATTTTAAAGTTCTTGAAAAATGATACATTAGGGATATAAAAAAACAAAAACAAAAAAACTTTTCCCTAATAAATAGTCCATTCACATATTGCATTTTTTCTCTATATATATAATTCTATGCATTTGATCAAAAGAAAAAGAAAAGCGTAGATTAACTGACATATATATGCATTTGGTACTCACTTGACAATATTATATCGACACATCTAAAATTTTATTTATATGAACATATGCCTCTACATCAAATTATATATGAAACCAAGAACACACATTTGAAATTAGAAATAATAAAAATTTATAACTACATCACTAAGTGTAGAATTGATGGTATTATGGAAGAAAATAATTACATACAACATATATATATATATATATATAAACTTAAATGGCTATAGAGAATTTGATAAACAATTTATTTACTATTTTTTAAATTGCCCAAATAAAAAAACGTAAAAAACTCAAAAGCGGTAAAATAAAAAATAAAAGGGAAAACGTAATAAAAGAGAGAGAAAAAATATATTATAGTGACGAAACATTCGTGGATAAGGATAGAGTTCTTTTCTAAAAATATAATAAAAGGTGGCTCTATAACTTTGTGACACGTGGCATAAATAATTTAATTGTGTGCCCTCTACGTTCATCTTAGGAGCTAAATTAGTAAAAGTGAATCTTGAGGAGATTCGAATCGGAGAAGGGATCAAGAAAATAAATTATTAAATTTAATTAAATATGAAAATATAATAAATGTATATATAATATAATATATATATATATATATATCTATATATATGCTCCATATTTATACATTCCATTTTATTAGGATATTTGTTTTTGGTTTAGTTCTTGTTGTACTCAAATATTAGGTTTAATATACTTTTGTTGTGTAAAAACCATTTTACCAATTAATTTTTCATATTAAATTACAAAGTATAAATCAAACAGCAAACTATTATTTAATATTCAACTTTGAAGGATAATTAATAACACAACAAAATGTTCTCCATGCCTATATATCTACGCTTGAGCTTCAAAGTCTGTCCATTCAAATGTTTACTATAGTTATTTTGCTCTTCTGCTGATCCAAACTTTAGATGGAGTAATGTACATACACACACTCATACTAATAAAAGGCTAACATCCTTTACTTAGAATCTGAAGTGGAACAAAGACGCAAATAATTGCAAAATCCAAAGTTGTCTTCTGAGCAGATTGAGAAAAAATAGCAATTGCTCAAAGCAAATAAATGTACCTTTTGCTTGCCTCGATGATGCCAAGCTACTTGAGCCAAACAAAAATAACTGCATCAGTAACGAATGGTCATTTTTTAAATCACGATTGGCTCCTATGAATAATCTGAATGTGAATATCATTCCGTGCATGTAACTGCAATCACCAAAAGAGCACAAGATGGAACTGCATAGCAGCCTGCGCCATCCTCTGATTCTGAGGATATTGCCGTACAACACTTAAATCACATTCCATGAGGCCCTGCCACTGCCACGAAAGAGTGAGCTTAGCAGATTTTAATGCTGGAAATCATTGATTAATAAGAATCGGTGCACACTGCCGCTATTACCAGATAAAAGAAATTCATGATCAACTAGATGCTTAAGAATGGCCAAGCAATTGATAATCTGAACTTGCGTGGTTTATTCCAACTGTACCTGTACGGCTTAGTGTGACTATATTTCTTCTGAGAAACAATCAATGTGGAAAGCTTGAACAGAATCCAGCTTCTGGTCTTTCAGTGAGGTTATGGGCCCAGGTGATGAGATTTTTGATGCACAAAACTGTTTGTACGGCCGAACAGCAGGAGGTAACAATAAATCAGATTGTTTGTTTACTGATAGCAGCCGTTCACATTTACTGCAAGATCAGATAACACATCATTAAAATGTCAAATCCATACAAAACCAAATGTGGAAGCAATAAAAATCCTTAGACGCACCTACAAGCTTTTGAAAATAAATTTTGGTAGCTGCAGATCCAAAGCTACAAGAAAGCACCACAGATTATTTGACGAGGATTTTAAATGGAAATGACTGATTTTTCTCAATCTTTTTTACCTTGGGTCTGTAGGAGTAAGTCAGAAAGATTGAGAAAAAAATATCTCAAGGTACAAATTCAATGAGTGATGTTTTACCAATAGAGGATATAGAGCTGCTTTTGGTTGATTTCCAAGAAAATACTGCAGCACTGTGGCAGCATGCTCCTGCATCAAGATGAAACGAAATTATCATTTCTGAGAGAGAGCAATCTCCATAGATGTGAATGAAAGTGAACATTATGAGCGAAGTAATAGGTACCGTAACATGTCTGAACAAATGATAATTTGAAAAACCCCTGGCATGTACATGGCTGCCTCTCTGTTGAAACACAAAAAGTTCTAAATAAACTGCAACATTTACCAACTTAAGTACTTAAGTAAGATACAACAAAATCAGTGGGAAAAAGGGCAATGAATCAGAACCAGGTGGAGGCTTCAAAACACAGATAATAATTTTAGAAAAATAAACTAAGAAAGTCTAATTGCATTAATAATTTTAGAAAAATAAACTAAGAAAGTCTAATTGCATTTGTAACGAACACAAAGTCTGGTTAGTCTCAGATCTGTTAAAATAAAATGATGAACATGATACAATAATATTAAAAAATAGAACTTAAATAGAACTTAAAAAAGGTCGTTAAAAATTATGGCACAATACTATGGACTCACGCCAACTATTTCAAAAATCAACTGGTTGCATATCTTTAGACCATGCAACTGGGAGGTAAGCTACCTCATATCAGGCAATAATACCATTCATTGGAGAATTTCATTGTTGTCTGTACAACAGAATAATGAGTAAAATTTTTTGAAAATGAATACTTATGCGGAAAATAGAGTACCTCATCAGGAGAAAAGAAAGCGAGAGCATCTGGTTCAACAGAACCAACTGGATGCAGTGATACCACGGCTCTAAACACCGAAGGAATGATCAACTCAATCACACCAGCATTATCTGCGGGAGTAGCCCCAAGTGCTCCCGGGCTCATCCTAGGACTATGATAGCTATGTTCTTTCAATGCTCCTATTGAATTCTCATTTGCTTGAGAGGGAAGGGCCGAAGCTTGTTTTAACCAGTCCAATCGCTCATAAGTGAAAATCTTAAGCTCTGGCACTTCCTTTTCCATACAGGATAAAATATCCGAGAGTGATCTAGAATCAATAAGCTCAGTTTGTTTGACATCTGTCACTCCATGAGAAAAACAAGGCTTCTTCAAAGCAGGCTCATTATTTGACCCATTTTCATCTTCAAGATGAGGGAAAAACCGTCTTTTTTGGTCAGTGAACGCCTTTAAAGCTAACCTATTAACAAGCAAAGCATCAGTAAAACACTCACCTGAACTTATGGAAGTCAGATTAAAAATTAAATGATTTTGTCTATCATATTAAAATTTCGAAGGCATCCAAAACTGTCCTACGGTAAAGTAGAAGCAAAAACATGTTCAAGGTCGATTCATTAAACAACTTCATCGCAAGAATTAAACAACCTAATATTCTACTTTAACATGGGTTGGCCTAGTGGTAAAAAGGTCAATAACTAACTAAGAGGTCATGGGTTCAATCCATGGTGGCCATCAACCTAGTAATTAATTTCCTATGAGTTTCCTTGACACCCAAATGTTGTAGGGTCAGGCGGGTGTCCCGTGAGATTAGTCGAGGTGCGCGTAAGCTGGCCCGGACACTCACGGATATCAAAAGAAAAAAAAAAAGCAAAAACATGTTCAAGGTAGAGGCCATCACAAGAATTAAACCTAATATTCTCCCAAAAAACATGCCAAGACCAACCAAACCCTCAAAGATCCTTTTACTTTTCAAGTCAAACGTACCCACAAAATTTAGGGAGAAAAAGTTGCCAAGAACTATTTCTATATCCTTAGAACTCAAGGACACAGTTGTACAACCTATATTCTTGAAGGGAGGGAACAACATGGCCACCCACCTCCATCATGGCGCTGCATGCCCTATAATAAACAACAGAAGTCTCAAAGAGAACAAAAACAGCTCCAAATCAATTGCACAAATTGGCAACTCCAAAACAAATGATCAACATCCTCCAGAGCTCCTCTGCACAAGATGTGCCACCGAGGACCAAGACGCGACTAAGAAAGTGCTGAATGTAATCCAAAGTGTTAACTTTGTCAACAAAACCTGTCAGGCAAAAACTTTTACTCTTTGGAATTCCAACTTTCCAAAGAGAGGAAAATGAAGGGGCTTTTGGGGGGCCAAAAAAACCGATAATTCCTTCTCCCCTGGCCAATCTAAATATCCCTAACTAACCCCAAAACAGCTACAAACTCCAACGCTTCCCTATTCTGTCAAATAATGGAAACTTACATACATTTATGCAAAATGCTTGATCGCATTATTTGGGAATTTAGTAATACCATCAATCCCACCCTGGAAGCTAAGTTTCCTGCTATCTCTTTAAGAAAAATGAATTTGGAAACTCTAGTTTAGCCAGTCGAGTCTAAATTACCACGAAGCAATATAAAGAAATGTCAAGTAAACTTCCAAATTTCAAGTAGTTGTTCCGCATTCATGCCCTAGAGCAGCTATTTCCCAGGATAGGTATGCACAAATGTCTAAACCAACCTGGTTCTGTCAACTGCGGATGCACCAGCCTGGCCAGCTAGTTGACGTTTCCAAGCATAAGCAACCACAGCGCCATCAGGACACACTAAAGGCATATGTAGACCCCAAGAATTACTTCTCGAAAGAAGAGATTCACTGAGAACACCAGACTCTTCAAGCTGCTTTCCTAACAAAATTAAAAGTAAACAGTTAAAATCCAGCGTGATCTTAGTCGTAACCCTAAAAGAAAAAAAAAGGAAAGGAAGTGACGCAAAATACCAACTGCACGAAGGTCTAGGAGGTGTTGGCGCATGGAAGCGTCTTCTTTCTGAAACAAGTGGAAGGGCTTAGAGCTTTGATGAGGCGGAGCAGTGACGCATAGAGCTTCGAGAAGGCGATCAGCGCCGAGTCTGATGTCGGCGATGAGACGAGCGGCGTGGCCGAGCCTGTCCATGGCGAGAGCGACCTGCTTGGGAGGAGCGTCGTCGGCAGAGGCGGGAGAGTGAGTATTAGGGCTGACCGTCGCAGTTTGGCCCTGCGATGGCTGCTGAATGTGTCGCATTTACCCCTCCGACGATGTTCACTGTTTCCAATTTCTTTCCCCCAAAAGCCTTAGGAGGTGTGACCAAGACGACCGCTAATTTCTCAATTTCCACCCCTCCCTTTTCTTTTCTTTTAATTTAAAAATAATAACAATATTAATAATAATTCATATTTTATACGAAAAATTATCCAGCTTTTGGAATAAAACTAGTTTTATTAAGTATAAATATCTCTAACATAATCGATTAAGGTTCATAAAAATAAATAAATAAATAAAACCCTTCCGCTATTTAGGATATATTTCCTTTTTTCATTCGTTTTAATAGTTATTACCTCAATTTAAATATTGAAATATAAATTACATAAAAGGAAAAAAAAAAAAAGGTTTTAATATTTTTTTAAAAAGAAAGTGCGGGAGAACAAAATTTCGGCAATCCCATGGCGGCAAGACTGCCACAATCTAAGAACCACAAGAACAAATACTGAATGAATTTTCTTCTTCTTCTTCTTCTTCTTCTTCTCCTGTACTCGGAATTGAGGTCTTTCCCATCATGCAATCCAAAATCATCACCTTCTTCAAACCCTCTTCTTCGATTTCATCCCACAGGTCGCCGGAACCCTTGAATTCAAACGCCGACGACAGCGACAGTGGAACATTAAAGATCTGGGAAAAGGCAGAGCACCAATACATCAACACCTATAAGCGCAGGTATCCCACATTCTTCTTTTTCTTCTTCCTTTCCCAGAATTTGTAATTGGCTCTTATTGATTAAATCCATTTTGTTTAATTCCAAGGAATGTGAAAAGTCCACAATGTGTCGACTCGGAGACAAAAATGTCATTTCCGGACGATTCGTCTGGAAAATCGGAGTTAGCTTCGTCGACCAAAATTGTGGTGAAGAACAAGAAACGAAGCTATGCTCAGTACCATTTACTTTTCGGTCAGTCTGATTTTTTGCTACATTTTTGTTCCACCTGTGGAATCAAATATGCTCGTGGGGATCCAGATGATGAACAATCTCATAAAGCATTTCATAAAAAGTACACTAGTGGAATCCAATTTAAGGTAACATCAAACGTTTTATTTTTCTCAAGTTTCTAATTTCTGGGTCTTTCTCTAATTGCATTATTGAACCATGGATAGGGATGGACTCACGAAAGAGTTATCGATATTCCCTCAGTTGAAGGCGGCCGTATTTTGTTGGTGTTGGATTCTGACCCGTCTGCTCACAAGAACAAGGTCCAAACTCTATTAAATTTAGACTGTTGAAGTGGAAAACTTAGTGAAATTCAGTTTTGGTGAGCTAACATTTTTCTTAATGTTAATCAATTTTGTTCTACTGGAAGGTTGAAGAGGTGGTGAAGATGATGGAAAAGGAGCTGGGAAGTGGATGGATATTGCATGAGAACTATCAGGTGTTTAACTTACTATAAACTGAGGAATTTCAGAGTTCTTGATCATGCTGATTCTTTTGCACACATTCATCTGAATATGTATAATCAGGCTTCTAATTTATTATGCCATCAAATTTCTGGATTACGTCTGTTCTTGATGTTCTCAATGTTTCCATTTCTAATTATATCCTCAGAAGTCCATTTACTGTAGTTCTTGACTATCATGTTTCTGCACTTACATTTCTTATCCACCTGCAGGCTTATCTGTTTGTTTCATCACAAAGAATTGTAGGATGTCTAGTCGTAGAACCGATTACGAAAGCTTATAAAGTTGTGTCATGCCATCTGCACGAAAGATCTGAAGAGTCTAAGATGAAGGATTCAAAACCAAGTTCAACTACCTTGCAGTTTGGTAATATTACTTTCCATAGAGAAGCCATTTTGAAGAAACCTACTAGTAATCCTGAGGCATTGGATATGAACATGAATGGTGCAATTTTATGTGAAGAAGAAGCTGTTCCTGCTGTTTGTGGAATTCGTGCAATTTGGGTTACTCCTGCCTACAGAAGAAAGCATATTGCCAGCCAATTGCTAGATGCTGCAAGGTAAGTAAATTAACATCATTACCTTTTCCTAATCTTCTTTTCAAATGCTCAAACCCAACAAACTAATAGAATTGGAATGATTGCGTTTACATTGACAAAAGCAGGCTAATTACTTTAAATTTGACATACTTTCTTCTGGAAAGGGCATAAACTATTTGACATAAGTAGATATTAGGAAGTTTCCCTTGTTGACATCAATTGCCGATTGTGCCAAGTATCATAGGAGATTGGATCCAAATATTCTTTGAGATCTTATTATGAGTTTTTTGACTAATGGCGTCTTGACACGTAGCAAGTTGGTTTCTCGAGCCTTATATGAACAAAAGGATAAATACCAACAGGTTTGTTCAAATACACTTCTAAAATGAGCTTGCAGATTAAACAACCCTAACCGTTGTATCGTCAAATATCTTGACTGTTAAGTCTGTCTTAGTTTTTTCAGATACTTATTTTACATAATCTTGTAAATTCTTAGGTAGGTAGTTTTTGGTCAAACAACAAATCAATTGAGTTCTTGTACTTCATTTTTTTCTCTACTGCAGGAAAAGCTTCTCCAAGGGAGTTGCCCTTGAGTGCTCTCAAATGGCATTCTCACAGCCAACTTCATCTGGAATGGCATTGGCATCAAGATATGTAGGCTCCAGATCAATATTGGTGTACAAAAGCAGCATTGTGATATGAGTATATTGAAATCTTGGAGAGGATTCATACTTAGGCTGGAAAAGGAAGGTAAACCAACTAAAGGTAGCTTAACTCAAAAGTGCTTAAGTTTCTTTTTCTTGACAAAGCCAACTGAGAGCAGTAACAATTATGTAAATAAATTGTTAATAGAGATTAGTTTTATATGAAATGGAGGTTCAAAGTTATTGTCTAGTGTGTCCACTTTAGTTGATGTATAGTCTTGTCATACTTGTGATATAACTAGAATGGAGTTGATAGAAATGAGATCATTAATTGGAATTAGCATCAAAGTCAAACTTTATCCCATACTTGCAATTGGAATTATGATCGAGACATAATTATTATTAATGCATTATTAGTTACTAAAAACTAGGTGGCTAGAATTTTCAATTAGTAGAATTATCATGAATAACACGTTTTAACTCCGCTTCGCAAATTTCTAACAATGTTTATTATTGAAATAAAAAATATATATAAATTAAAAAGACTAATAAAAGTCATTTTAAAATAAACTTAAGCAATTCAAAATCTTGTGAAGTTATGATATAAAAATTTGTCAAATTTAAATCAAAAAATAAGTTGGATAAATTTTGAATCTAGACTCAATCATATTTATATCCCAAATCAAATTTCTTAGCCTTAAAATTCTATTTCAAATCCAACCTTTAGCTTTAATTAAATTTGATTCAAATATATAATCAGATTTCTTTTCTAATTCAAAATTTAGTTTGAAATATAACTCCTGTCCCTATACTATTATACATTAAACTCAAGTTTAAGCAATTATTCACCAAACTACCCCTGAAAGCTTTTAAATACAAAAGATTAGAAAATAAGCAATAGATTTCACAAAATAGGAAAGGAGAACAAAATTTTGAAGATGTTTTGTTTGGGCAATGAAACTTCAATCACTTTTAAGAGAATAATTACGAAATTTAAAAGCGAATCCCACGTTTTGATTCCATTCTATAAATCAAAATTCCTTTATCTCTTATTTGGACACTTAAATCCTTTTACAGCTGCAGAATTTAGTGAAGGTTCTGATTCCAATATCTTGGCCTCAGATTTCATTAATCCATCACTCCAAATTCCAGAAGGATCAAACATATCTCTGCCTTATCTAAAAAGTTATTAAATAAAGGCATCGCTTATTTGAACGATCAAACTTAGATAAGAGTACATAACATTTCCAATGAACCTATGATTCGTATGGTATACGTTAGTGGTACGATCGACAAATATATTTGAACCCCTTCAAACAACCAATTGGGTTTCACTCTGCTTGAGAGAAATATCATCATCCACATTTCCAAGTATGAAGTTACCAAACTCCTTCATAACTTGTTCATATACAGGCTTCCGGGATTTATTAGCCTGTTCAAATGATTGTAAAGATTTATGAAAAATTGTTGCAGGAGAAAGAATGAATGAAGCTAGAAGTTGTTTACTCACTTTGTTCAGCAGCTGTTCAATTGACATCCATGACCACTCCCCAAACTCTTGCCTTTCTGTTCCATCACCTAGAAGATTTATCTCTTCATCTTTTCCGGTAAACTTCATGAGAAACCTGTCCACAAGCTTTACGATTGATCAAACAAACGTGGAAGCTTAAAGGGGAAATAACATTATCCATATACGTTGATTGGTTCTTTCAAGCTGAAAGAGAAAAAAAAGTTACCTACTATGCACAAGATTGGTTCTTTAAGGATTTAAAAAAAAAGATTATGCAAAGAAAGCAAAAAACTGTGGAGATGCTTTCAAAAAAAGAAGGTTCCTTAACATCAAAAGGTTATAGGAGTCAAATTTTATGGAGGCAATACCACTTATGGGTCTGGCCTTTGTATCTTACTCCCCAGTGTTTGATGTGTCTGATGCTGACTTCGGGAGAGAAATCGTAAGAAAGCCAGTAGGGTAGCTATATTTAACCATGGATTGAATCAGTCCCGATTCAAATGAAGCTAGAATTCATTTTTCTAAAGTTCATCATACAATATACTAAAGACGAGATATGGAAGCTGCAAAGTTATATAACTGGAACCGTCTCAAAATGCATACCTCTGCTATAATTTCTGCAGAAACTACTCCTGTTTCTTCCATGAGTTCTCTCTTGGCTGCAGTTTTGAGATCTTCCCCTTCATTTACACCACCCTGTATGATGGAAAATCATTGTCAAGGACAAACCTAAGGATCCTCCACAAGCTTCAAGTTCCACAAGGCAATGATTTTGAAGTTACTGGATCAATCCATCATTTCATGTCAACTATGAGTTTCCTTGTTACATAGTATATAAGCTAACTCATGTAGATACTCCAATTGTGAAAAAGATAAAAAAACATAATATCAAACACCTCTCAGTCTCATGATTGAAAAGATGAGAATCCCACCAAAGTTTCCATCAGTACCATAATAAACACCAGCCATTGAATATTACCATCAAGTACCATAAACAGCTTTCTGTAAGCTAATACAATTCTCTAATGGAAAGAACCAGAACCCACAGCACCATTGCAAGAATTCCACCCATACTATGTTTAAAGAGTAAATTCGAGAGAAATGGGTACAGATTTTTCAAAAATCCCCTTCTCATTTCAGCTGATACTCGAATTGCTACCTCGAGTATAAGAATACATCAGGATTTCTTCAAAAAGGAAGCTTAACAAAGAATTTTCGGATATTCCCACAAGGAAATCGGAGATGGAACCTCTAGATAAATGCCCTAATTCGCACGGAATAAAGCGAGAGAAGTACTTGAAGAAAAGCAGAGAAACGGTACTTTCCTGTTTCCCAATGAATAAAGCTCAAAATACAACGGAATAGAAACTACCTGAGGCATTTCCCAGATTTCAGGCCTGTTCAGTCTCGAAGCTGCAAAAATCTGGAAAAGATTTATTGGAGAGAGAAAAATTTGTTATGATCAGAAGAAAACAAAAAAACAGAGAAAGAAGAAGGCGGTGAAGCGAAATTACTTTTCCATAAGAATTAAAAAGGCAAATTCCAACGCCTCTTCTGTAACCTTCTGGAGGAAACTCCATGGATGGACGATGATAGATAAAGAAGAAGACGACCCCTTCCAAATATGCGTTGACGAGGATTTAATTAAATGACGGGGGCATTTTGGTCTAAACACACCCAAGCTGACTATTACGATGTCGTTTTTGCTTTACTTGATTTCCAAGTCTCTTTCCTTCTATATAAACGTTTTGAAGTTTCCTTCTAAGTTCTTCGTTTTGCTTCCTTAGGTACCAAGGCCACAAATATAATTTCTTTTTCCGAAAATACCCTCACCGCCTTGTCGTTGTTACCATAAAAACCTAAAACCCACTCTGTTAAAGCAAAAACCTTCCATAGTCTTCTTCAAGATTCTCCGTAAAACCCTCTTCTTCTTCTTCTTCTTCTTCTTCTTCTTCTTCTTCTTCTTTCTTTCTTTCTTTATGAGAGTTTTCTTCTGTTCCTTAATTGAAGGAAAAAGTTGTTGATTTGTAGTGGCGATGGCGGAGACCGTCGAGGGCGTTTCGTTCCCGATCGTTTTCCACGATGGCGAACGTGATACCAACATCGGTTCCGTCATCGTTTCTTCTTCGACGGAGTTCAAGAATTTCCAGTCCAGTTTGAGCAAGATGATTGGAATCTCTTCACACCAGTTCACGGTTTATCTTGCGGAGTATAAGATCTCTCTGGATTCCTCCACGAAGATTCGGCGAAGAATTCCTATTACCGGGAAGGTCAATTTTGGCGCAATCTCCGGCGAGAAGAATAGTTTCTTTCTTGTGGTTTTGAAACGGTCAAGACGCGAGAGGAGGCGAAAGGTCATCCACGATAACGAAGACGATTATTACTTCTCGTCGGCGACGAAGACGCAAACCAAGACGAATCAATCAAAGAAGAAGAATCCACCAGAGAATGTGATGCTGTTGAGACGAAACGGTGGCATCGAAAACGAATTGCTCTCGGGCTTCATCTCGCCGGTGATGGATCGATACGAATACGAAGAGCGAATTAGGAAGCTGCAATTGGAGAAGGAGAAGTATTTAATGCGCATACAGATAAGCAATCTGACGATGGGCGGAGGCGGAGATGGCGGCCGGAACGTTACTGTGAGATCGGAAACGACAATCTGCCGTGATTGCCTGAATGCGCAAGAAACAGGGGTGGCGGCGGGATTTCACTGCTGCGCCAACGACGCGGTGACGGCGGGATTCCGGTCGCACGCGGGTCCAATAGCCCGACCCGTAAAAGAATCCGAGTAGTGATCCGACCCGAATTTAGCATATTTTAGTATCGATGTTATGTGCGGTGCGTGTGAATAACAGAGTAGGTTGAGAAGGAGAAGGAATGGCGTGGGGGTTTATTCGTGTGAAGTCGAGTACATCGTAAGAAGAGTGTACCAAAGTCTTCCATTGGCTACGATTTGATCACTTGGACCTTCAAGAAGAAGGATTGCAGCCGTTGATCATACCGAAGTAGGTGGGTCCACCATCCACCTAATTTTTTCCTTTTAAAATTGTGAGACTATTTTGACCAATAGGAGGAAAGAATTTCTTTTTTTTTTTTTTGGTGAGAAACGTAAGGGAAAAACATTACGTTCTGTGCAGTCTCTGCGACCTTGGACTGGAACGACACTACTTTTTCAATATTGATATTATTATTAATATTGTTGTTATTTTCCAATTAAATTTCTTTTATTTATTCTCTATGATCTTAATTATTTATATTTGGTCGAAATTAATTGTTGAAAGAGACGATTCTCAATTCTTGGTATTGGTTTTATAGTCCATCGAAAATGACCATTCACTCCTTCTGTTCATGTATCTGTATTGTGTCATGTTAAGGGGTTGGATTGGGATTTCCTTTTTAATAAAATATTGAATCGTTTTCAAGCTACCTTAAAAGTGGGCGTTGAAAAATATGTGGATTTTTTAATGAATTTTATAATTACAACTCTTTTTCTGTCTCCGT
The DNA here is from genome assembly GCA_037974625.1 of Cucumis cinereus. Taxonomy (NCBI): domain Eukaryota; kingdom Viridiplantae; phylum Streptophyta; class Magnoliopsida; order Cucurbitales; family Cucurbitaceae; genus Cucumis; species Cucumis cinereus. The sequence continues at coordinate 15,805,995 of JBBPDJ010000017.1, forward strand.
AATTAAAAATACACTTCAAAAACTATTTTGAGAAAACACTTGACCAAAAGGACAAATCCGTTGAAATAGGGTTGTGAGTATGATTGTATGGTTAAAAAAGGTTCGCAGAAATATAGTTTGTGCCGCAAAATATATATGCTTTCAAATGATTAAATAATATTGTTTTCAACTTATTTTTTATGTATTAAATTTAGAAGGAATGTCCATTATAATTCCATGTGATTTCATTTTTCTTAAACTCACAGGATAGCTAAGGTCTAAAATCTGTAATGCTAATAACTTCTAATTTGTATTTCAACATAAATTAATTTTGTCCAACTATCAAATGCTTCTACCGAATTGCAACCAAACTAATTTCTTATGATTTTTAAAAAGTTTCTATTCCACCTATGATTTCTTCGTTGAAAGCATGTAATAAACATTCCCACATATTAAAACTATAATGACAAAATTAATTTAATTAATGAGATTTAACTTAGAGGAAAAAATATATGAAAAATTAATTATAATAAGGAAAGGAAAAAAAAAAAAGACAGATATAAATGAAAAGGCAAAATAAGAAGTTTCAGAAGTTTAAGCAGTTTGGTCTTTGTGTTCTTATCCGTTGGTAATGGTTTTAAAAAACAGAGGTTGAAGATGACAATGTCCGAACCTTCCGTTATTTTCCTAAGAAAAGCCTTAACGGATCTCCATATTCTGAATCCTCCTCCATTTCTCCTTTCCCATTCTTCTCTCTCTCTCTCCCTCCCTCTCCAAATCCTTTCACAGGGAGAGAGAAAACAGAGCATCCCTTTCCAATGGCTTCCTCATCGGAAGATCAACAATCTCAATCCAAAGCCACCGACCCACCTCCCCCGCAGCCCACCTCTACCGGAAACAACCCTCCTTCTGTCTACCCACCGCCCACATTGGGCTACCCTCCTCCTCACGGCAATGGATACCCTCCGGCAATGGGGTACCCTCCAGCTCCACATCCAGGGTACCCACAGGCGCCGGGGACTTACCCTCCTTACAATGCGTACTACGCTCAGGCTCCCCCGGCGGCGTATTACAATAACCCCCAAAATTACAGAGCGGAGACGAGGAACGGGGGATTCCTCCGGGGGATTGTGACGGCGTTGATTATATTGGTGGCTATAATGACTCTGTCCAGCATAATCACATGGATCGTCCTCCGCCCTCTTATCCCTGAGTTTAAAGTCGATTCATTCTCCGTCGCGAATTTCAATGTCTCGAAATCGAATTACTCCGGAAATTGGGATGCGATTGTGACGGTTCAAAATCCGAATCATAAACTGAATGTGAATTTGGACCGGATCGAGAGCTTCGTGGACTTCAAAGACAATACGTTGGCAACGTCTTTTGTGGAGCCATTTTTTCTAGATGTGGAGAAGAGCGGTCAAATGAGGGTGAAATTGACGTCGAGTAGTCCCGATGATCCGGGAAATTGGGTGGAAACAGAGGAGAAGCTGGGGCGGGAGAGGGCGACCGGAACGGTGAGTTTCAATTTGAGATTCTCTGCTTGGACGACTTTCCGATCTGGGTCTTGGTGGACAAGGCGGGCTGTTATGAGAGTGTTTTGTGAAGATTTGAAGCTGGTCTTCAACGGAACCGCTGCCGCTAGTGCCGTTTACTTCTCCGACGCACACCCCAAGATTTGTTCTGTTCTCGTCTAGAAGAAATCTTCGGTAACATATTTCTTTTTTTTTTTTTTTTTCTTTCTTACAAACGTTTCTTAACCTTTCTAGTATTAATTAATTGTATATATAATAATTTTTTTCTAATTCTTCCAATGTTTTTGTAACTTTCTTTTTTTTCAATAAATAATTTTCATCTAATGTTTTTTTTCTATCCATAACAATTCTCTTTTTATTATTTATTTATCAATCTACATGTCTAACAAATTTGGACTAAATCATAACAAATTGTAAACGTAGTGTACTAAAATATTTAATAAATTTATGAGATTTAATTGTTACCGACTAAAATTTGAAGGCTAAATTGCTATTGTCATAAAAGTTCAAGAATCAGAAGTAGTTTTAAACTTAAATTGAATAAGTAATCATTTATTATCTACGCATGCATAGTCTTTTGGATCTAGTTTTAAGTAGTTGATTGGATAAAAAAAAAGTTTGGTGAATATAAAATGGATTCAATTGCAAGGCTATCTTACGATGAAGAACAATGAGAAATTCCACAATACTTAAATGAGGATGAAGATGAAGAAAAATCAAAAAGTTCAAAGACTCTTCTAAATTACTATCTAACTCATTGACCCGTAATCTTTTAGAATCAATTCTCTATCCAACACCTTTTAACCCACACGTTAACATATACGTACCCATTGACATACGAACTATTTACAATGATTTATCAAAGTATAGGTTGAAATTTCTTCAAAAAGAAATGAAAATAAGAATGATTATTTGTTTGTTTGTCAGGAAAGTAGGCAAATTTGTGTATGGGCTTGAAGGAGGAAGGAGTATAGCAGAGAGATTTGCAATCATGTTTGGAGATTTTGAAACATTATATTCAATTTTAGGGATTTTTTTTAAAATTTTTTTAATAATTATTTTTAGTATCATAACTCTTTGTCCTCTTCAAATAAGAATTTTATTTTATTTGTAGATAGAGAGAAGAGACATCTAACTTTGGTTTGTTTTTATTCATTTTCATTTTCTTAACTGCTTTTTTTAAAGTTTTTTTTCATCCTTTGTTTTGTATTTTCTTGTATTCAAAAAGTTATATACTTATAAATTTGAAGTTTCATGCTTTTTTTCAATATTTTTTTTTTTTATAAATTATAAATGAAACTAAAGTACATACACTATACAGATAATTTTATATATGATCTCGGTTGTCAAGTGTCACTGATAACAAGAAGGCATGTTGTAATATCTAATAGACATATTTGTATAAGTTAGGATGTTTAAATGATTTGACAATTCAAACGATTTGGATTATTCAACTCATCTCACACACGAATGTTAATGGTTGAGTAGAAGACTTTGTTCGGATATTTTGAGTAGTCAACTTGATCAATCCAAATTTTTAAAGTGGTCCAAAAAATCTCTCTCTAACCCTACTCTAGACTCCTAAGATTTTGGGTGTTTGCTATATTTTCATATGCAACTTTTAAAGTTGTTAAAGACTCCCATTTCCCAAACCAAAGACTAGATTTGAAACATATGATAAGGGTTGGTTCACTGAAGTCTCCAAAGCCCAATACAAAATGGATTATGGACCACAATCCGAAATGTTTCGTTTGGGCTTTGACTATGACTAGGTCTGGCCCAATCCCTCCCAAACTTCAATAGTGATGTTAAAGATCACTCTTACCTTATTTTTTTTTTTGAAGAGTATATACTTTACCATTAGAGTAAGTTAATCTAAAATTTCAGGTTTGTTGGATAAATATTCATATTTTTTAATTAATTAATGAAACTAGAATTGTAAGCATTTCAACTTACAATGTATTATTGCGTTCTTTTTTTCTCCTTCTCTTTCTTCGTTGTTACACTGCATGTATCTTCTTTTATTCATCAAGCATCGCCATTAAAGAGTGGGGTTTTGAGAATATTATTATGTTTCCAGAGAAAATGAGCAGGATTTCTATTCATTTTTTTTCTCTGTCAACTTACCTTCTTGTGTGAAGATCCTTTCGAGCATCACTTTTCTTGGTAACTCTCCTCCATTCTTTTGTCTTAATTCATAAATAATTATCAAACCAACTCTAGAATCAATCAAATTAATAGAGCATGCAACCACGAAATGACTGGAGTAAGTAGAGGTGAGATTATTATTAAATAACACTGTGTTATCTAAATGATGAATTCGTATCATTGGATTGGGGATTACACGAGGTGTGTTGTAAATTATGGTTATAAAAGGACAATCAATCAAACATTATTGCCTTTTTAGATAACACAGCCACCATATCCTTCTCATCTCATTACCCTTTTTTTTTCAAAGCCATCACATGAAAGATGCTTTTTTTTTAAAAAAAGAATTGCATAAAAACTATATATTATTGTAAGGTTTAGAAATCCGAATTCAATCACTTATTCGTTTCAACGATGAAAAAACCAATTAGCTTGTATTATGCCTTAATAATTTGTAGGTCTCTTTCATTTTATTGAGGGTTTAATCATACAATAAACCCTAGATCTAGAATGCTAAGAAAGGTGTGGACAACCATAACATTTTGAAATTTTATAAAAATGAATCTATATAATTGAATATTTCAAGGACCCACCATCATGAAGCAAACTCGTGAGATTAGAACTACAAATTCTTATATGCTTTTTAGGGAAAAGAAATGAATATCCATATTTAATTAAGCTATGTTTAACGTAAGAATCAAGTCGAAACTTACATTAAAAAATGAAAAGAAACAAAAGTGAAACTTTAAACTTCATAAGAAACAAAAAGAAATAAATCCATATTTAAATTAGAATTATATGATTCGAAAAAATATTTAATGGGAAAAAATTAATTAGTCAAATGATACAACGTGAAAGAGGATTTAGTTAATGAAACATATGTATATTTAATTAAGCTAGGTTTGGTAATAATAATAATATTTAAGGAAAATGGCTATATTTGAGTTAAATAATAATAAATTATTATATAATATGCTTTTTTGACTTGTTGAAATTGAAAAAATCATACCATCATATGCATAATTCTTCACATTGTGATTCGTTTTAGACAGAGAAAGAAAAATAGTACTAAAAATAAAAATAAAAATGCTACTATTCACATTCAATTTTCCTAATTTTTTCTCTTTCATACATCTAATATAATTTTGAATTTTTATTAAAATGTCTAATAAATGTATACATTTTTTATTTTATGCACGCCATGACATATTTGTTTTTATTTTTCTAAACAAAAAAGAAAAAATAACCTTTTGGTTTCTGAATTTTGGTGGATATGTGTATTTAGTGGCTGAGTTTTTAAATTAATTATTTTGTTGTTTAAGTTTTCAAGAATATGTTTAAAATGTCTCTCCCAACAAAAAAGTTATTAAAATTAATATAAAAAATTAAAATGAAGAAGAACGAGAGAGAAAGATAAAGATTAAAAAAAACTTCAATTTTAATTTTTTATATTAAATTTAATGATTTTTTTTTTTTTTGTTGAGAGTAACCTGTTAAACTTGTTATTGAAAATTTAGGGACCAAAATGGTTAATTTAAAAACTTAGGAACTAAAAACATTGATCAAAACTCAGGGACCACAAGAATATTTTTTCACCAAAAAAGAAGAAAGAAATAAACCACTTAAAATTTCAATAATAACTTAAATTTTGAAATTTAAAATATAGAAGATTAAATAGACGTGTCTATCTTTAATTTGATTTACGCATTGTTTTTATTTGTTTCCTTGAAAGTTGGTTCATCTTAAGTGTATATATTATCTCAAATGACATTTCGGTCAAGTAATTTTAAAATTTTAAATATAGTTTCAATACTAATGTATTGTTATTTTTAAAATTTGTTATCTATCAGCTTATTTTTTCGCCTAAAGATATTGGATTAATGCATAGACTGAGGAATTGAATCTCTAATGTTAAAATTGACAGTACTGCCATTATATTGGTTGGATTATACTCACTGTGACTTTCTTAACATTTTTTTATGAAAATTATTCATTATTATTTAACTAATTTTGAGGGAGTAAATTTAACTTTTTTTTTTTTTAAAAAAAAAAAACCAATAGATTAAAATGGAATAAAGTGTAACCTTATTTTGTGTTGTCTCTATCAAATTAATGGTAGTTTTGAAACTCATAGAAATATGAATGTAGACAAGATAAGTTTGATTCACATTAAAACTCTGTCTCTTCAAATATTTCAATGACCCTTCAAACACCCATTCTTCATATTTAATTTATCTCTCACATCTAAATATCAAACATATAACATGATATATCATTTCAAATCATTCAAGTAGTTATTTTTAACCTTTTAATAAACATAAAATAATTTTGGGTTTTTGTTTTATAAAATTCAGAAACATATGGTATATATTAAATAATAAATGAGAGAAGAAATATTTGTCCAAAAAAAAATAATAATAATAATAATAAATGGAAAGGAAATAGGAAGTAAGCAAACAGAATACGGTGTCGTCTTATGTGGCCGCCGACACTATTGCGTCGGTGCATTGCATTTTGCACAGTGAAGTGAGATATTGGTGACGTGTACGTTTAGTGGTCCCCACGTACTCCACGTCGCTATTGACTTTTTCAACATCAATCAATATCTTACGCCAACGGCTATCCGTGGCCATTCACTCTCCAATATTCTACAACCCGGCCCACCCGTTATATATTATTTCTCTTCCTAATAAAAATTAATTTATCCTCTTATATTTAATAAATTCTCAAATATAACTTAACTGAGTGGTATTAACATAAAATCATAATAATTTTTTCAAAATGTGTTAACTTATACCGCATTTCTTTCAAATTAACGTGAAACTTATAATTTTATAAATTAAATTCATAAATTGAATTTATTTAGGTTATTTAATTAAGTTTCCTTTTTATAACCATGGTAGCTTTCTTCATTTTTATTATTATTATTATTATTTTTTGAGAAAATCTTCAAACGTTTGTTTAACAGGACCGCAAAAATATTATGCGAAAAGTTTGATTGCAAATTGAATAAAGTTTTTTTTTTGTTTGAAAAAAAATTGAATAGGGAAATAAGCTTAATTTATTTTATATATTTTACATTTTGTTTTGTGTTCTATCATACCAAATCATCCGTGGTACATTTCAAATCAACTTGTTATAGAGATATTTAAATAATAAACAAAAACTTGTAGTGATTAAAAAGATTCAAAATTAAATAAATGCAACGATAATAAAAGTTATAATAAACACTCTAAATTGGAGAAAGATAAATGAAAACTCAATAAGGTGATAATTCCATCCATTAAGATAATAATACAACATATATACACACCCTTTATTATCTAACATTAAATTAAATTAAATTAACACCGCCATTCATTTTAGACCTCCAAATCAACTCCAACGAGACAAGACTTTCCTTAATTTTTTTTTCCTTCAATTATTGAGACATTAATAATAATAAATAAACAAATAAAACAAAAAGAAATTAAAAAAAAAAAAAAAAAGGAAAAACTTTAACCTTCCTTTGGGAGGGTTTCCTTTGTTGACCATATAAAAAGAAAAAAGAAAAGAAAAAAAAGAATTAATTAATTGTAATTATTATACTATTATCACCCACGTGATGATTTTAAATTTTTGAGGAATTCGCGTTTTTTCGGATCGGGGTATGGATCCAAGACCATATTAATGCATTTCCAATATTAATTAACAGAAACTGAATTCTATGTTACTAGTTTAATTAAATTATGCATATTTAGTTATTATATTTAAACATTACATTTCCTCATTTTATTTACTACGTGGTTTTATTTTGAAGTAGATGAATTAAATATCTTTATTAAAATGATGTAAAGATCTCGATGATAAGGACTGCATGATTTCTTAGGAAGGTACATGGCAAGAAAATAAAATAATTTGTATATAAAGACAGAAAAAGAAAGTGTGAAACTTCAAAAAGGGAATTCTTTTGTAATTATTAAATAGTAAATGTAAATTCTAATTATTCTTCGACAATAGTGTGAATTCCTATTCCATTGTGCTTGTGACGTCTCTATTTTTGTCCTCCATTTTTAAATTACTTTATTTTAATTCTTAAAACTTGTTGTTAGTGATCATAAAATCTAATTCATTCATGGACTGTTTTTAAATATAGAAAAATTAAATTAAAATATTTATAAAATATAATAAAATTTTATATATTATAAAATTAGTGGGGCTGTTAATAAAATTTAAATATTTGGTTACAAATATTTCACCATTTAACTCAAAACTTTGGTAACTTAATTCGGGTTGTATAGAGATGTGTTATCTTATGACTATGGAAAAGGACATAGTGGTGGGACCAGATTGAAAATGGAGGGTGTAGATTAAATATAAATACCATCCATTCTTCTACACACTCACACGAGATTTCTCCTCTTAAACCACTGCTCATATCACACAAACGCCATTCCCTTTCTTCTTCCTTTTCCTTTTCCTCTCCGCCCGGAACCGCCATGGCCTACGACTGCGAGAAGCACTGCAAGAAAAAACGCAAGAAGCTCGTCAAACTAATCGGTGCCATCATCGGCATCTTTATCTTCCTTGTCCTCCTCACCATCCTCATCGTCTGGGCCGTCCTCCGTCCCACCAAACCCACTTTCTTCCTTCAAGACGTCACCGTCTACGCCTTCAACGCCACCGTCCCCAGCTTCCTCACCTCCAATTTCCTCCTCACTATCTCCTCTCGTAACCCCAACCGCCGCATCGGAATCTACTACGACGAACTCCACGTCTACGCCATCTACCGGAACCAACAGATCACTCTCCGGACCATCATCCCTCGGTTCTACCAAGGCCATAAGGACGTCAACGTATGGTCCCCTTTCGTCTCCGGAACCTCCGTGCCGGTCGCGCCCTTCATCAGTTCGGCGCTGAATCAGGACAGGGATGCCGGAGCACTGATGATCCTGGTCAAAATTGACGGCAAGGTTCGATGGAAGGTCGGAAGCTTCATCACTGGCCGGTACCAATTCCACGCGAACTGCCCTGTGGTGATAAACTTCGGTGCGTATCCGGGGAACGGAGACGGGTCGATTGTTCAGTATAACGTGAAGTACCAAGTGGTTCAGAGATGCGACGTTAGTGTTTGAGTTTTCTAAGCTAAAATTGCCTAAACATAAACGCCGTTAGTTAACGGTTTGTTTCTTTTGGGTTAATGTATTTTCGTGATGAATTTATTGTTAATATTGGAAAGTTTATACAAAAAGGCACAAGGGGTGTCGGAAAGGGGAAAAAAAAAAAGAAAGGAAGGATTAGCGAAAAAGAAATGTGTTTAATAAATGGGATTAGTGGCAATGTTTGTTAATTATTCACTCATTTAGTGTCATTTTTTGTTAATTCGAACCATTTATCATTTATTATTATTATTATTGTTATAATTTATTTTTGGATATTCTCAAATATAGCAAATAAAATTGATATTTTTTTTGTATGTGTAAATAGTTTCAATAATTTTTTTTATATTCATAACAATTATTTTTTTAATTTTTTTTTCTAATATTTAATAACATTTTACTTATGATTTCTTTGTAATTATCGTAGAAAAAGAGAGTTAGAAAAGTATTAATTTAACCAAAAAAAATCAGGTAAACTACCTGTGTCAAACGTCATTCTCACATACATAAGCTTTGTAATGCTAAATTCAATACATCACCTCAATTTTCAAACTCTCTTGGCCAAATAAATTAAGACAATGGAATTTAATGTAGCTTTAATTAGGCAGCCTATGAAATATAGATAGAGACATTTAATACTTTTATTTAAGATTAAATTTAATACTAGAAACAATATGTATATATACCACAAAGTTAATGATTCAAATTCTCTAACTTCTATTATACTAAAACAAATAACACTTTTATATGAATAAACAAATTTAAATCATTTTTTTAAAAAATATTTAAATTTCACTTCCGTGTCTAATAAATAAATTTATGGTTAACTAAAAAAAATCTCAATAATCAACCCTTTATTACCGCACATAATATTATATGAAAAAAATAATAATACAAAGGACCAATTATCTAAAAAAGAAAAAGAATTAGGTTGATAGCATGAAGAGGATCAGATTCCACATTTGATATAGTGCAATGCAATATCTTAAAAATGGTACAAGATTCTTATATAACAAAAATCACAAGGTAGATGAAGTTTTTAATAAATGCATAATTAGTTACAAATATTAGGTGATGTTGTAAATATTATATTAAATTAATGGAAGTGATGATAAGGCTAAAAATAATAAAAATAAGTTTTCATATAATATATAGAATTTAAAAAGAGAGTGTAAAATTAAAGAATGAAATTATTAAAAGAGAAGTGTTACATAGAAGCTTCATATCCAAAACAACAATAAAGGAAATGTGAGGTTCCATCTTCCACATGGAAAATGAGTGGTGCTCAATTTTTCATCAAACTATATGTCCCTTTCCTAATTTTTAGATTATGAAAAAAAAAAAAAAAAAAAAGAAACCCTAATCCCATTAACCTAAACTTTACACATAATGCCCTTTTACTCATTTCAATGTTATTATTAATTATAAAGTTGGGTAAACTTTATGAAATATTAGTGGATGCTTTCTCCATTCCCAAATTTTGTTGTCCCCATTTCTTATGAAAATTTAATAAATTGTTGTTATGGTACTAAAGTTTGAGTGGGTGAGTTTGTCTCATTTAATCATTTTGCCCCTCCTTCAAGACTTTGTCAAATTAACTTAAATATCAATTTAATTTTAAATTTAAATGTTGGGGTGATTTTGTATTTAGGATGATATGAGTTTTTGTTATATTGTGGATGATCAAGACAAGGTATTGGGTGGATTGTTTTGTTGTTTCTTTGTTCACTTTTGAATAACTGAAAAATAGTTTTTTTTTTTCTATTTTAAAACTTTTGATTAATAAAAATGATTTTAAAGAAGAAATTTGAAAAAAAAAAACTTCATAATTGTTCGAAATAATACTCGAATAATCGTATCTGTATTTATTATTTTTTAAAAAAAGGATCAACAAAAATGTAATAATGATTTTAGTGGAAAAATGAGAAATGGAATAGCATTCTGATTTTACCTTTTCAATGGAACCAAAGTGATTCCAATTTTTTAGTAGTATGAAAGAGTTGACTTCAATAAATGGAAAAGGCTTAGGCCCAAAACTAGCTGTGTGTCCAGTGTAATCCAGGCCGGCCATGCTTAATTTCTTGGGTCAACTAGAAGAATAATATTTTTGTAGTTTCCATTTGGAAAAATGGCAAACTGACTTTTACATTGCAAAAATGGAAAAACGAATTAAAAATAAAATTAATAAAAGTCAATGATACCCCTAATTCTGTAGACAACCATTGCTTTCTACAATTACAATAAATATAATTACACTTTAATAATTACACCAAAAATCCTTCAGCTTCAAATAATTTTGAAACATCACAGGTTACCTTCAACTTCTAGGCCGAAAAATCCTTCATCTTCCACACTCAAACC
>JBBPDJ010000017.1:15824655-15866851 GCA_037974625.1 Cucumis cinereus
TATAAAAAAATTAATATGCATATTGAAAATTAAAATAAGATATAAATCTAAATATTAGATAAATTTAAAATTAAAAAAAATATATAAATGTAACAGAATTATTTTGTAAATAAAAAAATTATAAAACATAGACACAAGTATAAAAAGAAAAAAATAAAAATAAATGTCGATCTTGGAAGTTGAAATTTGAAATATAAAAAAATTAATGTACATATTAAAAATTTAAATATTATATAAATTTAAATATAAGAAAATTTTAAATTTCAAATTTTAAAAATAAAATATAAATATTGAAGAATTTTTTAATTAAAAAATTAATAAAGAAAAAAAGAAAAATAAAGAAGTGTTGAAACATAATCTTTAAAAAAATATTAAAAAAAATTGCGTAAAGTAGGATTCGAACACATAACTTTTGTAAGAGGAAGAACATTATTATGAGTGCTTAAAAGTAATAAGAAGATTTGAAAGAAAAAAGTTACTTGTATATCCTAGCTTAAGAGGAAGAAAGATTTGGAGAGGAAGAAATATTTTGAGAGATATTTGTAAAGGAAGAAAAGGAAGAAAAAAGAGAAACGAAACAAGAGAAACGAAACAAGAGAAACTTTTTTTTGTTCCCACAAATTCCTAACAATTATAGAAACGTTTCTCAAATTTTGGGAACAAAAAACAGGGAACGTTATCAAACACATCCGTTTCTTAAAAAATGAGAAACAAAAACAGAAAACAGGAAACAAGAACGTTACCAAACGGGCCCTGAAGATCCTATTTTTCGTTTCTCGTTTATTTTCTTTTGAGAACCAGAAATAATACTATGCTTAATAATTATTTTTGTTTCTTGAAAAATAGAAAAAAAAATGTAAATGTATTTGATAATTATTGATTGTTTATTGTTTTTTTTTTCAACAAAATATATATATATATATATACACACACATATACCTATATATCTACACATATATATGTATATTAAATATTTTATCGAAAGATTATGTAATCTAATATAAGAAAGTTTCGATGACAACTAAAATATAATAACAAAGTAAGTATCATATTCTTTATATGTTGTCCAAATTGGATCGTCACTTTCATCTCTGGCTCAAGTCATTTGTCTTAAATGATATTGAGTCGAATCCAAATTAATTATATAATTATGTAAATATCATGGTTGTAAAATATTAAAGTTAAGTTAAATGAATGTCTTTAGTTAGAAACATTTATATATTGTAAAATTTTATTCAGTTTTTTCTTAAAAAATTCAACTAGATTTCAAATCATATAATTAAAATAATGTATAAATACACATATTGCAAAAATTAATACTAAAATTTGAAATATAAAAAAATTAATATACATATTGAAAATTAAAATAAGATATAAATATAAATGTTATATAAATTTAAAATTTAAAATTTAAATAAAATATAAATGTAATATAATTATTTTGTAAATAGAAAAATTAATTAAAAAACTTATAAACTATTAAACAAATATAAAAAGAAAAAAAAGAAATTTTAGATATAAAAGAATTATTGTACCTATTAAAAATTAAAATATTATATAAATTTAAATATAAGAAGATTTTAAATTTTAAAAAAATATAATATAAATATTGAAGAATTTTGTAACAAAATGTATAAACAAAAAGAAAAAAAATAAAGAAAGGCTGAAACAAATTCTTCAAAAAAAAATAAAAAATAAAAAATAATTGGATTATAAACACATGACTTGTAAGACGAAGACCATTATCATGGGTGCTTGAAACAAATACACCAAAAACTCATATTAATTAATTGTGGGAATGATAAAAAAGAAATATAAACAAAAACATAATAAATTATTTTTTGTTGTTTCTCAATATTTGTCCGTTTTTAAGGAATGTTTCTCAAATTTTAGAAACAAGAACGATTAACAAACATGTATGTTTCTTAAAATATGAAAAATAAAAATAGGAAACAAGAAACAAAAACGTTACCAAACGGATCCTTAATTTTTCAAAACAAAAATTTAAAAATTGTAGAAGAAATTTAGAGATTGAAATGGTATATTAAGAAGTTAGTAGTCCATGTATCATAAAAAGCAACGATTGATGATACCTAATTAAATACCATAGAAAAAACAAAGTTTTCTTAAAAAATAAGGTCTCAATTGGATTTGATTTAATTTTTTCATTACATTTTCTTTTCATTAATTATTTGCTATAACAATAATAACAAGAATATTATCAACAATAATTCACATCATGTCCAATGTAACGTCTTAAGTTTAGGAGAGGATATCACATCTGAATGAGAGGGATCCTAAGAGCATAAAAGTAAAATTAATAAAGATTTAAAAGAATTTGAAGCTACCACCTATATAAACAAGGTATACCTTTCTTTTCGGTGGCTCAACCATAGGAACTCTAAAATTAAATTTACTTAGTTTGGAACAATCTTATGTTGGATGACTTCCTGAGAGTTTTCCTACGATTCATGTGAGTGAGGACACAACATGTTGAAGAGACTCGTGTTGGTTTGTTGGGACAACTTTTACTCTAATAAGCCTTTAACACAAGTAAGGATAGATGTTGTTAGGCCGCAGGGGACGTAGGAGAATGCCGAGGTCGTTAGTTGTCAAATTCGAATTTCGAATTCTGATATAAATTATGGGCCTGAGACGTTACATCCAACCAACAAGTATTTATATATATATGAAAGGAAATAAAAAGAATAAAAAAGGAAAAAGGAAAACAAAACCTGAACAAAAAAGTGTTGGAGGGTGGAGCTAATCTATAAGCAAATTAAAAAAGAGTGGACATTTAATTATAGAGTGAAAAATGAAAGGTGAAAGAGAGGCATCCATTAATTGTATTCTATAAAGTTTGAATTATTATTATTATTATTATTATTATTATTATTATTATTATTAAGCCAGCCGTGTACGCTTCCACTTTTCTTGACTCATTTTTTAGCTTCCAAAACGGCTATTTCAAAAGCAGCCCTTTTATTTTAATAATTTCTATTCAACTTACCTTTTATTTTCTGATTTTCATTAACAAAAAAAATAAAAACAAAAACCTATTTATTTATTTATTTATTTAAAGAAAGATAAATAAAAGCTTGAGATGTTTCAATGAAAGTGGTTGAGTTGATATTACATTATCACCCAATTGGGTTAGGATATATTTATTTCAACTCCTTAAATTAAATAATAATAGTAATAATTCAAATCGTTTTGACATTTTCCCCCAAAGAAACTCCATCGTTTTGACTTTTGAGATGAACGATATTCAATATTGATGTGAATTTTACGGTTTTTTTTTTTTTTTTACCACCACGAGCTTTTCCTGCTACCGATGTCTTTGATGATTATAAAAACAAACAAGTTGTGATTATTAGGAAAACGAGTTTAAATTAATTTACAACTTGGCTTTCAAAATTATCATTATTTCTTTCTCAATTCCTCAATTTCCTTCCCTATATATACCGAATAATAATCTTCACCTCCCAATTCACAAACCAAAACTATCTTCCAATCCAACAGTAATCTCTCTTCACCAAATTCTTCATATACATATTCATATTCACTCTAATTTTTAATCTCTTCAAATTTCTCATATCATGATGGCTGACAGACAAACCCATTTGAACAGCAACTTCTACGGCCCCGCGGTGCCTCCTCCGTCAAAATCACGCCATGGCCGCCGCATCCTATGCACCATTCTCAAGCTGGCAATTGGGTTCATTGTAGTGGTTGGTATTCTATTATTGATATTAGGACTTATATACAGTCCACACAAGTTGGAGTTCAATGTGAGCAGTGCTAAACTCACCCAATTCAACGTCACAACCAGAGCTGCCAATCAACTCCATTACACATTGGCTCTTAACGTCACCGTCCGAAACCCCAACAAACGCTACCGTGTTTACTATGACACCAACGAAATGGCTATTCTTTATAAAAACCAAAGGCTTGATACTCACTGGCTTCCCCCGTTCTTCCAAGACACCAAGACCACCGCTGTCCTCGGCCCCAACAACTTCGATGGTCAGAAACTCCTGTTTCTCACCAGTGATGAACGTGTGGAGTTCAATGCCGAGAAAGATAATGGGGTATATTCAATTGATGTGAAGTTCTTTTTCCGGTTAAGGATGAAGTCCGGTCAGGTGGTGTTGAAATTGAAGCCTAAGGTGTATTGTGGATTGAAGGTTCCATTGATCAGTAATGGCCCTAACTCTTTCTTTTTATTTTCCAACACTGCTTGTGATTTCAGTTACTGATTCATTTATTTGAGTTCATTATGTCTTAATCCATTCATTCTTCTATTGTAGATGTATGTATTGTTTTTTTTTTTTTTTTTTTAATTCTTATTTTGTTTTGGATTTTTTATTTGTATTTTTAAAATTATTTTTAATACAATAAATGTGAGTGAAAGTTTGTACCTATGAATAAAAAGTAAATGTTTAAATTGTTATAATTTTGACATTGTGGTCCAGTTGTGAATCTTTATGTTGTTGAAGCAAATTGTACAAACTACTACTTGAAAAACAAACAATATATTTGTGTAATGCTATATATCCAAGGGTGATTGCACTTCTACTATCGCAATGACATAATACTAAAGTAAAATAACTTCTGTACAATTGCTATACACCCATTTTCTATGCATCGCAAGTTGCACTCAATGAAATATTGTCATGTGACAATTTGATTTTTTTTTAAAAAATTGTGTGGTAAAGAAAAAGAAACATAGTAGTGTTGCACCTTTTTTTGAAAACTAATTCGATTGTGGCATATAGAAGAGTAGAACAACACGAGTTACCAAAAGGAGACTTTCTTTTTCTTCTTGTGGAAAAATTGATCTTGCCAAATTCTAATTACTTTCTTTTACATACACACCCACTTAACAGAAAATTGGATGGAACATGATAACAAGTAACACAATCAGAAAAAAAAAAAATATAGAAGATCTTTTAAAGATTTGCAAATGAGTAATGATTAGGTGCATCCTAGGCTGCACCTATCTACATGCTCTCCATCTATCCACCACACAAATATAAGATTAAAAATTGTAAATATAGCAAGTATTTCCTTGTAAATATAGCAAATATTGACCCATCAACTTGTAAATCTTTTTAGAATTCCAAATTTACCCTTAAGTGCAATTATTTTCATCACGATAACACACATTTCTCAAATAGAAAGCTATTAACGATAAAAAAAAAGTATTTTTTAAACTTTATTTCGAATAACAGGTAAATAACATACCCATCTATTGAATAAAATAAGCTTCAATCCAAGAAATTTCCTCGAAGATGATACTCTTTAACAATTGAATTAACTACAAGCAAACAGTTATACATTGACATTATAATTAAACTTTTGATCGTATATGTATTACTTTCTCAAAGTACATGTCAACGCCTTCAATTATTGGGCACCAAAAAAACAAAAACAAAAAACAACAAAATCTTTCTCCTCTTTTCATCTTTCAAATGCCAATTGGAAAGATAATTCTTTTAGACAGTTGTTTCGGGCTGCCCATGAGTTTTAGTCTATATTTCACGTTGTCTTACTAAAATTTGTGATTGACACACAGTTTTTACTTGAGTGACATGCATGAAGAACGGTCCGGTTCGAGATGCGCTAAATTGTTTTTCTTTATAAAAATCACATAAATCTCTTAAGAATTAGGCCAATATAATCCTTTCTCCGCTCTCATTCCAATTCAATTCCCTCTCTCTAAAAATGGCCGGCAAGCATACCTACCACCGCCCGGAACACAGCCACAAACACCGCCGCTGCAGCTGCGGCGGCGGCTGCTTCATCACTTTTCTCAAGATCCTCATCGCCATCATCATCGTTGTCGGTCTCGCCGTATTGATCTTGTGGCTCATATTCCGTCCCAACAAAGTCAAATTCAACGTCACCGACGCTAAACTCACCCAATTCAACCTCACCGGCAACCAGCTCCATTACAACTTGGTCCTCGACGTCACCGTCAGAAACCCCAACAAGCGAATCGGGGTCTACTACGATACCATCGAATCCGCCGCCATTTACAAAGACCAGCGCCTACAGACCCAGTGGCTGCCGCCGTTTTACCAAGGCTACAAAACCACGGCCGTCATTAGCTCTGTATTCTCCGGGCAGCAGCTCCTCCTCCTCGCCGGCCAGGGGCTGACGGAGTTCAACGCCGAGACAGTTGCGGGCGTCTACGAGATGAACGTGGAGCTTAATCTTCGGATCAGGTTGAAGTTTGGTGCCGTTAAGATCGGGAAATTTAAGCCGAAGGTGAATTGCGAGTTTAAAGTTCCGTTGAGTTCCGATGGAAGCTCAGTTGTTGGTTGGGTGTTTGAGTCCACCGGCTGTGATATTGATTATTGGTGAGTTAATTTGTATTTTTCTTGGTCGTATTTCTTAGCTTTTTGTTGTGAAATCATAAATTTATTTTATTTGTTTGTTGTTGTTTGTATTATTTTAATTTTTTACTCTAATTAATTATGGCGATTAGCTATTTTGTATTGTGTATCAAAAAAAAAAAAAATGAAAACTTTGGTTTTGTAGTTTTTAATTTGGGTGTTGTTGGTTGGATTAACGGAACATGTCACAAACATGTTGAATTAAAAAAAATAAGAAATCAATTCTTTAAAATAAAATAAAATTTGTGTTTTTTTCACAATATAAAAAGAAATAAAATATATATAGACGTTGACCATTACAAATTGAGCACAAATTAACTACTTAAAGATATATACTAGCTTGATCTAAAATATTAAATGTTTCAAATCTTTCATTTCCATACATTGTTTTCTTTTTTTTTCCTAAAAAAAAACATCAAAAGCATTACGTTTACAAATTATGAAAGAAAATTCATTTTTGTTTTATTTTTTAAAAAAAACGGATCATTACTATTTTAAAAGAAGTCTGGATCGGCATTAATGATCTCAATGATGATAAACCAGTCAAATGCTCAATTTTAAGATACGATAAAAAAAAGAAATTGAAAGAAACAGATAATAGACTAGACTCATTCGAAATTATTATAGAAAATCATTAACTACTAATTAACCGAGTGAAAATACAAAAAAAAAAAAAAATATTTATTGATATTCTAATTATAATTCTAAAATTTATATATAAAAAGTATCTCAAATTGTAACAAGAAACGTTACAAGCAAGATGGAAGCAAAAGATATTATATACTCAAACGACAAAAATGATGTTTACATGGTATTTCATAAATTGTATGAAGTTAGGATTGTTGTTTGTGATATAGAGTAATAGAACAATGAGGTTCCATCAAGTAATCCATCAACGATGTATAATAAGTGGAGAGATATAAATGGTGGATCCTAGGATGCACCTATCTACATGCTCTTCATCTCTCCACCACACAAAAACAAGATTTAAAGTTATTTTTTAAGAACGTAATTTTTAATTTCAATTTTGTATGGTGGAGAGATAGATAAATACCTACGTGGGTATATCCAAAAAGGCCAAGTTTTTTCTATCTTTATTAATTACTCAATATATATTGGTTGACTGAGTTAGGTGTATGGTACTTTCTGCTAGGTTTCATTGAATAATTAATTATACGAAGTTCTTAAAAGAATCAAGTTTCATTATTCACACCTGGCAAAAGCCTCTAAAGTTACATTAACCAACTTTTCTTATATGTTTATACATATAAAATTTTTATATAGATGACTAATTCTTGCTAGACTTCTATTCATACATACTATCATCACAATATTGTCTAAATTTAGATTTATCAAATCACACTTTTTTTTTTAGAAAAAGTTCTACAAAGATTTTTCCTAATTAAGATATGCTTTTCTATTTTATCTTAGTGTCTCGAATCAATTCAATATGCATGTTCCATGTCCCATGTGTTACACTGACTCTAAATACATCCATGTAATTCTAACAAAGTAAAACATGTGTAACGACCAAGAATCCTCTTTTTTTATTTCTTGCCATTTAATCTTATAACAAAATTATATTAATTCACCACACCACTTGATTCAACTAAATAATACAAAAAACATTCCTATATATATATATATATATATGGAAATAATTACACTGAATCAACTACCCATAATCAATTATTTGGGTCAACAAAACAAAAATCTTATTACCCAACTCTCCAAATACAATTCAAAAACAAAATTATATTAATACCCAAATCAATGGCTATGAATTCCAATACATTAACCTCTCTCAACAACCATGTCAAGAACTAAGAAGTTCATCATATTCACCATTATCATTATCGTTTTAATTCTCATTTCCTTGTTCATCTTATGGCTCATGACCATGACCAACAAACTCAAATTCAAAGTGACCAACGCCAACTTGACCCAATTCAACTTAACCAACGACAGTCAACTCCTCTTCCAACTTAGCCTTAACATGACAGTCCAAAACCCTAATCGTGGCTTTGGAGTTTTCTTCGACAGCATCGAAGTGACTGTGTTGTATCAAGACATTAAGTTTAGCAACGTGTCTTTGTCGCCATTTTACCAAGGTCAAGAGGGAAAGAGTTTGCTGAAATTTAGGTTTGATGGTCAACAATTGATGAATCTTGACGCTGAGCAACTGGCTGTGTTCACTCTTGAGAAACTTGTTGATATCTTCTCTATTAAAGTGGAGCTTCGTCTTCATATGAGGGTTAAGATTGGTTTCATTAGAATCAAACTCAATCCCAAGGTTCGTTGTGGCCTTAATATTCCCTTGATTTCTCATGGAAGATCGTTTCTTCAGTTTCGGATGATCGGATGCTTTGTCACTTATTGATTCCTTTTGTCTTATGTTTTTATTTTAGGAAGACCATCATAATGTGACTGATATTATTAATATTATTTTACATCGAATTTTTTTTAAAGAAAATTAAATACGTGAAAGTGAGAAAATTTAGATTCGGAAGTATAATAAAGATGTTGAGAATGTGTCCACTTAGTTAAGATATTTGAGTTCATCATACTCCAAGAGCAACACTTGGCAAATGCTTTTATCAATTATGTTGAAATTTTAATAGCTATATCTCAAAGTCAATCTTTTACTTTTACTATAAGTGGAACTTGGAGATTCAAAACCCTAATCTCTTAATTGAGATTATATGTTTAATTTTTGTTGTCTATTAAATATATTTAAATTGCTTTTCTTTAATCAATTATTTTACTTATTAGTCCTACGTATTAGCTTTAAATACTAATTTACGTGATTAAATAATTCATTGAAGTAATAAGATTTGTTCTAAATGGACAACTTAGTATGTTTATTTTATGTTTGTGGGACTTAAAATGAACCTCCCAAGCTTTTCATGAATTTTAAAATAATACTAATATCAAATATTTAAATTAAATATCAAGTTTAATCGCGATCTTACTCGAACAAGATCTATTTTATATGTTGTTCAACTACGCATATCTTTAAATTCTAAGTAAATACTAAGAGTAATCATGTTCACTTATAGTTGTTTTTTTAGAGTTAAAATATGTTATTGAATTAAATATGTTTTTTTAAATTAAATTTCATGGTTAGAATACAAAATATTACATATGACTAATTCTTTTAGAGTAAAACTTCAATTCATGCAATTATATATCTTTTTACATTCCACAACAAATACATATAAGAAAAATGCAAAATCAAATATTTGTTACATGATAAATTTGAATTATATAATTGTAGTTAAGTTGAAAAATATGGATGTAATCAAAGACACAAACTCATTATATGAACACGATGCTTTTTCTTTTTTTCCTTCTTTCTTTTTTTGAATAAAAGTACGAGAGATCGAAAAATCAACATGGATTGCTTTTGAAGTGATTATCGATTATATATTAACAACTAATTAAGCAGTTGGGGTGTAACTTGAGCAATAAAAAAAGACTTGCAATTGTTTAATACCTTTTATAACACATATTACATTTAAAAAACAAAGATACATGTTACAAATTAAAAAAAAAAAAAAAAGTTGGTCGGACATAGATGAATAATAACAAAAGACTTAAAAAATGAAACTTTTTAAGGACACCTTATATAACATATTTTACAATAAAAACTTGGTCATGGTCGTCGTACATGAGGGAATAGAAAATGACTTCAAAAATTAAAATTTGTAACTATTGATTCATTATAAGAATTATTAAAATCAATCTCTATATTAAGACTCTAACCTATATAAAAAATGAAAGGAATGCATGGGTGGGTGTGAGAGTGATTTTGAAATGTTTAAAATCATTTTTGTAATCACTCAGAATTAATTGAGTATACTTTTTCACATGATTTTTATAGCATTAAAATTGACTTTTAGTGATTGAAATATTTTTTTGAGTACTTCTGGAAATGACAAAAATGATTTTAATTATTTTCCAATCACTCTGAAACATATCATTAAAACAATTAAGCCATGATTTTGAAGATACTAAAAATTATTTTAACATTTCAGAAGCACTTCTATACATGTTATAGCAATGGAAATGAATCCCCCTTGAAAAAATGCAACACTCCAACAAAATGAATCTCAACCTCCTACATGCTAATATACTACATGTTGAGAGGATTGGCTATGCAACCACGAAATATTGAATTTAAGTTGAATCTCAGTTTATTGAATTTGAGTTAGGCAAATAATCGATACTTATTTAGGAGAAAATAATTAACTTTTTATTTATTAAAAAATTTACAAACTTACAAAACTACAAGATTTAGGACCTAAATCCTAACATAAGTTTATTATTCACCCAATTTTTTTTAAATAATAACATATTTCTTATTTAACAAAAAAAAGAAAAAAAATTATTCTTGAAAAACTTTATCTCTACTCCATATATTTGAAATTAAATTAAAGATGAAGAATGAAATGGAGAGTAAGGGCAGGGTGGGAGACGAAGTAGCCATCTCCCTACCCACACTTTAATTACCATCTTTAATAAGAAACTTGGTAAAGTAAAGAAAACGACACTCGTACTAAATGTTTGAGAATTGAAAATATTTATTCATCTAAGGAAGTGTTCAAAATCATATATTTTGAAGAGGTAGAGACAAAATGGAAATTTTGACCTACCTATTTACTAAATGACTTCAATTTTTAATAAAGTCTACTAAGAATGTTTTGGAAAGTTTGAAACGTTCGATAACAAATTGAAGCTCGATAGTACATATATAATTATATCAACGATTTTTTCTATTGGATACATGACAATTTGACCTACCTAACATGTCAACATATTTCTTAATTCCATAGTACAAACGCCCCTAGCTAGTTTTATAAATTATTTATATATATAGCTTTTACTTAGTCAATTATGGCAATTTAATTTTTAATCACCTCAATTGGGTCCCATAAAGTCAACCAAATCCAGAATTTGATCAACAAACACAACTCACAAAATCTTAATTACAAATCTCCTATATATTTATTCTTCTTCCAAGCCAACATCATCCCAAAAACTCTTTACAATGGCACGTTTATTATTGTGTCTTTTAATATCCGTCATTATTGTGTTTGGAATATCTTTTGGGTTCTCTATATTGATCTTATGGCTTCTTTTCATAACCAACAAGATCAAATTCGATGTAACCGATGCCACTCTCACCCAATTCAACTTCACCAACAATAACACTCAACTCCATTACAATCTTGGTGTTTACTTCACCATTAGAAACCCTAATAAGCAAATTGGAATCTACTATGACACCATTGAAGCTACTGCAATGTATAAAGGTCAAAACTTTGACACCAGATTGCTAACCCCTTTTTACCAAGGCTCAAGGACTACGAGCTTACTTAAAGGACGATTTGAAGGGCAGCAGGTTGTGGTAATTCCCAACAACACGGTTTCTCAATTAAAGTCTGAGAAACTTTCTGGGTTTATTCAATTGATGTCAAATTTCATCTTTCCTTGAGGCTGAAATTTGGTATCATTAGAGTTAGGCCTAAAGTGGGATGTGGATTCCAAGTTCCATTGAATTCTAGTGGAACTTCTTCTTTTCAGAATGCTATTGGTTGTGAAAAACCGATTAGGACATTGCAGTAGTAGTTACACTATCATCAATATGAATGTAATATTATAAATATAAAGTACGAGAGATGAACACAAAGACGTAGATGAACACAAAGACGTTGTTAACCCAGTTCGGCACCAACCTACATCTGGGGGGTTTTCACCCTGATGAGATCCTTATTATTATTATCAAACTTCACGAAGTTCATAAAGTTACAACACTTGTTATAACATAAGATAATAACTTCAGTAGCACAGATCACTCAGAGACATCTTCTCTGTTGTTATTTGTCTTCACGAATCTCACACTCGCCTGACAAACTGTCTTTACTGTATTCTCAAGAATCTCATATAATAACATGCTCCCCCTGTTTGATTTCTCCAAGATAAATGTTGCGGAAATCTCCCCCTCAAGAGGCACACACGAAGTAAACAAACTTCCACGTCTTGTAGTCTGAACTTGCACGTTAGAAGATAAACAAATACACACTATATGTTTTCTAGCATGACGTACAGAGCGTATCAAGAACACACCTTCTCAGAATATAATGCACGATCATGAAAGCTGCTCACTCTAGGTCAAAACCAATAGCAGTTATATAGGCATACTAAATCTCAAAAGATTTAATTCCTTAAGAGATTAAATTCATTTAAAGAAACAATATCTTTCTTTAAAAACAATATCTTTCCAAGAATATCTCAACAAATAAGGAAAGTATTTCAACACATAAATAATTAAGATATTCTTGGAGAAAATGAATTATGTTAAACCAATTAGAAAATGTAACAGGTTGTGACGTTGATTATTGATTTTTCTATTTTTGAGTTATGTACCCAATTATCATTTGTATTTAATTGAGTTTTTCTGGTTTGAGATCTTGTAATTTGTTAGAGTTCAATGCATCTTTGCAATTGAATCTCTATGTCGACCTACTCGAAATTCGTGCCTTTTAGATCTACTGTGTTGACTATTCAAATTTGCCCACCACAAGAATGTCATTCACCATTGGCAAGTCTTCATCAGTGTCGATCACCACAACATTGCCTACAATTCAAACTGTTGTCGTTCAACTTTCATCCAATTATCTACCGCACAAAAAAGTAATAAGATTTTTCTTTTAAAAAAAAAAAAAGTATCAAGTGACAATATTTTATTGGACTACAATATGTACAAAGTATGTGCATTGATGAAGCATTCAAGTTTTGTCCTTTAAAAGCAATATCAAGAGACACATTGGTACAAAATCCTAGTAGGATGATTTTGTTTTTTATTTTTTTTAAAAAAACATGGTTAAGCCTTAATTGTAAATTGACCATAATATTAACGAAAATTTGTGATTCATTAGACTATTTTTTAAATTAGTTGAATCTAGAAAATAATAGTGTAATATAGGCCTACAATTAAGACCTTGTATGCTAAATGGCCTTCATTTTTGTAGAATTTAATATTTAATTGGGAAAATGAAGTGTCCAAAGTCATATAATTGGAAAGATTTAGAGACAAAAACGAAATTGTGACCTACCTACCCACTATATATAGCCATCCCTTAATGAATTTCATAAAAATAGTTTCCATAGTTTAATTAATTCATGACACACAATTTTTCTCAAAATAATAATTAATAAAGTCTAGTAATAATGTTTTGGGAAGTTAGAAATTTGAATTGCCTCAAATGAAATTATCCTTCATTTGCAATACTATTTATTCATCATATATATATATTTTTTCTTCTTTTTTATCTAAAGGTCGAAATGAAACGGACCACGAACTTGCCTAAAGCCAATTTTGGAGGTCAACAAAATACAAAAGTTCCGATCATAGAACATGCACTTCTATAAACAATACTAATTAATGCCTCACTTTTTTTCCGAGTTCAACAAATCGGAGAAGGGGTTTCTAATTTTAAGTTGGTTGATTGAAGAATATACATGGAATCAATTGAACTAATGTTTAAGTTGGTGACTAAATTTTATTATTTAGATTAAGGAAGCATTAATTGAAAAAGTATTGTGACTGAATAGCTAAATAAAATAATTTGATAATACATACAATCTCTAATTGCTATTAATATGCTCGTCGAGTTAAAATTTTCTAGTGCACCTATCGATCAACTTCACATGTCAAATTATATAACTAAGAAATGTTTTTTTTTAAATACTTATTCATACTAAATCAACCTCAACCCAAGGTGTCTAAAATTTTCCACATAGTTGGATACATGACAAGTTGACCTCTAACACGTCAAACATATTCTTAATTCCATAGTACAAACACCCCTAGTTTAATACACATTCATTTCATTTCAAAATATAATAGCTTTTACTTAATCAAAAGTACTTCTATATTCAATCTATATGGGAGGTTTTAATTTTCTTAAGCACCTCAATGAGCTGGGATCCAAAAAGTCAACCAAAAGCAAGATTTGATCAACAAACACTAATCACAAAATCTCATTACAAATCCTCTTTCTATATATACGTTCCTCCTCCAATCCAGCAGCATCCCAATCAAATAATCTCCCTCGACCATGGCAAGTTATTTATGGTGTCTTTTAATTTCCGTCATTGTTGCTTTTGGAGTATCTTTTGGGTTCTCAGTATTGATCTTATGGCTTGTTTTCATAACCCACAAGATCAAATTCAATGTAACAGATGCCACTCTAACCCAATTCAACTTCACCAACAATGACACACAACTCCAATACAATCTTGGCATTTACTTCACCATTAGAAACCCTAATGAGCGAGTTGGAATCTATTATGATACCATTGAAGCAACTGCAATGTATAAAGATCAAAAGTTTGACACGAGATTGCTGACCCCATTTTACCAAACCCCAAAGACAACGAGCTTACTTAGAGGACGATTTGAAGGGCAACAGGCTATGGCAATCGGCAACAACAAGGTTTCTGAATTAAATTCTGAGAAACTTGCTGGGGTTTATTCGATTGATGTCAAATTTCGTCTTTCGTTGAGGTTGAAATTTGGGATTTATAAAATTGTTAGAGTTAGGCCTAAAGTGGAATGTGGATTCCAAGTTCCATTGAATTCTAGTGGAACTTCTTCTTTTCCTTGGTTTCAAAATGCTATTGGTTGTCATGTTGATTACTAATTTTTAATTATCTGTTTTTGAGTTATGTATACTCAATTATATTTATATATCCTTTGTTTTTTTAGATTTTGTTATTTTGTCAGAGTTATTCAATGCATCTTTATTGAGTTTTGATAAAATGTCAAACAACTTTATCACTAACGTGATAAGATAACGTAATTTATAGATTTTTCTTTAGCTGTCAAATATTTATGTAATAATTAAGATAATCTTTAAAATGAATAACCGAAGACTAAAATCATGTTGGACCCGGTGCTAATTTTCCTTTCATCTATTTATAAAATTGATCTACTCTTCTATAACACAGAACCCTATCTGATATGTGGAATCATCTTCACCCAAACCTTTAAACTAACATTCAACAGAAAATCATATAAAATATAATATAATTTCTTGTACAAAGTAGAGCCATATGGATAACAATTATTTGAATTCACATACAGCTGAATTTAAAAAAAAAAAAAAAAAAAAAGTTATGTTTTATAGCTGATTGTGTATGGAAAGAGTGCTTTAATTACACATACGTACATTAGAGCACTTAGGTACTTAAAGGCACTTAGGCACTTAGGTATTTAATAGGATAACCTTCAAAAACCACTCTTGATTTTAGAAAAGAAATTATCACATCTCAATAAAAACTCAGCCAAAGACATAACCGAATGAAATTGTTAAATTAACATATTTTTATTGATTGTTTGTACAAATCATTATCTAATATAAAAGGGAAATTATTAAATATAAAGAACCTTAAATTCAAGAAACGATTCCGCCCCCCCCCCCCCCCCCCAAACCTTCGTATATGGGCCTTGGGCCGAAATATTAACAGGGCCCACTAACAGACATCTTGGTTGAAGACCGTCACGCTAGCACAGGAAAAGGCAATGTTCACCTACATCTCCCCGCACCGGATTACACAGATACCGGAAAAAAGCAAAAAGTAAAAGATAAAATAGGTAAAATAGTAAACGACAAAGAGGTGTCAAATCCATCGGTCCACGTGGACCCCGCTTTTTTTCTTATTTTAAAAACAGAACGAAGCTGACGTGGCGGGTCATGCAAATGCTGCTTCCTGGACCGACATGTCGTCCATCAGAGTCGTCGTCGTAGTCGTAGTATGTAGTCTCTGATCAGTGAGTGGTGATTTGAATAGCCGAAAAGGGCGTCATCAGATTGTCGTCGGAACATCCTCTATCTTCCGCAAAATCACGAGTAGGCGAGGAGGAGGGGGTGAAGTAGGGAGGCGAAGCACAGGGAGTATGAAACGGGGTCGTATCTTCATCCGTTTTGAGTTTAGGAAAAGGATTGTACTCGAAACATTCGATTATTCCTTCTCTTTCTTCTTCTTCCTTGATAGTGAAAAGCGTTCTTGACGGTCCGCACAAATCTTGCCACTTCTCCAACTCGTCGTCTGCCGTCTCCACCACCACCACCGCCCCCCCTTCGGAATCAACATCAATTTTAGAAATCGACGCGATTTCTTTAGGTTGGATCCGCGATGGGTTCCTCCAAAAAATGTAGAAGCATTTGTCGTTGGGTTCGCCGCTTCCGACGCGTTGAAGATGCTGGCGGCGATAGAGAATGTATAAAATCTGAGCGAGGAGGAATAAGAAAATGAGAACGAAGACGAGGATAAGTGCGGTGGCGATCTTGTTAAGGCCGCCGTCCATGTCTTGGAATTACGGCTGAAGAAGAGAAGTAAGAAAGGGGATATTTTAGAAATATGAGTGTTTATTTATTTTATTTTTATAATTTTAATGCCAAATGGTTTTTTTCGAAAAAGAAAAAAAAAAGAAATGGGGAGAGTGGGATTTAATGATGACGTGGACATGGGGAGTGTGGGATTTAAATTTTGAAGTGGTTGAGCGGGTTATTAATTAAATGAAAAGATGTGTGTTTTTAAGACAGGTAAGACGTTGGAAAGGAACGCCAGAGCTTCCATTTATATTTTATCCTTTTCACAAATTTCCTTTTAATCGATAAATGACAAATCATAATTACCCATTTCAATTTTAATTATACATTAATAAAAATTAAATTTATTATAGGATAAACATAAATAATAATCGATTATGATCTATCACAGTCTACCACATTAATAAAACCTTATTAATAATTTCTATAGTAAGAATTATATAAGAGAATTTGATCGAACAATAGTAAAAACTCAGTTCTAACTTTTAAAATTATCAGATCAAATTCTAGCATTTCCTAAATCATAAGTAAATAACTTAATTTGCAATTTAACATTTATCCTTGTTTTCTTTTATAATATATTTGTGCATCCTACCCTCGTAGACATGCTATGAAAAAAAAAGTTATCACGTTTTTAGTTATAATTAAACAGTTTTGTGACATAATTACTAAAACAAGTTTCTTTAGAAGACAATTAGAAGTAATTGGCTTTAAAACCTTAAGTTTATAAAGTTAATTATAATTTAAACAATATTCTATACTTTTCGAACCATCACTTAAATATAGAATATTGTTAAATTATAATTAATTTTATAAACTTGAGTATTAAACCAAATCGTGGTTAGATAAGGGAGGTTGATTCGTAAAGGTTGAAAAAAAAAACCCTAAAAAAATTATACTTTTCTATTTAAAATTAAATGATACTAATAAATTTTCTATCAACTAACAAGAAATTACAACAAATAACTAATTAAACACTTCTTAACTAAAATTAACAACTAAACTAATTGCACTAAACAAAAACAATCTAACAATTCTCATCATCACATGCTTAACAAATAACCATCCTCCATATATGCATGCTATTTGAAAAAACTTTGGAGAATTGTGTTTGTTTGGAAATTTGCAACTGAAGGTCGGTTGTCGTTGATAAACAATATTAAAGTTTGCACATTTATTACGTAACTTTATTTTCACTTTATTTTTATTTTTTTTATTTTTATCAAGAAACTTTTTCTTCTTCTCTATCTTCACTTTTTATATTTATCGAGTAATTTTATCTTTTTCTCTTAATCTATTTTTCACAATTATGGAAGGATTATATATTATAACCCTGCATTGGTACACCCAAAACCAAATTTACCAACTCTAGACTTTCATAAACTTTTCTCAATGGGTCAAACACCTTCCTTTTAAGTTTGAATTCGATTTATATTTATAACCTAAGAACCTTTTGCGTTTGTATGTGTAGTAATAAATGCATTTGGTCTAGCTTATCTTTCTATTTTTTGAAACAAAAAACAGATAAATGGAAGAGGATCAATAAGTATATACTTGAATATTTAAGGCAGTCGACACATTTTAACATCATCATCATGTTGTTGCTTAATTTTCATTAATAGTAAAATATAGTACACTATTATATTTCTAAATTTTAGTATGTTCTTAAGAAAAAAAAGAAAAAACTTAGACCTTTTGTGATATTTACATGTTTCATGGTTTTATAGTTGGGTTGAGTTAATTGGGTTGAATCTAAAATGTACTTCAACCCAACCCAACTTAATCCCTGAACACCCTATAAAAAGGGATAAAGATGCACTCAAATATCTCAATTATGTTGACACATCTGTTATAACATTGTCGAAAAAGATCGATGTAGTACAAGATGGAGCTAGAGAAGCTCTAAATAGCCAAGAAAGTTGAATTACAACATTGATAACACCATTTTCACAACCCCAATATAGATATGTAGTTGTAAGTTAGTTGAAAAGCTCAACAAACAAAGCTCCCTAGACATTAAAGGCTGGCTGGTTGGGCCATATATTTGTTTCCAAAACTCCTCAGACCTGAAAAAAACACATGAATGGACTTATTCTATTATTAAAGTGAAAATGGCCCAAACCCTAAACCCTACCAGCAATAATATAGTCCAAACAATTCAACCACTCATACACTACTCCAACATGAATTCAATTCAATTGGGTATGTAATTTTATACCCATTACTTTAATTCCATTAAACATTATTGTATGTGGTCCTATTCTTTAAGGTTTTTCCTTTTTCCTTATAATTATGTAATGAGATAATAGAGAAGTAGGAAAAAGGCAAGCACATGACATTATAAGCATATGAATGCCACTTGCATTCCAAAGTGTTTGTAATTTTGTCTCAAAGGGAAGTCTAGGGTTGAAGATAGAGACCCAACAAGACATCAAAAGCCTCACAATGTCCTAAAAAAACCCAATCAAAAGACAAACATTCTTGTCTCAAAGACATATTTATATTCCCATGAGCCCTATCTTCCTTTGTTCTTTTTGACCATATTAACTAAAACACCACATCAAAGAATCCCATTCTCATTTTTCTTTCTTTCCTTGGATCCTTCAAAATTCATTCAACTTACTTTTCAAATCCATACTCCTATAAAGCAGTTATTAATAAGGGAATTAGATCAAAGGAGAGTGTGACAATTCAAAGTTGAAAATTTTGAGGGAATTTAATTTGTTTGTATTATTGTACCATTGATTTTGAAATCCCTTACTTTGATGAAAAGGAATAATAACATATATTTATCTGTGTATATATATATATATATATATATATATATATATATATACAAGACTCTTTCTTCACTCATACATTTGGTTCTAAAGGGGAAGGGGAGAATAGAGACAATGACATTGTGTAAAAGAACCATCCTGTTACTTCCCCTTTACCTTTATTTTTTTTTTCTTAAAGTCTGCAAAAGAGCTCAACTTGTGTTGAAATTTTGTCTCTATGTTTAATCTTTTTGTCTTTTGTAGATGCCTAATAAATAAATAAATAAATATTACAAACTTTCAATTCTTCCTTTGGTGGGTCTAAATTGGAACTTACAGCTTTTTGATTTTGTAGGTGTTTCTAAATTTTTTCTATACTTTTCTTCTTTTGTTTTCTTTAAGAAAATATGCTTAGAATGATGGAAATTGAATAACAAATAATATTTTTTTAAAAAAAACTATTAAAATATTATTATATCTTACATTTTTCAAGTTTATTTTAAATGAAAATTATTCAAATGTTATTCTGACTAAATATTTTGAAAATTTTTGGTTAAGCAGTCTCTTTCTTTTTTTCTTTTCAAATTCATCTATTGAGTATTCTTCCAAATGAAGTTTTCAAATTAATCATTTTTTAAGTACTTATTTATTAAGACTGTTTTAATCAACTAAAATCACTTCTAAGTACAATTTAAATTATTAATTGTTTCAAATGTGGCTATAGAAAATTTTATTTTATTTTAGAAGTATTTGTTTTAAAGTTAGTCAAAACACAACCAATCTCATTCGATTTACTCTACACTAAGACTCCCTTTTGGTTTATTTATTTTTTAACGTTAATTCTTTAGTTTAGTTTTTTAGTTTTCAACTTTACTTAAAAGACCTATAAAGTTATTATTACTTATTTAACTTATAATCTTATCATCGAAGTTTCTCTTTCCACAAAAAGAAAAAAAAAACATTATCTTACCACATATGACTGATGAATACTTTTACTTGTTCAAACTTCTAAAATCTTCTATAAATTAAATCACCAAACAAAAAAGTTAATCATCATTAAGAACGTATTGTTCTTAATCTAGTAAAACCAATTATTTGATTCACATTTGGTTTGTCTGATATAGCTCTATTTAAAACACATAAAGTTGATGAGATAACCACATATTTAATTTGGTTTGTCCGTTGAGAAATTATGTGGAATAAGTTCTTTCATGTCTACGTAGAATATGCATGAGGGTGTTATGAAAATTTATCAACCTAATCTTATTGAGATGTTTTGGTGCTTTTCCTGATTCCACTATTTAGTATATATCTTGTTAAAAAATATGGAATAATTTTCTAGAATAAAAACGACTCACAAATTTTACTCTTAGACGACTCTACTCGCTAAAACATCTTTTAAACATTGAAAGGTTGTCTTTTGCCACTCATAATCTCCTCCATTTTTAGACGTAGTAATTGATAATGATGATCTTAGTAACTTTAAGCCGCCACTTAAATGTTCAACTTCAATTCACTATATTTCTTGGAGCAACACAAATCCACTTTACATCAATTTATTCAACTTTAGATTTTTTTTTTTTTTTTTTTTTTTTGGCTAAAGATTAGATATATGTTTTCATTCATAATTGTGAACATCAATTTTTGTTCACAATTTCTATACTCTCAAATTTTGTTGGTCTCAAACGAAAAATATACTTGCAACCTCACTGGCTGCTGGTCTCACAGATATGGACTCTTTAAAGACTATAATCCGACTACAGTTGCCATTGATCTTAGCGATTTTTGTAACATTTAATGCTTTCTTGCTTCGGCCTTTTTCTCTAGCTCTCTGTAGACTTTGTTGGACCTTCTTGTATCTTCTTGGGCTTAAATGATACGTTATGATAGGGAGATGATGATGGTGCTAAAGAAGATGTCTAACTAGTGGAGATGTTTCGGTGCTACCTTTAATCCAACTCGTATCCTTTTTCTTAAAAAAGAAAAAAAAAAGTACTTTGATGATGAAGAGAAGTTTTTGGAAACGCTTTACAGTTTGATGATGGTCTTTTGATTGAGATAAGTATCTCTCGCGATATGTATATCACTTAAAATTACCGACACAATGATAATATGGAGTAGTAAATATTAAAATATATAATAGATAACCCTTGTAGACAAGTGCTGCTTTCCAAGTGACCTAGTGGGGGTCGATAATTTAACTTCTAATGTAAGTCAATTATATGTGTAAAGGGTTAGGCCAAATTCCAAATAAATCAATCAAAAAGGGAAAAAGTTAAAAAGAAAAAAAAAGAAAAAAAATGACAAAATTTAAAGAACCGCCATTGTTGTTGGAGAATATAAAAGAGAAGAGATGAAGCCCACATATCTTTAGAAAGTGATTAGAGTTCCAAAAAGTTGGCTATGCATTGTGATTTAATGGTGGATTTTAAAAGGTTTCCAAAGTGAAAGAAGCATAATGGTTTCTTCTCTAATCTTAAAGAAGGGAAAAAATAAAAAGAAATTCATTAAATTAAACAAGGGTTTAGGGTTTTATTTTTCTCTCTTAAATATATCTTTGATATCAAAAAATTTAGCTTGTAGCTTAAGTTTTTCTTTATTGTGTTCTAATTGCCTTCTAAAGATCAAACATTTACCCTTTGTTGATCACTTTACTTCATACCCAAACAAACCTAAATGTCTGGTCAATCAAAGAACCATCACAAAAGGCAAAACACCCATTAACAAATTAGTTGTAACTATTTGGTTAAAAGTTAAAGTGTTTTTGAGTTGGTGATCATATGATATACTGATTATTATCATTTTCCTTAATTTTCTTAATTATATATAGTAGTTTATTTATATAACGGTACTTTAATTATTGTAAGAGTAAAAGTTGAGGATACGTGAGAAGAACGTATTATTGAAAGTAATATATGCAATACTTTTTGCTAAATCAAATATATTTTTAGATGAAATCAAGATATATGTAGTTATATATGTTTATAGGACATTATTTATTATAAATCATTAGTGGATTGTCTATGCTTAGCTTAAAGAAAGGTAAGAAAATTTCGAATAAATTATACTTTGGTTTATCACTAACTATATCTTTCTCTATCTTTTGATTTAATTTTAATTTCTTGCTATGTCATTAAAAGATTAGAAAAATGGAACTGTTTTTTTCTGTTTTTATTTATTATCTACTTTGAATATAAATAATTTTGGCTTTGATTTTCCTTTTACTCAAATATATCATCACAACATTTAGAGATTTATCTTCCATATATATTTTTAGGATTTATTCTTTTCTAACCCAAAACACAATACTTTTGTTGCATTTCCACTAATAATGCATCTCATCGAACAAGAACTACTTTTATCTATATATATCAACGATTGATAATACTATTATATAGGTTTTTTAAAAAAATCCTACAAGATAAACTAGGATATTAAATGTATATCTCAAATCTCATGGCCAAAAAACTATGAAAAAACGGATTTAAGGGAAGATAATAAACATTTCATGCACAAAAAAGTAACTTTGCTCATTCTTATAGCACGTTTTGCTTTTATTGAGTTTATTTCCATCATTAGTTTAGAGTGTTAACCTAGATTTAGTTTTAAAAAATTGATTTTAATAGTGAAATGGTTAAAAAAACTTGGTTTTCATTGAAGAAATAATCTTGGAAAAGGGCCTAGACATAGGCCTTCGTTTTTTATCCCCTTAGATGTAAGGCCGTTTAAGACCTTCGGCAATGTTCTTTTTTT
This sequence comes from Cucumis cinereus, assembly GCA_037974625.1. Taxonomy (NCBI): domain Eukaryota; kingdom Viridiplantae; phylum Streptophyta; class Magnoliopsida; order Cucurbitales; family Cucurbitaceae; genus Cucumis; species Cucumis cinereus. The sequence continues at coordinate 15,847,969 of JBBPDJ010000017.1, forward strand.
TTTTTTTTTTTTTTTTAAATATATATAGAAAGAAAAATACTAAAGGTTTAGGGATAATTAGTAGGCCGTATAACGGTTACATTTCAACCATATTGACACATTTATAACGTCTTTATAATATTTCAAACCAAAAGTAGATGAATTATTACAAAGAAGATATAAAAGACGTAGAGGTAGGAAAAGAGTTCAAAAGTCACTAAAAATAGACGACGGAAATCTTCCAATTTCACGAATTGATATAGAAGCATCATAACTACAATTACAAATGTGAGAAGATTTACAAACTTTTCAAAAGATTTAGTATACCATAAAGCATAAAAGAAAAAACGGATATATAATTCAAATAACTTTTGGTGTGAAGCATAAAAGAAACAATTTTGAAAGTGTAATTAATTAGGGTTGTTGAAGCATAAAAGAATCCGAAAATGCATTCCATGTGCCCTTATGCAATCAATGGGCAACCATCAAATCAATTATTAGGAACAACAATCTTTTAGAAGACATGAGATTAAATTTGTGAGCCTTTTAATTAATTATTTCATATCATATCATATGATATAAAAATAATGTGTGTGTGTGTATATAAGTGTCAAATATATATATATATATATATATATATATATATATATATATATAGGGTTTAGAGATACCATTAGTAAAAGGGTCCTTTTGGGAAAAGCTGAACCGTCCAAATTGTTTGAAAGAAAAGTTAATGTGTGCCTGTGAGGCAGAGGAATTAACACACTATACCCACAACCACTCAAAAGAAGAGCTTTGCTTTACCCAAAAGGAGAATCCCACTTTCCCCTATTAATTAGGTTTTTAATTCTTTCACTAATTCCCCTCTGTCTTTATTATTTACTTCTTTTTAATTGTTTCTTAATTATTCATCTTTAATTGTTTTTGCTACTTTTGAGGGAGGAGCAAAACTGAATAAAAGTTGGATTCCATTTTTACTCTCAATAAAAATCCCATCAATTGACAACTCTTTCTCTCACATTTTACTCTCAATAAAAATCCCATCAATTAACGACTCTTTCTCTCACAACCACCGCTATTGTGCTACACGCTACGCAATTCATAATTTGACTCGTCATTAAATATTATTTTTTCGAGTTATAAAGATTTACATATCAACTTGAATACAAATTAAGTAAAGATATAATATCTAGAGACCGACAGTTCAAACTCTTGATCTAAATATATATTATTGTGGTTCGAAAAAAAACATAGAGAATAAAGATTGGCCAACTCCAAGAGTAAAACGTAATTGTTTGTTCAAGTACTATTGATGCTAAGAAATCAACGATGGTTAACAGTCAAATCAAAGTAATGAATGATATGAACAGTTGAGGTCATTTGTATTTCATAGTTAGAGGTGAATTCAACAATAAAAGAAAATGAGAAAATGTAAATAGTAAAGAAATTGGCAAAAAGATTTACGTGATTCACGGATATTTTGTTAACTACATCTACGATAGAGAAATAAGAGAAGCATATGTTACTAAAGAGAAATACCAGATAGTTTTACAAATTGCAGCAAAGTCAAAAGAATTAGTGTGTACGTACGTTTATATATGTCACTTCTACCTAAAACTTGGACCCAATATCATAACTAACACATAAATGAAAAAGAAACTAAGTTTAACATGGGTATCAAAACATGATGAGTATTGTATGTTCGAACTTCTACTACATCATTTTTTTCTTTAAATATTAACCGATGTTAACCAAGTTGGGATATTCGAGATATCATGAAAGTATTATAAATGTGCTAATCTAGTTGCGATGTTTTAGTGTATTTATTGATTACCTCTTATTCTCTGAGTATTTTATTAAAAAGAATTACTCCAACCCAATTGCAATTTTTTAGCAACCCAATTGCAATTTTTGAGTTGGGTGATTTAATAGTAATGAGTTACAAACACAAAAATGATGAAATTAACATTTAGAGTATTATATAAAAAGATAAATGGAAAAAATTACCATGATTTGAGAGCAACGCACAATATTAGAATTTAGAATTAACTAGGCCACTAGTTGTTTAATTAAAAAGTTGCACAACAAACTCTTGGAATAAGAAATCAGGATAAATTCATATAAGTACATTGTCACTAGATTAACTATCAAAACAAAAATGAAGTGGGAATATTTGACATCTATGTATTGCAATAAAGGCTTCTTGTTTCTATTTTTATGAAAACCATGTACGAGTTTAATTTTGTATTTTGTTCTACTTTGAACAAACTACATTTCAAATCAAATCACCATCAATATGAGAAGTCTAATCCTAAAGCTTAGGGTTGGCTAAAATTTATAGGAAACCCTAGGTTAGTTCCTATTAGAGGTTTGGTATTTGCTTGTACAAAGTAGGTCAAAGACAAAACTTCCCAAATTGCAAATGAGATTACTATATATGTTGTTTGGTTTATATATTTGATGGCAATAAGAATCTATAATCTTATATTATTTGTAGATATGTTTGAGCATTTATCTCCTTATGGTTATGGTCTTGGTGAAGTCTAAGATGCATAGAGAGAGAATAGAGAGAGAGAGAGAGAGAGAGAGAGAGGCCCACCAATGTGTTCTACTTAGTGGATTTATTCGAGTAGCCCTAATCTTTTTGAAAAGCCACAAACGACAAATTCTCTTCTTTAGGGTTTTTAAAGAAAAAAGTTGTGAGAGATAATGATCTTTTTATGATTCTAAAGTAGCAACATCTTTAAGGTTTTAAAGAAGGAAGATGCTTTATCTATGTGGGTTTTTTTTTTTTTTTTTTTTTGAAGTTAATTAAATTTTTATATATATAACCCTAAACTTTCCAAAGATGAGAATGTTGGGTTTACAAAAATCAAAGTGAGAAAAAAAGTTATTCTTTTTTTAAAAAAAAGAAGAAAAAAAAAACCATGAAAAGTAGTGCTCTCTTTTGATATTTCTTAGGGAAGATTTTGCTTCTCTCTTCTAAAGTTGTAAAAGTTGCTTCCCCTTTGCACAACCCTTACGTTATGGATCATACCTTAATCTTCTTCACTTTGTGCATTCCCAACGTTCCCCTTTTCTTTTCTTTTTTATTATTATTTTCCAACTTTTCTATTATTCAAATCTTTTTTTATATATATAATTAAGCTTTCCATTCAAACCATTAACCCTAGTTAATCATCTTTTTAAGCAACTACTTAACCTATTTAATATCCTAATTACAAATCATATCTACATATATTTTATATATGTCCACTTACTCATATCTTGATAAACTCTTGAATAGTATATTCATAATTATATTCCCTTCCTTTATTATGTCAAGTTTTCTTCATATCTTTTTTTGCTAACCCTTATCTCTCTCTACAAAATAATAATAATAATAAACCAAACGTCGAGAGGCCAAGTTTGAGGAGATAAATATATAACTCAACCATTGATCAGAAGGTGTATTCAGACATCTCAATTAGGTCAACGTATCTATCTAATACCCTCATGTTTATTCTATCATTAACTTCTTTGTTCTTTTGTAGATCTTTTACATATTTTAAAATAATATCAAGCAATAAATTTCAATTTTAGGGACATTGCAATTATACTCATCATATATAAAAATTAACTAACATAACACAATACAAAAGAATTTACAAATATAACAAAATTTAAATGACATCTTAGAGTCAAAGTCTTGCAAGCGATGGACTATAATTATGATAATTAGAGTCTATATAACATTGACAAATTTGCTATATTTACTATTCTTTTAAAATATTGTTATAAACTTATGTTATTAGTTGTAAAAGTGTTGTCCAATCAACATACCCAATTTATTAATTATATTTGCAGCCAAGTTGATATAATACATGATACATGTATAAAATAAGGTATATATGGCCTAGATATTTTATTGAAAACAAAGGTAAAATTTAACATATAGGTTATATATATAAAGTATAATATATAGCTTTTGCATACCACAAGCATATTTAAAACAATTTATATTGCAAAATCTTTAAAAGTTAAAATCTTTTTCTTAAAGACCCACGTCTGCTTTTTTTTTTTTTTTTTCCTCTGAAAAAATGTATTTAGAATAAAATTAAGTTCCTTAAAGTACATATAATAGCTGTATTGATGCATCCATTACTCTTGACTTTGCCTATAAGGAATAATTATAATTGGAAAGCCACTGGATTTCACGTTCATTATTCGATTACAATTTTATTATTATTATTATTATTATTAATGTCATTGGTTTTTGCTAAATTTGTTTAGAAAATTGTAATGGATGACTTGACATGACTACATTTGGAGCTTTTCAAGTTTTCAATCTACTGTTCATGATTGAAACCCTACTGCTACGTCGATTATTTGAAAGATTGATGTGTCAATTTTATTTAGGGAAGATGTCAATTTTTACTTGTATTAATTTTTCCTCTAAATTTTTAAAATTTTAAATTCTTATTTAAGCGAAATTATTTTTTAAGCAATAGAAAATTTTATATAAAAATATTTTTAGTGAGAATATCTTTTTTAAAAAAAGTGCTTAAACTTTGAACTATAGGATTTTTTCGTTGGGTAGAAAAGACTTATTTTCCTCCAAAGAAGAAAAAAGAAAGGTAAAAATGGACTTTCTTTTGTATTTATCGAATAAAATGTGAAAGTATCCTATGAATTTTGCAATTTTTATATATTCAAATGCCTTTTATATATATATATATATATATTCTTTTTCCCTTTTTCTTCAAAATCCAACTTCTTTTACTATAATTTTCTTTTTATAAATTGCGAAAATAGCTTCTAAACTATGATGGTTGTTGTAATTAATACTCTTAAACTTTCAAAACTAAAATTTATGCTTTGAAAGTTATTCAAATTTTAAAATTGGACTCTCAAACTCACATAATTGTATAAATTGTACTGAATATATAAGTTTGAGGATTCATCTTTTATCGTTTGTGGGTTTAATTTTTACAATTATTGTAAACTCGACGGTTTAATTTTAATACTTTTAGAAGTTTAGAGACCTAATTGTTGCTATTAAAAATTTAAAGGTGCAATTGAAACAACCACCATACTTTAGGTATAGTTTGTACAATTTGTCCTTTTTTTTATTTGATCAAGTTGTTGTGTTTAAGTTGTGAATTAGGTCATTGTTAAATGAATATTATGACGACATATATTCTTTTCTTTAAAAAGTTGGACGTTGAAACCCTCATTTCCATTTATTATAATTTTGTATTTATTAAAGTAATCCAACCAAAAAAAAAGCCAGGTAACTTTTTATTTGGTAATGAAACTTAATCCTTTTAATAAAGACAAATAAATAAGACTTTGAAATTTATATTCCATACTTATTTATTTTTTAAATCTACATCCAACCCTTATTATTTTTGAAGCAGTCACATTTAAACAACTTTATTGAATAATTTATCGTTTATAAGCAATCAATACGAAATCTTTGAACCTTAATGCTTTTATGTAATTTATTTTTTCTCCCCCTCCCCTGTGGCTCTCCTCAAGCCACTTCCTCATCATCTCAATTTTGAGCTATCGAACAACATCCTATGTACTTAGTTTAACTAATATTTAAAATTAGTGGTCAAAATAAGTATAATTTAACTTATATAATATTTCTGCCATCAACCTCATAGATTGAGGTTCAATATTCCTATTCCACATGTTATAAAAAAGAAAAAACTCTGACAATCAACCATGTCCTTAAATACAAACAATGAAAAGCAAATTGAATTTAGAAGGAATGGACATATCTAATATAATTCATAATTATTAATTTAAGTATATAAAAAAAGAATTATTGATGCTTTTAAGGCACAAGAAAAAGAGAAGTGAGAACACAACTGGCAAAAATTTAGGAATGAAGCTAAGTTGGTGAGTACAAATTAAAAAGGGGAGAAGAATAAAGTTGAAAGCCATATCAAACAGTTTGTGATGTTAACAAAAAATCAGACAATGAGGGCTTTGGCAGATGCTTATAAAATGGTTTTGATTCTTTTGGAAGAAGCGCCATTGCCATTCATTATGCACATGAAAACCTTCCTTTATTTAAGTGGATATCAACATCACCTCACCTCAAATTTTGGTGTGACAACGAAAAAACAATTTCATCCCTTCATATTCTTGTCTTTTTCGCTCGAGAGCGTATATGTACATACTTACTAATTAGTTGGATAATCGTTTGAGATGTCTCTTGTGTTACACTCTTTTTAAAAAGAAGGGTTCGGTGAGTTTGTAATGACTTTTAAAGTAACATGTTAAAAAAAAGTAGTACATTGCGTAAAGTGGAGAATTTTCAATGAACAATATATGTGGATCATGTTTTTTAGAGTTCAATTGGAGGATTCATAGTACAAACTTTTAAATGAGTTAGAGAAAAGTAGAGTTCGTAGTGGTAGAGAATGCTCTAAACTCCTTTTGAGAGTACTTTTTTTTTTTTTGCAATGTTCGATTGGAGGATTCATTGTAATTCTTCTACCTCTTTCTTTAATTTGTTTGAGAGTAGATCGAATTTTGTAGGATATTATTTTTGTTTAAATTACAAGATTGATTTTAAAAAATGTTGAATAAGTTTACAATCTATTAGATGCAAAATTGAAATTTTAATTATATGATCATGGACAAAAATCATTTATTTATCTAACTAGATGAAATATTATTTGAAAATGATTTATACTTCTTACTATAAAATTGAAAAACTTGCCTAAGTAAACTTAGCGGTCGGAGGTTCCATTCCTCACCCTACAATTGTCCTTAAAAATTTGAAAAAGGCTCAACAACAACTTTATGGATATATATATATATTTGAAAGTTTGACAACTTATTACATCTTTTTCAATCACCCGTCTAGCAATTTTGTATTGTTTTCTTCTGCTGAACATTGAGCTCTCCTCTAGCTCTATGCTTGTACAACTTTCTTATCTATATATTTTTCGTCTCTAAGGCATGATGAAGGTGCTAGTTAGGGATGTGTCAACCTAATTAACATATCTTGATACACCTACCAACCTCTTTTGCCTTGTATATTCATTAAAAAAAAAAAAAAAACAGAGAAGTTACAAGATTTGTTTCAATCACCTATTGACCTTTCTCGTTGCTTTTACATTGTTAAAAAAACATATTTTGTAATGTATAGTATAAGCAAAGTTTGAAATATCGATGTTGATGAAAAAATCAAGGTTTTAATTTCATGGACATGTTGATGTTTATGGAAATATCAAGAAACTTTGATTGTGGTTTAATTAGATAACAATTGATCGTTTTTAATCCTCTGTTTTCTAAAGTAAAACAATATTTAGATATATATTGTAAATGTTTATTTTATTAGACCGAATGTCTGTTCGAGCTTTTATGAGCTCTGATACCATATTTAATAGTATAAGATTTCATTTCAATTTCAATTGGCTTATATCATATTTAATTTGACAGTACACTCGGCTGCTTTGTGAGATCTACAAAATTCAAACTTTTCGCTAATTATGATGTCACGTCTATTACTCTTAATTAGAACATATTACTCTTGTAACCATTGTTAATGTCACTCACATGTGTCAAATAGTTAAAATTGGTACAGCCTACTCAATGGGACCAAGTTGAAAGATTATTATTTTTGCTTTAGATTATAATATAAGGAATTTTTATATTCCACCATCAGTATGTGTTTTTATAAAGAAACCATTTCATACCAACTGAAGTAAAAAGAATCTGAAACCAAATGGCTTTCCAACACACCTTTATACATAAATGGAGATTAAAAGAGTAAAAAGATATATATTATCATTAATTATATATTCCAACCAAAATATATATAAAACAAAAACGAATTACATCTAAACCCATGGTTTATATATCACTCCAAAACTAGGATTTGATTCCATTTCGTTTTCGATCAATTACAGTTTGAAAGAGAGTCTCCTATAATATATATCAAAATTTTGATAGAGATATCAAGATCAACTACTTTAGATACAACATCCAAATTCTTTTGCGGTTATGCATTTTCTTTGGATTACAAACACTGCGAAGGTGCTATGGATATGTCAACCAATTTGAGATATCTTTATTCTCTTGTACCTTTTTCGGAAGAAAAAAAAAATTTAGATACAAAATTGATCTAGGTACTTTTACCATTTCTCTCTCATACATCCAATGGTATGCAAAGGTGGCAACCACAGGTTATGACCAAATTAAATAATTATATTTCTCTAGGGCAAGGGCGTATCATATATTTTTCTATTATCCAAATATGAAACTAACTGATAAACACACATATATTTCTATATATAATGCACACATATCTTAGAGGAATCTAAAGATCAAAACGTTGTTAAGGAACTATGAAAAACAAAAAATATATATTTATATATATATATATAAAGAAAAAATTAACAAAAGCAAAACAATCTACCCCAAACCTTTTTACTCATGTTTTTTTTCCTTTTTTACATATATTCTACTCTCATAGTTCTTGAATTTGGAAAATAATTCGTCTATCAACTGAATCAAGAAGGCCAACATCATCAATTGATTGATCATTTGCAGCTCTATCTTCATCATCATCATCAATGGAAATATTCAAATCCAAAGCCAAACAAGGCGCAGTTTCTTCTTCTTCATGTTTTTGTTCTTGTTGTTCCTCTTCTTTTTGTTCTTGTTCTTGTTCATTTTCTTGTTGTTTTCTGATAGGAGGAGAGCAAGCTCTTGATCTTGCGCTGAAGCTTTCACAGCTAAGAATAACAATGGCATCAGCTAAAGAAACTTGTTGACCATCAGAGTTTGTGATTCTTCCTCCTTCTATTGCTCTTTTGAAACCCATTTGTGACGAATAATCAGCTTGCTCAACATCTTCAACCAAAAATACTCTGTGGGGGTTTATGGAAACTGCCTCAGCAAATCGCCCTATGTAGCTGCAACTTTGTTCATCTCTTGATCTTTTGTTTCTACAATTATCTTCCATTGAATCTGCGGATCTTGTGGACGAGAAGCTGCTTAATGTTATGGATACCATATTTGATGTTGCTGACCCAAATATTACTCTAGCTAGCTCTTCTGCGACCTTCTCTTTGCCTCTTAGGTCATTGCCTGTTATTCAATCCATTGATCTATTAGTCCATTTAATTTTATCCTACGTCATAGCTCAAATGTAGAGAAAAGAGAGAGAAAATTGACAAATAAATAAAGCGAGAAAGTGTGTCTACACAAAGATTTATATGGTTGAAAACTACTTAGGTCAAACAGATTCTAATAGTGTGAAAGCTACGTCCACATAGATAAGAATATCAGATAATATAGATTACAAAAGCGATAGTAAAGTTAGAGAGTTTATATATAACACAACCCTCTCAACCTAGAATCAAAATGCAAATAACATATGATGTGTATATAATTTAGATACTAAATTCAAGACATTTTCACAATTAACTTCACTTAGTGTGACTTTGAATTTTTTTTTTAATGATCATTTAATCAATTGATTTTGAGTATAATTCAAAAGAAAATGATTAACATCTTTAGACACAAAATTGAAATTAGTTTCATAAATCATATTTATTACTATTTTTTTAAATAAAAAAAGAGGCAAATAAGAACTTTTTAAGTTACAAAATCTAAACGAAAACAACCCTTCAAAAAGTTTAAAAAAACTAAGAAATAGTGTAGCTCTAACCGGTCTAAAGAAACTAAACTCAAAACTTCACGCTACAAAAATATCAAAATAGAATAAAACAACCAATGAAGTTGATAATTGAAAGTATTTAGATTACCTTGAAAAAGCAACCAAGTTTCTTCCTTGAAATCTCCATGGCCCATCTTCCCTTTTCTCCTACCCATCCCAGACCTACATTGAAGAACTGCACTAGCAATATCACCAACCACGTTCTTCTGCCATGGAACCTTCTTCTCCAAAGCATTACAAATCCTCTTGAAATTATCAGAGTTCAACTCCTTGAACCTACTCACATATTCACCCTCCAAAACGACATCACTTCCTGATGATACCGAAGACGGTGTCGAACCATGATTATTACTATTATTGTTATAATTACCACTCAAAACCATCACTTGCTTTGGCTCCACATTTCCCTCATAAAAACGGCAATGGCCATGATGATCATCTTGAAGCTTCTCTTTTTGGGTGTTTCGTAAGAAATCGTAGTGATTATTAGGATGATGATGATCGTACGAAAACCCCGATGCTGAAGATGATGAATTTGGAAGAATACAAGAGAATGATAAACTTTTTTCAGAACAAGAAATAATATTGTTGTTATTTGAATTGATCTTGTGGATTGAATTGCAAATGGAGTTCCACTTTTTGTAAAGCTCTCTGACTGTGACACACTTCGTCTGTTACAAAATAAGAAACAACCAAAGAGATAATGTCAAATAAATAATAAAAATATCTACAAAAATTATTATTATATCGAATTTACATTATTTTGTAAAGATACAAAATCTCTCTTGGCTTTCTTTTTTGCTTTGGGAAATCTATCTCATACTTTTTGAGAGGATGAAATATTCCAAACAACTTTTTAATTCAATTGCAAAAAGGAAAAATCTTTTTCCACGTCTGATTTCCATTTATTAAATGGCAAAAATATGAGTTCATACTTAACCATAGTGGAGGGGTTAGTAATGGAATAATTCCCTATTTATATATATATATAATGTATGTATATATATATATGTATATGTATGTATGTAAAAATTTCCTAGTTACAAACAAGAGCTTCTTTTTCTCTCTATTTATTGGAAAAATAAATTTTTGTGGATTCAAATTTTTGATAGACAAAGTGGAATTCCACAAATTTCCCTTTTTTTCCCTTTTTTTTCAAGAAATCATATCATGACTATTGTTCCACTGACATAAAACATATTATGAGAAAGAATAATAATATAGTATTTTAGTCAATTATCATGAGTTCCCATTATTGAATAGATGTCAAGTTTTGATTTTTTTATTTTTTATTTTTTGGCATTTCATGTGGGACTTATTTTTAAATGGTGGAATTATGATTTAAAGTGTTTATAAAAAGATATATATAATGAAATTAAAGAAGACCTGGTCATTTCCTCCCATTGCTTTCTGCTCATTTTTGTATTGTTGAAGCCATGCAGGTAAAGGAGTTGAAGAGGTTGTTGATTCACTGTTATTATTTGAATAATTTTGTAAGCTTCTTGCTTCTATCTCAAACTTTGCTGAACATTCACCACAACAATTCAGCTCCTTTTCCTCCTCTAATCCAATCTCTTGCTTTTTCTCTTCCAAGGACTGACTTTGAATAATGTCACTACAAGAAATTATAAAATAAAATAAATAAAACCACCAATTAAAACTAGGAATCAAACAAAAATATTTCATATTTGGGGTTTGGTCCATTTCCAAAGATGACTTTTTTTTTTTTTTTATGGGAATTTGGAATAAGTGCTCAAAAACAAAACAAATATTATAAAATTCTCAAAAGGAACATCAAAATAAAACAACCTTTATTGTTTTTCCACACCTTTCTTTTTATTCTAATATTCCTCTTTTTTTTTTTTTTTCATTTTCTCCCCTTGAATTCAAAGTAAAGGGGCTATGAATATGAGAGCTAGCTTTGGAAGAAGGAAAAAAAAGATATTGAAATAGTGAGATTGTGAAAGATAAAAAAAAGAGAGAATATATAGTGATATAACCAAAAAAAAAAAAAAAAAAAAACATGACTTTACCAAAATGAAATTATAATTTTGTCTAACCTGTCAGTGATGAGACTCAACCTGAAGCTGCCTGTTGGAATTGTAAGAGGTTGAATAGCCAATAAAGTTTCAAGAGATGGATTTCCAGTTTTGCATCTCATATAAGTTTGGAATGTCGCAATTCCCATTATCCAAACACTAACTCCTCCTCCTTTTGGTTGATCATAATTCCCATATACTAATTTCCCTAATTCCATAATCATATGCTCCACTGGACAATAACACCCTCTTCTTTGATTACTTGAATGATAATAATAATTCTCTCTATAATCTATACTCCATTTAATATCCCCAACATACAAAATCACCCCTTTCCCTATACAATAATTACTCCTTATCAAACTCTTGAGCTCCATAACTTTCTCATCCACTTCAGTTCTTGACCTATCCCTAAATGATGAAATTGAAAGATTGATAAACTTCACTTCCTTCAAACATTCAGGCACTTCCTTTTTCTCAATCCTCCCAATGGCTGCCTCCACAACACATTCAACACTTCCCACACACTCCCCTACAACAACTAAGCTCCTCTTCTTCATCTCTGCCAACTCGTTAATCACTGCTACAACATCCTCCTCCCTCGCTCGACCAGATGTTGTCGTCGCACCAGCCAGAAGAGTAGTATTATTATTGTCGTTGTCGTCGTTGTTATTACTCGCCATCGTCGTATTGTGTTTGGATTTAGTAGAACAAGCTATATCAATAGAAATAGCTTGCTCTACTTTAGTTTTGACTTGTGTACTAGAGAAACGAGCTTCTCTCATAACACGGCTAACACTAGGGTCATCCAGAATGGAAATAATGAGTTGTTCTAACTCGATTTTAACGGCTAGAAGCGGTTGTTGTTGGTTTTCGATAGATCCACGACGTTGATGAGCTTGAGCACGTTTAAAAGCAGCAACGAGAGCATTAGAGATTGAAGGATGAGATTGATGATGGTGGTGGTGATGAGATGAAGGGGTTAAAATAGGAGGAGTAGAATTAGAAGCAGGAAGACGATTTAAAGCGACATTAAAACAAAGTTCTAAAGCTTTACATTGAAGAGGATGAGAATGAGATTGAAGACAAGCAGTACGAAGAAGGCCAGTAGGAGGAGAAAGCATAGTGCTAGCAACATGAAGAGGAGTGACTTGAGCATGGCCACGACGTTTAGCTAAAATAACAGCTTGTTTTACAACATTTAAAGCTTCGCAAGTAAGAGCTTGTTGAACTGTGCAACCACCTGTTCTCATGATTGATAATAATATTTGGATTTTGGATATGAAGAAGATCAAGAAGAAGAAGAAGGAGAAGAAGAAGAAGAAGAAGAAGAAATTATAGTAACTATAAATGCTTTTCTTGTAAGTGAGGGTAAAAAAATTGTGGGTTGAAAGGGGGATTTATTTGTAGTGGGAAAGTGGAATGCATGTGCTGACAATTAAACAAGAGAGGCTAAGGGAATGGCAGCAGTATCAAAGGCAACTCAGCTTTGCCTTTGCCTTTGTCTTTGTTTTTGCTTTTGGTTTTTTCTCTCTTTCTCTTTTCTCTCTACAAATACACTAAAAGGATAAATATATATAAATGGCATATTTTTTTTAATTTTTTTTAATTTTTTTTAATTTTGTTAAGGTATTTGTATATTCATGGGAAGGGCACTAACATCAAAATCAATATACTCTCTTCATTTTTTTTCCAAGTGGACAACAAATCTTTCTAACAATCTTATATTTTATAGTTATATATACACTCTATATCTCTCTTTTTTTTCCCCACACTATTTTACAAGACTTAGCTACCATTGGGATATACTCTTTTTTTGGTTTTTTTGTTAGTATATGTTCTTTTTTTTTTTTTTTTAATAAGGGTAAGTGGGGATTCATTCATTGAATTAGAACCCTAAAAAAATTACAACAATTTTGGGCAGACAACATATAACCTAAATCAACTTTACTTTTTTTTTTGTTTCTAGAAAAATGATCATATTTTGTTAAGACATATGTGAGAAACACGTACATCAAAAAGTGATTACGAAGAAAACAAAACTTAACTTCACATTGGATTTCATAAGATACACTATTTTTTTTAAAAAAAAAGATATATGGATGGTCGTAGAGGAATTAGTGAGTGCATCAAGATATTTTAACAAAGTTAACACATCCTTAACACTCTCATCACTTACTTGACACTAAAGAAAGTTGTAATAATCAACAAAAAAAAAATGAACATACAAAAACTAGAAGAAAATTGATAATAGAGCCGAGGATAAAGGAGAGAAAAGTGTTATAATTTAACAAAATAGTAGAAACACAATCACATAATTAAAAAAACGGGTAGGTTGATTGCAACAAAGAACAGTCATATATAAGTGATGTGATCTTCCCATAAAAGTTAGTGTGTAGTATAATAGAGTAAATTAAATGATATATGTGTATGGATTTTATTAAATACAGTCAAAATTAAAGAATAGGTCGAATAAAACCCTACAAGCCCACACCATACGTAACTTATTTTGTTTTAGCAAAATTAATAAACCACTAAATTTAATTAAAATCCCTAAAATTTTAATTTTGTTAGATGGAGAGGATTTGATTTGATTTGAAATGAAAGAGTATACAAACACCGATGGCCTGAAAAGAGAGAGAATAGGGAAGTGTGTATGTGTATGTGTATGTGTATGTGTATGTGTATGTGTATGTGTATGTGTATGTGTATGTGTATGTGTATGTGTATCTGTCCAATATTATTATTATATTATTATTTATTATTCATATTGGGAATCAAACACATGTTGAAGTGAGGGCTTTGAATTGAAACCCATTTGATGCATGGCAATCCAATCCAATCCCTTAATTATTATTTTTATTTAACTTTTTATATTATTATTGTTTTTTTTATTATTATTATTTTTTAATTCAACGAACACACCCCCAAAATTCCCTTCCTTCATTCTTCATTCTCTATTCTTTCTTAAAAGCTGCTTACTTTACTTCTCCCCTTCTCTCCTTTCTCTCTCCTATTATTTTATTATATGCATATATAATCCTACCTACATCATTCAATATATATATATTTTTTGTAATTATAACAATTTGTGATGTAATATTATAAAAACAAAAACAAATCAAGCAATTCAAGATTTAATATTTGTTTTGGTTTTTTTTTTTTATATATAATTTATTTTCAAAATACCAAAACGAGAGATCATGAGTTGTACGGAGATATATCTCAAACTAGGTTGACATATTTGTAGTATTCTCATCATGCCCAACTTTTATATATAATTATAAATTTAGTTAAAATTTATACATACATACATATACATATATATACATATACATATATATCATACACACACATATATATATACATATGTATATATAGGGATCAATAGACACACCAAATATATCTCAACTAGATTGATAGATCCCTAATGCTCTTATCGTGGGTCAAAATGAATGATAATACAAGCAGGAAGCAAGATCAATGTCCAAGAAGCAAAAAATAGAAACATAAAGAAGACAGGGTAGAGAAAAGTTTTCCAACTAAACATGATACAAGTAAGATTATAAAATGGCTAACTCTTTGTTGAAATTACACACAGATATTGTAATTAAATTGATTAACTTTCATGTCAAAGATTTGTTTAAGAAAAAATGAAATTTTAAAACCTAGGGTTTAGGGACTCATTAAGTATAGAGATTAATGACACAAAGTTTTGGAATGTTAAAATTTATTTGATTTTTTTAAAAAAAGTATAAAATTTAAAAGATGCAACTCTATCTCTTAAAAAAATTAAATAAACAGAATGTTGAAAATCTCTTCATCTGTCTTTTGTTGTTAAGTGTGTGTGTCTGAATATGATGTCACTCATTTGTTTCTCTTTTTTTTTTTTTCAAACTCTCTGATCTTTCCAAGTGGGAACAAAGAAAGTTAATATTATTTATATTTAAATATTAAAGTACCTATATGTTTTCAAACAAATATTAATTGTGTTGGATGGAAAATACGATTAAAGTATAACGTTGCTAAATAATAAAATGATCATGAGTTTATAAGAAAGAACAACTATTTTCAAATGATACTTTTGAGATAAAACCAAAAACAAAACCATGAGAGTTATACCCAAAAAAGACAACATCATACCATTGTTCATATATCTAGAGGTCCATTTTTCCCAACAAAATGTATAACTAAACCAATCAATCTATATACCTTTTGATCTAAAAGTGTGTCGACCTACATTAGATATCTATATTCACGTACTAATCACTCGACTTTTGTTCCACTAAATGATTGTGAGACAATATTTCATGAATAAGTGGATAAAGTTGAGTAACAAGAATTTGAAGTGCATGGATCTTCATACATGAAGCTAAGTGAAAACTTTCGAGTTTCATTACTGATCTTGTTTTTTTTCTTTTTCTTTTTTCTTGTTTCCTTCTTTTGTTATTTTTGTTTAAAAATTGAGCCTACTTACTCTTTTTGCACGTCTATATATTACTTTAAAAATATTCAAATATTTCTTAAACAATCTTACAATATTGCATATGTACATATTTTGTGGCTATACTATCACAATTTTTAAAATAAAAATTTTTGGATATTGCCAAAACCGAGACTCAATTGGCCTAATCCTTGTACTATCAAACTCAAAGCTCGATTTCTCCCCTCCACATATTAATTCAATACTTGTGTAAAATATAATATAATATAATATATATATATATATATATAAACCAGAAGTTACCTGATATTACTATATTATTATTAGTTTACCCCTGTATAAGATAAATGGCTAATATATTGCACCACAGTATGATTATGAATTTAAGCAACAGTTGTTAACACAGATATCATAGTATTTCAAAATTGAAATTATTGCTTCTTTCATTATACATGAAGCCATTGAAAAAGAATAAAGTTATGATTACCTCTATCAACATATGGATCCATTAAAACCCACAACACATCGAAATTCTTTGGATGTTATTAGCATTTTTCTTTTTGAATTACTAACCCCATCTACATCAACACAGGAAAAACATATATTAAAAGCGAAAAAGAAAAGAAAGAAAGAAAAAAAAACAAAAGAAAAGAAGTTCTCTCTTTTGCCATCCGCCATTGCTAAGAAATATATAGTAATTTCTCCAACACAACAAACGAGAGAGATCTGTTTTTTCATTCCTCAATCATCTTCAACTTTAACCTTTTTCTTTTTTCTCTCTTTTCTTTTTTTTTTTCCCTCATTGTTTTGACACAAAAAAAAAACTAATTGACAGAGAATTAGGAAGAAAAAAAAAGTAGTTTTCATGTAAAAGAAAAAAAAAGAAAGAAAAAGAGAAAATGCTCAAACAATCATGGAATAAAGATTAAAGATGGTGCCGATCTAAAGAGACTTCACAGTCACCTATGCATGAGATCGATTTGATTTCTTTGGGGTCATCGTAATTAATTAAGATATTATTATTTAATTAATAAAACATAATAATTAACATGCAAAAAAATGTGTTATCTACATTTTAAACTCCCCTTAACCTTTTTTCTTTGCTTCATATCTAGGGACTAGCTGCATTCCCTCAAAAAGTTTTCCCAACTGTTCATCAAATTCTTACTTTATTACCACTTTATTAAAACCATTTTTTGTTACTAACTTCAGGTATTATAGCCTTAAACTTGTTATTCATAAGTAACAGTAGGTTTTATTAGGGTTCTATGTTGAAGAATCATCATTCATGCATTAGAACAAAATCTAGTTTTTTTTTTTTTTTTTTTGTATTGAAATGAGAGTACTTGATTCATTAGGCAGGGTCTATTTTTTATTTAACTTTTTTTCAACAAGATACTTAAGGTCGAAGGATTAGTAGACACATCTACCTAGATATCTTAACTAGATTAACTCATATTCAACTCGATCATCACGCCTTAGATTCAAAGTGATGTGTTGATTTAAAAAAGTATATACAAAGGGAGAACTAGAGATGAGCTCAAAGTTAGATAAAAATATGACCTTCAATTATTTAAGTAATCACACAGTAAATGCTTCACAATTACAAAAAAGAGAAGATTTTACACACCAAAGAGCGGATGATACCTAACTTTTTTTTCGAAAGATATTAATTAATGGTTCAAATTTACACAAAACTCAACAACTAAATTTTGGTGGCTAATTACCATTTGAAACCAAAAGAAAAGGAAGAATTAGGGTTTTCGGAGAGTAAAAGACAGATCAGTTGGTGAAGTGAAAAAAAAAATATTGGAAGTGATTATAATAATTGCAAAAAGAACTATAGAAACTTGAATCCATAATGTCTGTAGGGACTCAAAAATAAAATTTTCTTTTTTTAAAAAAAAAAAAAGATAAAAATGCAGTCCAAGTCCAAATGCAAGAAGTACTTGTGCCATAACTGTACATAAATATTTAAAAATGCTTTTGGGTTTGAAGCTAAGTGTAATCCCTTGGTCAAAAAGTTAAGTTATAGTATCCATCTTTGTTGTCCTAAAAAGACATACAAAGAGCACCCAATAATTTGAACAACAGAAAGCATTCTATGGAGTTTAAAATGCTCCAAAAGGAGTGTTTGAATATTGAAAAAAAAAAAAAAAGAAAAGAAAAGAAAGAAAAAATAGAAGAAGAAGAAGAGAATAAATGTATTTGCTTCATATGCACCCTAACTCCCATGTCTTTCTGTCTCCATTTTTTAACTTTCAAAGAGTAACCATAACAAAAGCTAAATCTGTATACTCCCAAATCAAAGTGTAGCTTCAAAATGAATATATAGTTTATTTAGATATCATGGGTCCTTTTGAATATCTTTTTTTTCATAGGAGATAATAATAATAATTATAATAGAAATGCATATATATATATATATATGATTGAAATTATGGTTGGTTGGGTATTGGTTTAGTTAAAGGAAGGGGGGAAAAGCAAAGGGGGCAGTGTGTGAGAAAAAAGTTGATATTTAAAAGCAAAATATGGCATTATCTACTCAAAAGGGGTGCTCATTTATGCTTTTGAGCCTTCAAAATAAGCATCTTTGGTCCCTCTACGTGGCCATGTGAGTTAAAGCAATAACCCCAAAACCATATTTGTATTTCTTGACACTAAATAATAAAAATACTTACAAAAAAAAAAAAAAAAAAAAAAAAGTGCATACAGGGGCTTAAAGCTTACGAT
>JBBPDJ010000017.1:15866951-15910539 GCA_037974625.1 Cucumis cinereus
GGGGAAAGTTAGTCCAATTTTGAAATGACAGGCTTAAGTTAGTGTAAAGGTTATACGTACCACCCCACCCCACAAAACTACTTTTCCCAAAAGTTTTACTATTCAAATTATTAAATAAAAAAATTAAAAAAAAAAAAAGTTATCTTCCCTTTCCAACTATATTAATTCAATAATAATGCCACTTAATTAAACTCTAACATTATTATTATCATCATCAACTTTAATCATTAATCTCTCCCTTCTCACTCGACCGCTCCCAGCCACTCACTACTTACTTAATCGCTTCATAATGATATAGTAATTAATTAATTTACTTTTTTTTTTTTTTACCAATTGAGATTATTAATAATTATAATTTGTATTATAAATTATAAGCATCATTTTTCTCTTTTATTTAATTTGTTCGATAGTTTGGGCTACAAAATAGTGCCTAAAAGGCCTGTGATGGTCACAGCCATGAAGGACTTGACAAGAACCATCTACAATAGTTCTTCTTCTTGTCTTGTCCAGGATATATATATATATATATATATATATATGATGTGTATATATTCTGCTTTCAATTTCCTAACTAGTCGTTCTCATCCTTTTTAATATTATTTAATATCATTTACACGTTTCCATCCTGTTATCTAACCATTGTCCATCTTCTCAAAGCATAATCGTCTTATCTACACTAAGCTCTGAACAATCGACCAAATTATTGCTCAAAGGAAACCTATGGATATCAATTTCCAAATGTCTTCTGTTAATAATTATTGGACATCTCATTTGGATTGAGGTGCTTTTCTAAAGCACTTATGATGAATGAAATTTTTATGATGAAGTCAAAATCCTCAAAATTTCATGTTTAAAGTTACCGGCCAACAGAAATGGATTTTGAATCCAATGAAGAATATGATCAAGTTCTGGACATCTAACAGGTGGCATTTTACTCGACTATTCTATCATCATGCCTTCATATTTTGAGTACAGTAACAAAGATTTCAAAGAAGAACAGTCAGCCTCAAGATCTGTTGAAAGAACCTCTCACTCATAACCTTCACCTTTTTCAAACTTGGATTGGTGAACTGCCTAAAAAACAAAAGAAACAATGGCACTTAAAAAGGAACCAACCCAACTGAAGATAGTTTTGAATTGAAAACCATTCCTAACCATATCCTTGGAGATTCAAGCTTCAAGCTCAACCTGCCACCAACGAAAAGATCAAATTTTTTAAGCAAATTAAATTAAATAAATGAAATAAAAACAAGTATTTTTTATGGGTTTAGAATGCAAATACAGAATAGTACAATGAGTTAATGGTGCTCATTCCTCCTCTATTCATTACCACATACCGTACATGCTTTCTTAATTCTAAAGTGAAAGCTATTCTATAAACAATGGTCCTCCTACATTATAATGACCCTTAACTTTATTTTAACTTCAATCTTGCAGTCCCCCGTAACATTCCTAAAGAATCAAATTCACAAGTAATGCATCAAAATCAAAAACCTCTTAAGCGTTACGTGTGTCAGCAATGCAGTTCTGAAATGATTAGCAACCACTGAATTAATATGCATCCCGCTTGGCCATTTCAAGCACTATACCCTTCTAATCTAAACTGAACAACAAAAGCAAAGTTGATTAAAATACAGAATCTTTAATGAAGAAAGCCGTACTATGTACCCTGCCGTTGGTCAGAAAAAAACATATTAAGGGCACCTCTCATTTCCACCGGTAATCCTAGAAAGTAAAGTTGAGTAATGAAACTTACATCAGAGCCTCCAATGGAGCACCAGCAGTAGCGGAGGCAGGGGAAGGTTATTATTCCCTAAAGGTTTCTAAGTAAAGAAATAATATGATATTTTCCACTTTGGAATAAATACTCAACCCAAAAGATCTCATATCACTGGAGATATAAGCACATATCAAGACTTTGTTTGCATTTCTAATGTTGGTAGCCCTAGGCGCTATGAAATAATCATAAAGATATCCTAAATTACTGCAGAAGAATAGAAAATCACATTTACAGAGGAAGAAAGGTCAAGGTAGAGAAATAGATGTCGACATTGTTAGGTCGTAGAAATTTGTGGATGCATAGTTCTAGAATCGCCTTTATCATCAAAAGAAAACTCAAATGTTTTTATAAGGAACTCAACTTCGATTATGAACAAATATAATGAGAGTACTATAAAATATGTAAAGGAAGAAAAAAGAATGGTGTATTAGTGGATACAAGAAATTGAAGTAATAGAATCAGGTTAAGGAAGAAACAGAAGCGGGTTACAGAAGTACTGACTATGATAGCTGACTAAGAGTTTAAATCAAGCGTATTTGAAGATCTAGGGAAACGAAGAACACAAAAAAAATTACAGGAATGTTGAACTTACTGGTGTTTCTGGAAAGAGAGCAAATTGAGATGCTTGAAGTGAAAGAAAGAGCGAGGCAAAAGGGATAGACTAAAGAATTAACCATGGGCCCAATAGAAGCCCACGAGACCCAGTAGAAGCTCATGAGGCCCAATATAGACAATAGATACAAGCAACAACAAGCCCTATTAAACCAAATAAGATTGCCTTATGGATATTAATAACATTGCCTCTCTACTTAAATTTTTTAACCCATATTCACCATTATAAATAAAAAAAAAACATTAAAATTTTTAAAATAAATTCAATCTTGTTTGTTTTAAAATTGGTTGGCATTTTATTTATGAGCATTAGATTTGCATTACACATTCAGTTTTCTCTATCAATAACAAAATTAGAACATTTAAAATGACATTTATTTCATTTTTATTATTATTATTCTTATTTTTCCAATTACAAAGTTAGCCTTTGCCCCCAAAAAAAAAAAAAAAAAAATTATAAAGAGTCACTCTTTAATAAGTTCTTGATCATTCCCTTATTTATTTTTTCTTTTTTATTTTTTTTAGAGAAATATGATAATTTCCTTTTATTTCTTTTTTTTTTTTTCCTATCTCCAAAAGACTCCTTTTTTTATAATAAAAGTTTACCTTTTTTAGGCCATATGAGTGGTCCATAATTTGATGAAAAAAATTGTTTTCTTAACCAATAAGTATCCCTAATAATAAATGATAAATCAATTACACATTATATTAATTATTAATAATTTCAAATAAATATATTATTATTATAAATAGAGAAAGAATTTCACATCTTGTTGTTTAGCTAAACTAAGATTATGCCTTACTAAATAAGTATCTTTTTTTTTTTTTTTTTCTATTGCTAGAACTTTTAGACAAAATATAAAAATAGTCTCTAATTTATTCAGTTATGTCTTAAGAGTCCTTAGCCTTTAATTAAAATACATTATTCAACCTTCATTATTTTAAACACTCTCACG
Organism: Cucumis cinereus; assembly: GCA_037974625.1. NCBI lineage: Eukaryota > Viridiplantae > Streptophyta > Magnoliopsida > Cucurbitales > Cucurbitaceae > Cucumis > Cucumis cinereus. The sequence goes on from JBBPDJ010000017.1 coordinate 15,870,300, forward strand.
TTACTTTTTATTAACATACAATACACATTTGTCATTCAAATATTATTTGACACGTGGTATGTCTAATTAGCTTACTCATGTTAATTAAATAGAAAACTAATAACCTATATGCATTATATTAACAAATGTTAACAAAAAGGGGAGGGGATGGACTTCATTGAATTTTTTTATATATTAATAACCTATATGCATTATTAAATTCAGACTCATTTCTTAATCCTAACTAAGTTATATGAATAATTATAAACATTTTTTTTACATTAATTAGGTTTTGTTTGCCACTTGGCTTGTGATAGAAAAGGAAGGAAATGGAGACACAACACCTACTAGTTTTGTCCATAGTCTAGTCAATATATATTTGACATGAAACCCACTCGAGCAATTTCTTTTTCTTTTTCCTTTTCAAACACCATGTTACTTAATAAGTCGAACATCTAACTTCAAAGACGGAAGTGTAATTTTAGGTCATTTAAATTAAAAATATGTAAACTATATACCAAATAATGAAATTTGTAGGGTTAACCCTAAAGAATCCAATTCCTAAATAAAGGAAAGAAAAAGAATCCACCACTACTTGTGTTTGGAGCAAATAGTAATGGATCCTAGTGCAGTCCATAGGAAGGGCATATATAATATGGTTCCACCATTAACACACTACTTTTTTTTTTTTTTTAATTACATTATTGATTTTAGGAAAAAAAGAAAAAAGAAAAAAATAATTCCTGTTTTTCCTTTGTTTTAGTTGTTGAGTTTGTATGCTTAATGAATTACCCTTCAAAACTCTTTTAAATTGTTAAAACACTTCCACATTTGATAACTTTAAAGCAATTCCATTTTTTTTATTAATTTTTTTAGGGTAAAATTTTCGTTTTTTTTTTTAATTTATAAAGTTTGTTTAGAGATAGAGATTTAGAATAATTAAATTAAATTTATATGTGGTACTATTGTCAGACTCAGAACATGAATTTCCAATTATTATTTGCTATAAAAGAATATAAAATAATGATGATGATGATAATGATAAAAGAAAATGAAATTTGCGGACTCTTCTCCTGAATAGACAAGTTCACATGCTACCCCAAATTATGTTTTGAAAGGAGTTGCTATAATTAACCAAAATTTAAATTTAAAAACTTTTTTCCTTTTTTTCTTCATAGCATAGTTATCGTTATCGTGGTCTGTTCGAACCGAATCGAATCAAACCAAATCGAATCACTTTTTCTCTCTTCCATATGATTGTTGAATGATGCTCATTCATAGTCTCCTACACCTACTTTTCTTTTTTTATTACTTCTTTACAAAAAATTTCTAATGTATTTATTCATCTATTTACTCTCTAATCACCAAATTAATTATACATATTAAATCTCTTAATTGATAGGCAACCACCACAAATCTAAGTTAATAAAATACAAGTCTTTATTGTTGTTTCTCTCTCTCTTTCTCTCCTCTGTTGATTAAAGTAATATTTATAATATAATCTTTTGAGTTTACCTAAACATTAAAAGTCTTAATATAATTATAATAACTTCAACTTTTTCTTCATTAACTCCCATTCAAAGCTTACCTTTTCTTTTTCTTCGATTTATGCAATTTCTTTTTTATCTGTTAGGTGTGTGCTAAATCAAGTAGCTATGTAATTAAATGTGTGTATTTTATTTTATCATAAAAAAAAATTGAATTAGAAAATAAGCAAATTTGTTAATAATATTTATATATATAATTCAACTGTAGGACACTCATAATTACATGTAAACTTTCAAATTAACCATTTCCTTCTTGATGTGAAGCAAATTTGAAATTTTAAAAAAAAAATATTCAAAGTTCTGGGTACGCTTACTTGTTGAATCAATAATATTCATACCACGTTATAAATAGGTCACTGAATTGTTTTTGTCCTTCTATCGTTGTACTTCAACCGTAACTAATCTACTACATATAACAGGTGTAATATGTCTCATTATTTATTTAGGGTTATATTACAAGTTCAACCTTCATTCTAAAAGGTGTAGCTTTTGCCTCTCAATGCTTCGCTATCACTCAAGACTAGTATAGGAATTTTGTGATTTTTATAGCGGTCGGTCGACAGAAAGCTTAACTAGAAGTGATTAATCTCTTTCCAAAAGCCTCTTTTAAAATTAAAACGATCTTTGTTTCTTTCAATTGCTTTTAATTTCTTGATAGCCAATGAAGAGTTAAGCAGTTGCCCTTGGTTGTATTCATGAAAGGGGTAGCTTCTATAAATTAAATAATAATTTATGAAATAAAAATGAGACAATTTTCCATTACCCACAACCATGTGGGTGTGACTCAAATTTTTCTTGTTAGCATTTAATTTCATAATCACATGTTGTCTTCCCACAACCTTCATTATCAACCACCCCCACTTTTCTCCCTTTTTTATTTAATGCACCAAAACCATCCCTTTTTCCTTTCATTATTAAATATCTCCCCCCTGCATTACATTTTGTCTTCTTCTCATTACAATTAAATTATTACATTATATTTTTCATTCTTTTTAATTAGAAGAACCACAAAAATTATATTTGGCTTCTAAATATAACTCTCAAATTTTGATTAATAAAATTCATTCAAATATTATTGAAAAATATATATATATTGAAGACCAATCATAAATCTACTCAAGCTTAGAGTAAAAAAGTACAGGAAATTCAATGAAGCCATTCAAATAGTCATAATAGTCAACTCTTACAATAATAATAATAATAAAAAATGTAATGACTAAGAATGTAGCATACCTACGTACAAATCTTCACAAAACAATAACTTCAACGGTACAAAATGTTAATTACACACACGGTTTATTTTCAAATTATAATAAGATGAAATAAAATTTGTCTCTACTTAATAGAACAATTATTTTTTTCCATTAAAAAAATACTATGTTTGATAAATTTAGTTGATCATTTTATTATTATTATTATTTTTCATTTGAACCATTTTTTTTATTAAATTGCAAATTTAGCCTACATAAAGGAATGTTAAAATTTAGTACTTATGATTTAGAAATTAGACTAAATTTTAAGTTTATCCAAACAATAATACTTATGGTTTTAAAATTATCATTACCAATGTTTTAATCCAATTAGTTACATATGTTAATTTGTCAAGATAGTTTTTTCACAAGAAGAAGAGGAAACTATGTTAAGATAGTTTACGATAGTTAGACATTAAAAAAAATCAATTTGATACTCAAAATTCAAAATAAACTATGAAAATGAGAGAAGGAAGAGAATAACGGCTATTTCTTTCCTCATTCATGGGGATGAATGTAAAATTGCAATATATATATATATATATATATATATATATATTATAATGATGAAATTTGAAAAGAGATTTACTTATAGGGATCATTATCTATTACTTTTTAACATTCTTTTCTTTCTTCAAATTATGAAATATGAGATATATCATTACAACAGCAACGAATAATTATTACAAGAAAGTGAAAAAAAAAATGATTTTGAATTCATCTGAACGCCGCCGCTGCCAAATTGAAACCACCGCTGTAGCTCCGACCGCTAGCTTAACCGGCCACCCACCGACCAAATACCCGAAGTTAGAAAACATAAACATACATACACCAACACGACATCGTTTCTAAGTGCAAGTCTGTTGCCGAAATCCCAATCTTTCATTCACCAAATCGTATTCCACATAGAAATTCTGCTGCTGGAAAGCCCCAAAAATCACAGACGGCCCACTGCCGCCGCCCGCCTCCGTCTTATGCGTTACTACTGTCAAACACGCCACGCCGGAGCTACTGACTAAAGCGAAATAGTTATTCAACGGCAGAGCCCATTTCGCTCCACCTTTGAATTGGAAAATCAACTCCGGAAACTCTATCGATTTCTCCTTCGAAATGTCGAAACACGGCCGTAATCCGGTTACAGTTTCCACATCGGTGGCTCTCGTCCGATTTGCCAATTGATTCTCGAACTCTTGCGCCACCGCCTCCAAGACTGGTTTGTCCATAAACGTGAAGGTGGAGCCGGAATCGATGATAGATCCGCCGTTCCCGTCGGGGCCCGGCACTAGATACTTGTATGGCACCTTCACAGCCTGGTTTCCGACGATGATTTTCCGTATGTTTAAGTAATAGTATTCTTTAAAAGCGTGGTTAGAAACAGAGGGGTTCTGCCGGAATGGAGTGTAGGTAAGGCCGCTGGTCTTCACGCCGGTTGAATCTAAAATCAGCTGGCCGGAATGCGGCGAGTCGTCGAATTTCCGAGACGCAAGGCAGTAGGCGAATTTCTTGAGACCCATTTGCGACGGGAGCGATTCAGATCCTCGGCCAAATCCGGCGATTCCAGAGGGCTGATGGATCGACAAAAACGAACACCCAACAACAAAATTAGGGATTTTTTTATCAGGAAAATCAAGCGTTTCCGATAGCAAAAGCCCAGCCGTGGAACCGGAACCATATTGAACAACGTAAGCAGGGCAAGTTTGGGTACAGTTCTCTGTTTTTGGGTTACAACTCCGGCACTGAGATTTGACATCAGGACCAAAAATCCAGGCACATTTGGGATTTTGGCAACCGACAAGCTTAGAAGAGGAGGACAATTTGGGAACAAATCTGGGGATTCCGGTTGGATCTATTTTGGGGAAGGAACATTCAGAACAGAGATATCGGGAAGTACAAGGGAACCAAACGAGACTACTACCTGTATCGAAGATCAAATGCAGAGTCTGTTGTGGAGTGCCAAAGCTGAGTGGAGTAGAGTAAGCTCCATAGCTATGGGGGGAAAGAGGGGACTTGGAAACAGAGTTGGATTTGGGGGTTTTTATTTGATGGGCTCTGTTTTGGGAAGCAGAGGCGAGGGAAGTGAGGGCTTGGAGTGGATCTGAAGAAGAAGGGTGGGGTAGAGAGTTGAGGGGGAGGGTGATGGGTTTGGAGTTGGCAATGGCGGAAAGAGAGGAGAAGAGGAGAACGTAGAAGAAAGAGAGAGGGGAAGGAGAAGCCATTGAAGAAGCTTGGATTGACTTGTTCCTAGTTGTCAATATAATGGTGTGATATTATTGTGGATTGGAAATGTATGAAGGGAATGTGGAGTTATGTTGATGAGAAGGTTGAGAAATGGGGATTTGAAGTATAAATGGAGAGGAAGAAGGGACAAAGCGGTGAGCTGGAAGCAGAGTAGCGGTTTTAGAGAAGAGAAAATAGTGACAAATGAAGATAAGCCACGTGGAAAACACATTCATAAGAACTTTCACGGTCACGGTCACGGTCACGGTCACAGGATACAAGACACAAGGGATCTTTTCGGCCGTTGGAACTTCCGAGTGAGGAACATGGTTTGGTTTTCTTCGGTCACTGTCTACCTGCTAGTGCTAGTGTATGAGGTATAGGTGCATCTGTACATACTTCTTTTTCTTTTTCTTTTTTTTTTTTTGACATTTTCGCAAAAACAATAAATCTGATTTATGGACTTTAATTTTTTCTAATATATCTTGTTAAATTTACTATAAACACATGACAAATTGTCACGTGATAATTAGTTTTTTTATTATTATTCTATTTTAAAATGTAATATAAATATTCATGTATAATATAAAATTTTAAAAGAAAAATTATTTAAAACTACGTTACATTTGAGTTCCTAAATTTCCAAACCCAACAACTTACTTAACGTGGTTTTTGGTCCATTTGTTTGTCCCGTCTTTCTCTATATATTCATTGCAAAGGGAGGGATTCTTCATTAAGAAGGTTTCCTTTACTCTCTCATTAGGAACTATATATTGGAATAGAAAAGGAATAAAAAGCAACCACTTTGACATGAGAAAGATGAAAGTGTGACACTTTTTAATTATCAATAACCTTTTGCATTTGTAATCTAATAACATGATTATTTAAGTTTTTCATATTTAATTCCCTAATTAAGTTTTTAACTAACCACTCTTCTTTTTTTTAAAAACTCATTTTAACTAACTTTCGTACCAGTCTTTTAGGGTATGTTTGGTAACGTTTTCGTTTTTTGTTTTTTTGATCTTGTTTCTCATCTTTTAGAAAAGAAACTTGTTTGATAATTGTTTTCGTTTCTCGTTTCTAAATTTTGAGAAACATTTCTTAAAAGTGGGTCAAAATCGAGAAGGAAAAGGCAAAAAGATTTATCTTGTTTTTTTTTCTATTTCTATTTTATTATTCCTATGATTAACTAATAAGAGCTTTAGGTGTATTATTTTTAGACACCCATAATAATAGTTTTACCCTTGCAAGTCATGTGTTCAAATCATACTTCATGCAAAAAAAAATTGAAGAATTTGTTTAAGCATTTCTTTATTTTTTTTCTTTTTCTTTATTAAATTTTTATTTAAAAAATTACCAAATATTTATATTTTATTTTATTTTTAAAATTAAAATTTTTCTTATATTGAATTTTTAATATGTATATTAGTTCTTTTATATTCCAAAATTTCAAGTCCCATATCGACACTTTTATTTTTATTTTTTTTCTTTTTATGACAAGAACGATCCAATTTAGACAACATATAAAGGATATGATACAACTTTGTTATTATATTTTTGTTGTGATTAAGATTTTCTTCTGTTAGATGACATAATCTTTCGATAAAATGATTTTTTTTATATGTTTAATGTACGACACATACATATATGTGTATATATATTGCTGCAAAAAAAAAAAAAGAAATAGATATCAAACACATTTATGTTTCTGTTTTTTTTTTTTCAAAAAATAGGAAACAATAATAGTTATCAAATATTGTGATGTTTTTTGTTCTAAAAAAAGAAGAAACGAAAAACAAGGAATATGAAACGAAAACATTACAAAACAGACTCTAAATTATCTTTTACTTTATTATTTAGTATTTTTTTGGGTTCATACTTTTTTCTATTCTTTTTCCGACTTTTCCTCCCCAAATATTCATATATCTCCTTTTTCTTATCATTAAAGGACACACTTTATGTAGGAAGAATTTTCTTTCGTATCGGTTATATATGGAGAGGATGAATAGGTTCGATGCTTCCGAATGAAGAATGTATCATTTATTTACTTTTTTTTTTTTTTTTTTAATGTATAAAACCATGTTTTTTGGCACTGAAAAAGAGGAAGATTAGGTACTATACATGAAAGTTGTCATTCATTTCATTTTCATATCTTAAACTTTGACTTCCCACATGAAATTATGGAAGATTAGGTACTATACATGAAAATTTTCTAATCTCGATTATAAAGTCTCATTAACTAGTTGGATATGATACTAAATTTATCAAAAATAAAAATAAAAACTAAATTAAATTATAGAAACCCGTCGTGATTTGTTTACAAAGTATGTGTTTTGGTTTATATGTAAGTACTTTGAAGATTAATATATGTGGTGATTATACCATATAATTAAGCAGTTAATGTTTCAATCAATGTTTTCCAACAAAGAGACAACGGATGAAACGACGTAGTTGTATTGATCATTCATTTTTTTCAGGAATTATGAAATTAAAACAAACTGTATTCATTATTTGCAATTTAAACAATTCAAGTCCAAATTTATATCCCTTTTTTGTTTCAACCACCTTTTAGTTGTTGAATCATTTAATTTAATTTGTGATTTATCTAAATCAATTTTGAAATTTGTGACCAACCACCTTATTTATTTCAATTCAAACATGAATAATGTATATGAACGAGATGCAAGGATAAAAACGAAAGAAAAAAATAAATGTACAATTTTTCATTTTGGATTAAATCTCAACGCTAATCTTCAACTTCTAAGTTTTTCTCTACTTTGGATATGATCTTAGTTTCTTACACTTTCAACTCCCTTCTATATTAGTCTCTAAACTTTAAAAAGTCTATATAAATCTTCAAACATAAAAATTTTAACTTTTTTTCTTTTTATAATACGTGAAGTGAAAGAATTATCGTAACCTCTAGTTTTGACCTCGAAAGTGATTATATGAGACATTATGTGCTAATTAAACGATGTTTATGTTAGTAAAATAAAACAATTCTTATTATATTGCTTTTCTTGCTAAAATCGACTTTCTCTAATGTCAACCCATAACCTACTTGGCTTCGAACTGTGCTCATGATAAGAACAACAAATAGTTATTTTTGAAGATTCAATGATTAAAACAAATGCTTTAAAGTAAGAGAGATCAAATTGAAACAAAATATATATAATAAAATATTTTTTTAAAAAAATATATCACTACGGTAGTATCTATTATTCTCATTCATAATTTGACACGTCGTCAAATAATATATTATTTTAATATGAATTTATTTTACGAACTTCACATGATTCTTAAATTTTACTTTTGTAGCAAATAATGAATGAAGGTAGTATGAAACATACTATTAAATTTTTTCTAATAGACGATCATTTGAAGTGATTTTAGATGATTCGAAATTTATATTTTGATCATCGTTATTGCTAGACAGTAAACGTTATAATTTGGAAAAGAAAATAGGTATCAAAAATAATTTTAGTCGTACCAAAATCGCTCCCAAACATGCTTGGGGTTTGAAAGCATTTTCGGCCCGCTAGGAATATGTGGACTTGTATGGGCTCAGACCTCAACGCCTTCAAGGCTTGGCCCAATAAAATACATTTTTATACATGGCCCAAATACCTGAAATTTAAATATAAAGGTAAGATTTGAACTTACAAGTTCTTATTTTAGGAAGAAGCTATAATGACTTAGAAAAATAGAGAGATAATTTAACTTCAAACTGTTGAGCTGTGTTCAATTTTGCTAAATTAATAAATAGAGGAACTGTGAATAGTGGTTCTTTTTATATTAAAAAAGAATTTAAAATATAGTATTATTTTTAATTTATTTAAATTTATCAACCATGAATAAGATAATGGGTTATATCTAATCTTGGATCACTTGTATTTCTAGAAAAAAATTTGATGTCACGATTGATGATAACATGTGCTTTCTAGAAGCATTTTAATAGTCATTTTGGCCATCAAACTTCATTAATAGCCTTTCATCTCGAAATCAGACTTAAAATTGTACAACAAGAAGGCAAGATTGAGCTAATAGCTCACCTAATATTCAGCTAACAAAATATTAAAATATATTAGACATCCGAATCCAACTACAACAAAGATGCAATTTTAGCCACGAAGATGAAGTTAACCAAAATTTAAAGATGTATTACACTCAATTATATTTAAAAAATAAATGTTTTAACTATGTATTTTTTACATAATTTTTTTTCTTTTTTCTTTTTACCTATTAGTTTTTGTTATAAATGAGGATAAAAATTAAATTTTAAATTCAAATATAAACATTGCACTATATTTTTATCCCTTTTTCTCTCCTTCAAAAATTCTCTTTTTATTTTTTATTATTCATCTTTAGTTCGCATTTTTTTCTTAACATATATAATACAATTTTTTTTCTCTTGTATTTACAAAGAAAAATAATAAATTGAATTAGTTCTCATTTTTTTTTTTATTCTTTGTTAACTCACTACTTCTCAATTTGGAAGTTGTTTAGCAATTTCTCTACTCCTAAGTTTTGATTTTTTTCTTGAGATTTGATTATTTGTTAAATCTATAGATTTCTTCTATATCTAAGGGCAAAATAGGATTTTAAAATCCAAATCCAAAAACCCTAAACTACACCTTTTAACTAAAATAAGACAAGATTAAAAACAAATGAAATAAACAAATGATTTAATTATTATCCTTGCTTTTTATTTTCAATATCCATGTAACAAACATGGACAATTTTTTTACTTCATAAAACTCAATTCAAATCCCATGAAACAAACAAGCCCTTATAGTTGTAAACGATTTACTTAAGCTTCTAAATTTCTTTTCTACGCTACAATTTTGGTTTATGACTTTGGCATTAAAGTCATCTTTCTTTGTTTTGCAAGTTTTTATTCTCCAAATTACAAATTTACGGTTGTTGTCACACGAAAGTCAAGTGTCTTTTCTCAAATCCAAAATTTGACATCAACAAATAGGAACATTGTTTATACATAATATGAGAGTATATAGGTCGAGTTAATTAAGAAAAAAAGACATATTTATTTTTAGAAGATGAATTTGCTTGTATCGTATGTGTTGAGTATGCAATGTGATGTTTCAAACGATCAAGTTTAAAGAAGTGGCTTTATAAACTCTAACCCTAAAGCGGTTGTTGTTCTGCATTTTGAATTTAAATAATAAAATGTTCTTCCTCTCTGCTTGTGAATTAGCTAACACTACACTATTAGTAAACCATGTAAATCACTTTATTTATTTTCTATTACTTTATGCTTTCTATTTTCTTTATTTTTCGATTTCATAACACTATGCTATAGGTGTAATTTCATTTGTTAATGTATTAAAACTCAATAAACAATAGGGTTTTTTTTTACACCGATAGAGTTAAATATAAATATCCTTTAAACACGTAACATGCGTTTAGAGGGAGAAAAAAAACCTTCTCACTTTAACCTAGAAATAAATAGAAATTGGTTGTTGAATTGCCAAATTTCAACATTGCAAATTCAAATTATCAATCCAGATGTTTTTTATGTCGAGTTTCCAATGACCAATAACGATAGTGATGTCGATTGACCAAATATCTATTATAACACATGTGTTGATACCAATGTCGACACTAATCAAATAAAGATATCAGATTGACTAGATATCAATTATAGGAACCATTCCTATCTTCTTTAGCTTCTTATTAAAGCTAAAAGTGTGTTTAATTTAGAAGGATATGAAATCAAAGGCACAATGTGGATCACCTTCTTTACATTTTCCAACAACAAAATCTTTTTTTATTTTTTCAACATTTTGTCAAAACCTTCACGTGTGTAGTATCTGTTCTATAGAATCGAAAATAAACATATAGTTATTACCAAATACAATTGATATCTTCAGAAGATATGACAATAAAAAGAAAATCTAGGGATGAATCTTGAAAGAGAAGATCTTGTTTCTACTTTTTCTACGAATCTAAACAAAAACAAGAAGGAAGACAAAAGTCCAACTAAACTAACCGTCAACATAGATAAAAGAAGAGACAAGAACAATAATAATTTGAGACAGAGAGAGCCCCATTTCTCTAATGTCTTATCGGAGGGATGTGAATATGGGGACTCAACCTGCTTGCCGGCGGCCTGTCTTTCAGATTCCACACGTGTGCATTTTGTCTGTATTTTCCTTCTCCAATTTTCCGCCGCTCTCTATTAAATGTGCTCACACATAGGGTATTGCCCTTGCTACACAAATAGCAATATTTGTTTGGTTTATTAATAATGTGTTTGTTAACTATATTTACCGGGAAAAGGGAGAAAACAATTTTATTATTTGAGGAAATATAGTATAATATAGATCCTCAATAGGGTTATTGAGGTTTTTATATGACACTCCTTTAAATTCTAAATTCAAAATTATAAATAACATATAATATGTATACAAGTTACCTATTAGAGCATGTCGTCCTGGAACCCTCGTATTTGGTTATTTAAAATGTTAAATAACATATTCAAAATCACATTCCAACAATTGGCAATACAAAGAACGTTTTGCGTATTAGCGTGATTCAAGGAAGTTATTATAATGCATGTTACGTTCGTTGGAGTAAAGGTCACTCACTTATTGTGTTACAAAGAGGATTGTCACCTCTCACTCCTAATCGAGAGACTATGTTCATATTTCTAGAAATCTATATTTTTAAATAAATAATCATTTAGTATATGTTTCACCTTTAAGATAGTAAAATTTATTTGTCTATGCTAAGTACATTGGAGGATTGATTAAGAAGCTAGCACTCAACACATGTTCTGTCTTTATATAGCTTAACTTTAAATCACATTGTAACATTGAACAACATTTTCACTTTTTGTCACATCTTATATATTCAATTCAAATTTGTATGATGACAAAATTACCACGGAAGAAAATTGAAATCAGTCCCATTCATTAGATATATTATTTGTTCTCTTTGTCAAACATCAATTTACATCCAAGTATAATTCTATAATTACATTTACGTGAAATTTACTCATCATATAAATCAAAATGTTGTATATGAAAAAATGTTTCACAATATTTAAGATAGCTAAATTCGATTCACTCACGGCCAGTATAGGAATTGCTTTTGAAAACGTTGAAAAATTAGTGGGAAAAGTTACATGAAATATTATAGATATCATGACCGTATATACTATGCTGTTTAACATTACTGTATTACTCCATTTTGAACATAATACATAATGTGTAGTACTAATTCTGTCAAAACTTGACATCATTTATAGATAATTTTTTAATTATAATTTTAATTAACCTAATTGGAAAAGTTGAACAAATGATTGAATTATAAAGATGACTTGTATTGAACCTATCTTAAATGGAGGAGATTGGCATGCTTCATTGAACATATCTTGAGCTTTATTTGTTGTTTATTTTAATTTTGACATCCGATACATTATTCCAAATTAGAGTTGATCACTAAGGAAGTGTTAGTTGGTGAAAGCTTGTTAACTAAGCTGAAATGGTCTAGTTTGATTATAGATTTGCCTTGTTGATATGGACCGAAGTGATTACTACTTTAACTACTTGGCTCTTCACTAAGTTTTGGTTAATATAACGATTCATAGAGATTGAATCAAAGTCAATTAATGTGTTCGGCCAATAATAGGAAGTTCCCACTCAATTCCTTAATGTTATATGAATAATATCACTGTGTATACATGAGAAATCTAGTCCAAAGAATTTACATTTATTTTCTAAAACATAATTTTACTTACTCTAGTATATAGGTTTCAAGAATAATTGACAAGATCAAACAAATTATTTTTCTTATGAATGCGACAATTCGATCACAAAATTCAACTAATTCTACCATGTCGAATAAACTGAACATCAAAGAATTTATAAAAGGGAGACAAGTGTTTCCTGAAAAAACTTAAAATGCAATTTCCTTGGTAATTTGAATAATTATATCTTTTTTCAAATGGGTTAATATTTGGAAAAGCTTATCATTCCTGAAAAGAATTAATGAAACTCATGATGCAATCCAAATCGAAAACTCATATACCATTTATCCCAATACCCTAAATTTAAAAGCTAAATACTAAAAAGTGTCTATTTAGCATATCCACCAAGTCGTGAGTTTAATAGCTCAACATCTCTATTTTTCAATACGGTGAATGGGTATATATATATGTGGTAATGCTCGGTGAATAGTTAATAAAATTTATTCGATAACCTAAAGTTACGTCTCAAAATCAACTAGCAATTTATGAATCACAGTAAGATTTCTATTTTTTCTCAATATCATGTTCATTCAAAATAGTGTCCATCATTAGTTTCTTTTAATGAAGTTCATTGTTTACTGAATGGTCATTTTAAATAACATGAAATTTTATCATAAAATATTGTTTTTTATAAAAAAAAAACTCATATATGTTTTAAATATTTGTAAAGTGTGTCAATATAAAATAAAAATGAAGGTAGATGAGTAGTATGAGCCAAAGTGGGTTAAGTTGATGGATGATGAGTAAATAAAGTTAGCCAGCCTTCAGAGTTGACCTAATAGGCAAAGCAAATAGTGGTGACGTGTTCATCTAAATATTATTTATAACACTAAACCTATAATTTTATTTTAAAAAAAAAAAGAAAAGAAAAAAAGAGAGTTGGGGAATTTGAAATCCTCCATAATGGATGTGTCGGGGATTATCACTTTCCTTCATACAACCAAAAAAGCTTTATGGAGAATTTTCTTTATTATTTATTCTATTTTCTTTCTTATTTCAATTAATTAAGAGTTTAATTTTAAAACACATCAATCAATCAATCAAAATGCGGAATTCAAGCAGACATAGGTATGATGATGACGATGTGTTTTGTTGTGACTTCCTCTAACCCCAACCTCCTATTAATATTTTAAATAATTTTTTTTTTTTAAAAAAAAAAACTTAGAAATTTCATGTAAAATTAAGAAGAAATAATAATGAATAAAGAAGAACTGAGAAGAAACTAGTAAACATCAGAACTCGTTTGTATTTAATTTCCCGTTTCATCCTTTTCTTGAGTATCATTCGACATTTATTTGAAAAAAATATATATTAAAAGTATGTTTTTAAGTTTTATTGTTGTGACAAGTGACAAAAATGAATCGAATTTCACATAAATAAGAATTGTTATGAAATTTTGAGACGTATATTGCAAGCTCACATGTAGAGTTAGAAGTATTTCCTATTCAAGGTTTGGTGTTTTGAGCTATTCATCATTAAATTATGTATATTGTTAAAGTGAATTGTTTTGAAAAGTTGTGAAAGAGTTAAAATTACATGTGAAAATAAAACATTAAATTAATTTTGAATAATTAAATATGTGAATTATTGTAATGACAAAACTGTTGAAAATATATACAAAAAAACATAACAAAATTTCAGATTTTATCAATGATAGCTACTGTTAGAAGTTCATCAATATCTATAAATGATAGATTTGAGATTTTGTAAATATTTTGATTTAATATTTAAAAATGCTCCAAATAAAAATGTGAATCATAACGATTTTAAATATATATAAAAAAATTTGATTTTAACAAATTCAAAACAACTCGAACATATGTGTTAACTCAACTGAGTGTGAATGTTGATACTAAATTAAGATTATATTTAATTTTGAAGGAATTAAAGATCCTACCAACTTTCAAATTCCAAATTCTCAGTATACTTTTCAACCTCCAAAAGCTAAACAAAACTAAAGTCTAATTGGCCAAACATCAACTTCAATTCTTCAACAACCCATAAAAATAATAATCCATTATATTTATTTGTGTATACACTATTATCCACACGGAACTATATTCTGATTAATATATATATATGTACACACACACACATCAATTGACAATAACTATTTAATTTAATTTTTATTTTGTCATGTAAAATACATCTAGTAAATATTTTGAATATCTATATCCAAACAATACAATAATATATATTGTATAATATCTCCATATATATGCCTAGCTACCAAAAATTTGCATATAAAAAACTCAGTAAATATTTAGTCAAATAAATTTAAAAAAAGTTTACATTTTGATTGGCTGATTCACAAAAGAAAATACTTAATCAGTGGAGATTGATGGAGATTTGGGAAGCATGAATTAGTTTGGAGCTTTTTTTTTTTAATTTCTTTTATAATAATCATAAAAAGTGCAAAACACAACTTTTTTAATAATAATAATAATAATAATAATAATAATGGATATTTTCCATTGGAGGGGTTCGGAAAGCAACCTTATTCACACGTAGGCAACACGGTCAAATGGAACCAGTGGGTTAAATACGTATACAATTATAATATAATACAAAATTGAACTAAAGGGACATTATGTATTATATTATATATAATAATGAAGAGTTTAATAATTAATTGATCTATTGTTAACACCAAAGTCTTACTTACACAAATATTTAATATTCGCCTTCCGAGAGATAACCCCCCCCCCCCCCTCTTCAAACTAGAGATGTCACTTAATTTAAGTTAATTTATTTATTTTTGTTAAAAAAATAATATTATATATATATTAGATGTGTTAACTCTATTTATAACTTGATGTCGTTATGAACGGTGCATTGTTCTCTCTGACAATTAAAATTGAACGTTTGAATTCACACTTTCAAATGTAGGGTTGAACTAAATAATAGTTTCTTACATGTAATTAGTATTTAACTTTTTCTTGAATTTTTAAAACCACGTATATAAAATTTCTATGATAATAATCATATACCCAATATTAAAATATCAATAATGTTGAATGAGATATATACATTTTAATTTTATGAATACATATGGATGGTTCATGTTGGTATAATATTATAGTGAATAAAAAGATCTTAAAAAATAAATAATATTGGTGTGTGTATATATATATTGAACAAAATCATTATGAAACCAACCTTGCCCATAAAATTTTAGGTCATGTGGAAGGAAAAGAGATTTGTTTTGATACATTCCTAAATTTATGGGTACAAGTGGACATAATTCAAATAATGGTGAAAGAATGACTCAATTGGTTTGAGCAATTACCTCAAACAAATAAAGTTTTGAACACCGAATATTCATCAAATCAATTTAATTGACTATAAAACCCAAACATTATGGGTCTATTTTCTTTGGATTTATCTTTTTTTTTTTTTTGGTTTCAAATTATACCTTTAAATCTAATGTAAACACAAATAGAAATTATAAGGGAAAATCTAAAATCAATCAACATTGGAAAAGTGAGATTATTATATTATAATGTTTAGTTTAAATAAGTCCATCCAAATGATATATACCATTACTTAAGAGTTTAGAAATTCGAATTTATAAGTTCAGTTTATGAAATTTTTTATGGTCCCTAAACTTAAAAATAATAACAAGTTCATGAACTTTTAATTAGAAAATTATTAGACATAATATAAAAAGTTAAAATATTTATTAGCATCTTTTATATCCTATGGGACTCCATATCTGATATCTCCTCGTCTCCATTTATTTTTTAGCTCAATAGGAAGGTTCCAAGAGTTAAGTAGAGAGATGAAATATATGTGAATCAGCAGTAGTCGTTTGAAATAATTATTATATATCTCTTTATATTAGTGTCAATATTGAAATTTATTGAGGATTCCACACATTGGAAAGATAGAAGGACCTCACAATCTTTGTACGAGTTATTTTTCTCATAGTCAATTAAAATTACATTGATCATGATAAACCTGAAAACTGGATTTTGTCCTTTGATAATAGTTGTGCTGAAAACGTTCTCCTTAGAGCAAAGGATGTAATCACAAAAAGTATTGTAATTTGACCTATAATTATCATATAAAAGTAATTTTCCTCATGCTAATTATTATTATCAACAAACTTAAATCACATGAGGCTACGTAATTCTTAAAATATTTTGACCGACGTGGGACCCAAATTATAATATTAGAAAACTTTAGCCCAATCCACGTGTCGTTTTCCTATTCAATCACATTTATGGGTCCACACGCAGTGGATATCGTAAACACATTCGTAATCAAAGACCACATTTTTTAAAAAAGAAAAATTATAAAATAAGAAACCAAAAAAGAAAAAAGGAAAAAAAGAGTTTATCTCCAATTTTTCCTCTTTCGACTTTCCACACTATTTTTTTTTTTAAAAAAAAGAGTCACTCTGTTTATATTTTCAGAAAAGAACAAAATTATGCCGTTTCTTTCATTTTCTTTTTGCAATAAAATAAATAAATTAAAATTTTAATAACTTTTTTTTTAAAATAAAAAAATAGAGTGCTTTCTACACCCTCAAGTGAACGTGGGTTTGAGGAGAGAGTTTTGGTGTTTATATAAAGAATTAACAAAATACTCACTTTGATTTCATTCTCAAACCTCCTTCTTCTTCCTTCCTATTTTCTCTTTCTTTTCTTCAACAACATCACTCATTTTCTATACCAAATTTGTAGTGAAAAAAAAAAAACAGCAAAAAAAAAAAAATAAAAAAATGGAAGAGACAAAGTCCAGATTCAAGAGAATTTGTGTATTTTGTGGAAGCAGTTCTGGGAAAAAGCCTAGCTACCAATCTGCAGCTATTGAACTTGGCCAAGAACTGGTAATTCCCCTCTCTCTCTCTCTCTCTCTCTCAAAAATCCATGGAAATTAATTAAGATCCAAATTTCATGCCTTTTTATGTTCATGCATGTTCATTCTCTTATGGGTTTTGCAGTTTTTTCAATACCCATTTCAGAAAATTCCATCTTTTTGATACGCAAGTATCATTTATTGACTTTAGGAAGCAAATTCAACCATATTTTGACATAAAGTCATTCCTCTCAATGTTCCTCTCTATTAATACGCCGATGGAGCTTTTTTCTTCTTTAATCCCTTTCCCTTTTCTAAAAGTCTTCTCTTTCTTTCTATGTTCGAATTAATAATCATATCGTAACTCACCTGCTTAAGGTGTAATTAGGAACTTCGTGTTCGGAAGTTGAAGAAGGTGATGGAATAGGGTTTGTGAGAGAGAGAAAGACAGTGAGAATTGAGCTGTATTCTGCCTGTCAGTTAAGCAGCCTTCTTGCATGATCTAGAGAAGTTTTATTTATCAAAATATTTGAACTTCTTTTTTTTTTTTTTTCCAATTTTGCAAAAGAAAATGGTAAATTAGATTAAGTGGAAGGGTTTTTTAATAATATATATTCAACTAGGAAATTAAAAACCAAACGTGCTTGCTTGACATGATGAGAGTTTGAATAAGCGTGGTTTTCTAGTTAAACTTACCCATCTTTTCTTCACACTGCCCCATTTTTCTCATAATTAATGGCTCGGTTAATCAATTTAACTTCCCAATTCCCCATTTCATAATTTAAAAAATCAGAACTTTTTTCATTTCCTTATTTTTTTCTTCTTGTTTAATGATTCAAGTATGACACGTGTTCATTTTTTTGATCATGTGTTTGGATTTTTCAATGTTTGAAGGTGGAAAGAAGGATTGATCTCGTTTATGGAGGTGGGAGCGTGGGATTGATGGGTCTTGTTTCTCAGGCTGTTCATGATGGCGGGCGCCATGTTCTAGGGTTTGTTTAATAATTCTCTCTTTCACCCATTAATTTTTTCATCATTTCATGAAATTTCAGAACTTTTATTGATTTGACTCGATGGTTGAAAGTTAGAACTCAACGATAACCTGTCTTTTTTTTAACCGTCATTTACTAGAGAAGGAGATTGAACGTTCGATCTCTACGTCGCAAATGTTTTACTCTATAGGAAAAGTAAAATACAAGACATCATTGATTTTGATGATGATTGTGAACTTTTTTTTTCTTTTTTTTTTTTTCGGGTACTTTGCTTCTCAAACAAACTCAATTAGCTTTTGACCTTTTATCATAAAGTTCATTTTTTTTAGAACTCTCTTTTTGTAATGAATGGTAAAGATGGAGAAAGTCAAAAGTATTTTATTTTACTGTTTGAGACCAATTAATTTACAGCCTAAGTTCCTTGTCTGAAAAAAGATGGGGAGTTTTCAAAAATTGCACTCGAAAGCCATACCTTTGGGGTTCGAATGTTGGGTTATTGCATTCATCACGAGGAGTGTCTATTGGATTTATGTTGTCCCCTCCATTTGTTGGGGACATAAAAGCCCATGTTTTTTTTTTCTTTTTTGGAAGCCGACAGTTTTATTTCATTATTATTTGTAGAACATTGAGGAATTTATGGCTTTTGAGCTTTTATGTTTTCAATTTGATTATTACTTCCAACATTTCTATGAAACTTCATCAACTAATTATTGATTAACCTTTGTGTTCTTTTTTTTTGTTTGTCTATTTTTTTTCAGGATAATTCCAAGAACCCTAATGCCTGTAGAGGTATACACATTAAACATGAGTTTACATTTTTTACATTTTTTTCCTTTGTTCTGAATGAACAATGGCTTATAGTGAGTTTATAAATTTCAATACATTTAGATAACTGGAGAGACTGTTGGAGAAGTTAAACCGGTGTCGGATATGCACCAAAGGAAGGCCGAAATGGCTCGACAAGCCGATGCTTTCATTGCTTTACCTGGTACTAACACTTTGATTCAACATTCTTCCATATCAATAACATAAAGATAATTAACTTCGTTTACAAATCGAATTCCATAGGAGGATATGGGACTCTTGAAGAGCTTCTTGAAGTAATTACATGGGCACAACTTGGAATTCATCGTAAGCCAGTGAGTACTAAAATAATCTAATTTAATTTCTTCACTTTTTTCTTTTTTTTTTTTGTGTGTGAACACATACTTTTAGTTTCCTTCATTAAAATTCTTGAAAATTTTCATTACAATGGCAGACAATTGAAACATTTGGTCTCATCTATAGATGACATGTCGTGTTCAAGGCATAATGATTTTTGTTAAAAAAAGGAAATCCTTTGTTTGTGTTTGAAAATTGTTGAAAGCATAATGGCTCTTTCACATGATATCCATGTTCTTGTTTGGTCCTCCATTTTGATAATTCTATGATTATTAACCATATGGTTTCCTTTCCCATGTCTTTTGGAAAAGAACACACCCAAGTAGAAAATTCCATTTTTTCAACACCCATTTACTTGAGAAACAAGTAAAGAATCCCCCCTTTTCCTCCTATTCATTCCATTTTCTAAAAGGATATAATCCAAACCTTTGACTGCAATCACAACCGAAATATAGTTGTGGGTACTCGATTAAGTCAATATCGATTGGTTCGCAAATGGATAATAGGTCAACCCGTGATCCTAATCCATGGGTCGATATACCAATATCCATTAGAATAGAGAATCAAAACATGTGATTTCTCACTCCCAATTCACATGGGAAAGATTTCAAGCTTAAAAGATTACCCATCCAAAGTCCCCCCTAATCATAACACAATTATGTATATTTGATGGACTTTAAAAAAAAAAAAAAAGAAATAGATTAAATTGGTGGTCAAAGGATGGTGTTTGATATTTTATTTTATTTTTTTGTTAATTAAGAAGAGAATTAATAAAATGATTAAAAAAATTGCAGGTGGGATTGTTGAATGTGGATGGATATTACAATTCGTTGCTGTGTTTCATTGATAAGGCAGTTGATGAAGGCTTTGTTTCTCCAACTGCACGTCGTATTATTGTGTCTGCTCCAACTGCCAAGGCTTTAGTCAGACAACTTGAGGTTTGTTTTTCTTTATTCTTTTTTCAAATTAAATTATTATAATTTACTTTTTAAGGGCACTATGTCTCTAGTTCGAATGCCAACTTAACATTATATCCCTTAGTTAAGGGTAAGGGTAACCCCTACACTTTCCCATTTCTACGGAAATGGGCAGTGTCCCACTTGTTTAATTAAAATCATATTAATCTTTGGGTATTAATTGGGGTTTGGGGGCTTTAGTTATATTCTAATTACATCAACTGTCACGCAATAATTTAATTAATTATAAACTGGCCCCTTAAATAATGGGGATTAAAAGTTTGTGTGTGTTTTTTTTTTTTTTTGGGTAATTACGACAGGAATACGTACCGGAGTACGATGAGATAACGTCACAGTTGGTGTGGGAAGATGTTGACAGGAGAAGTTACGTGGCCGAATCAGAGATTGCCACGTAATTCGTGGATGCTAGGTCAAAGTCTTTGGATGGAAAAAGGGGGTGTTTTGTCGTTTTCTTTGGGGTATATAATATTTTTATATAAATATATAATATTATATATATATATATATATATATATATATATAGATTTATGAGCAAAGCATGTGATCTTTGCATAGGGCAGCAACTTCCAACACAGGGAACTATCTCCTTTTTTTTATTTTTTTTTTCATTTTCTTTAATTTCCTTATGGGATTTTAGGTTTTCAAGTTTTTTATTTTATTTTTTGTGGGCATTTTGGCCATTTATGTATACGTGTTGGAAGTGAAAAGAAAAAGAAATTGGAAATAGAAAGAACTTTTTTTTTTCTTTCACTCATGTTGGTGGTAATTAAAATAATGCAATGCCAATTTAAAGAAAACATGAAACAAAATCCAATCGTCCCTTTTCAAATTTGTGTTAAAACGTTTAGTTCAAATGACGTAATGCTTAAACTCTTCCACAACTAAAAAAAAGTCATTAAACTTGTACTACTCATGTGTAACTTATAGAGGAAAAAGAGGTTTAATTTCCTCGAAAATAAAGAATCATTGAACTTGTACTACATACGTAGAGGAAGGGAAGAAGAGTAATAAAGTTTAAATGGCTAGATTCATGGTAGAAATAGATCGAAATGACGTTCCATTCCAACTAAGTATTTATGGTGTCAATTTAGCTAGGGGTATACTACATTGAATTTTTATAATAAAGATGCCATTTTTCATTATTTATTTATTTATAAAGAAATACTCTTAAAAGGAATAAAATGAAACACCTTGTGTGGATTTGACTTTCAAGTAATGAATGGTAGGTTTGGGGCATGTGAGGCACATGTTTAATCATTAATGTTCCAAATAAACATATATAATTCTTTTGCATATTAACTCCATTCATCATAGATTGGATTGGGTGCTAAGCAATCGAACAGATATCAACTTCTTCTCACCTCACTCGTTCCTTTCTCTTTTTAGTTTTGAATGAAGGAGTCTTAACGGTAGCAACCAAAATATGCTTATGCTTTTTTTAAAAGTTTAGAAACAAAAAATAGACGTTTTTAAAAAATTAAGGACCAAAATAGAATTTAAATTGAAATAATAAATGATAAATTCTATATAATCAAATAATTAAAAGAGACGAATTAGAGGTTGTGTGCATCTACATAATTGTGGCCAAAAAAAAAAAAAAGTAGATAAATTACAATAGAGAAATGGGTTATAATTAAAAGCTTGCAGGACTATCATCCAATTGACTCTCATCTTCTATTTCAACTTCCAAAATCTCCTGCATCAACAACTTATCTTAACTATTCATACATGTAATCCAACTATTTAACCAAATCCAAAGTTATACACAAAACATGGATTTAATCAAACACATATTCAATTCAAAATCATTAGTTTCATATCAATTCACATATTACTCTTTAAAAATACATAAATAAATAAATAAAAACAAGGATATTGATCAATGATAAAGCCACCAACTACTGACAAAAAAATTGATATGTTAATTGTTAGATGTACCTTACTCTAATACAATTGGAAGCATCATATATATATATATGCCAATATACATTGAATTGACTTGATGATTTTTTTTTTTTTTAAAGTTAAATGAAACAATTAGTCTAAAAACTTTGATTGGTGTGTATATTAAGTTATTTAGTTATGTCTTTCAACTCTTGATTTTGATTGTAGTAAGTTCCTATTAAGTATAAACATTTTTATTTTAATGATTTGGTAGAGGGAAGTGGCAAGTTAGAGAAATTGTATACATTTTTTTTCAAATTTCTCATACAGCTACGCTACTTTAATTAATGTGTATTGTCGACCTTTTAAGTGTGATTAGATGACGGCCAACCTAATAAAAAGCCATTTATACATAGATCTATAGTGCAAACTTAATTGGCTAGTATTAGGATTATTTTTAGTTTAATCTATGTGATTAGCTTTTATTTAAGGTAGTGATTTTATTAAGGAGTAATGATAAAATGGCTTAGTGGTAGAGTTCTAAAGTTAGTGCATTAGTGTGTAGTTCTTATTTGCTTACGAATAATTGTAATGTTTCTATTTCAATCAAAATATAGAAATGAATTGAAGCACTTCATCCTCCTTACCATACTTTTTCTTGTTTCCAACTTTCGTTCTCTTCGTATCATAGCCTTTAAATTCTATGTATGAAAGCTTTTCTTACGAGACAAGATTTGTTGGATCTTCTTTCTTCTTTCAAGTATTTGAAGAACAAACTTGGTAGAACAATTCAGGGTAATGCTTCGATTTCATAATATTAAAAAAAAAAAATGTATGAGAAAGAGTGAAACTTACAGGGATTCTGTTCTTCAAATAATTGCCCACCCGAGCTACAACTGTTGAACGCTTATGCCAAAATCGACCTTTCAGACTAATTTTCACAAATGGTCCGTCCAATTCAGCCAATTCCACCACTCCTGAATCGCTTTCTTCCCTCAATTCCACATCCCACTTCAATATCTTAAATCCTACACTGATTAAATTAAATTCTCAAACCTGTAATGCCGACGGAGCCGTCGAAGATCTGCGCTAGCTCCACACGAGCTTCCCCAAGTGCCTGTCTCACGTTCTCCTCCGTCAGATCCAAAGGCCCTTGATCTGGAACCAGCGTCGCCAAAACATTCAGTTTCCGCCTCGGTGTCCTCATTCTCAATCGCAAACTGGATGGCGGCTCCGCTGGTCGGAACTTCGAAATTGGAGGAGGTGCAGTGAAGAAGGTGGCGGCTATTGGCGATAAGGACGGAGGTGAGAGGATGTTACGGCGGAGAAACGGCGCCTGTAACCGCATCGTGGTTTTGAGGATGAGGATTGGCTTTTTCTCCAACTTTTGTGGCTAAGATTCGAAAAGCCGCCCTTTTTCTTTCACTTGGTTTCGCTCGTCTTTGTTAATTGAAAAATTACAAAACGAGAGATTTTTTTGGGTGCTGTAATTTTCATATGAAGTGATTAAAAAAATGGAATTTAGTAAATTATCCTACTAGTTTTTGGATGATTTGATTTCTTCTGCTTCTGCCTTTAAAGAAAACAAAAATCAATAATTATAAATTATGAGAATTTTTGTAGGGCTGACTTAATTTGTGATGTTAAAAAATCACGTGCTTTAATATTCATTATGTAAGTGAACAAGCATCAATGATAAATGTTCATAAACCGATACTCGAAAATCAGTATGATAATTACGTTAAATCAAAACAGAAACCCCAATTCATGAGAAAATACAGGAGGGTATAAATTCTAGTAAAGCTAATCCGGAGAATCATTAAACGCTGACGATTCAGTTGGTTTCATTACTTAAATGTTCATGGGCGAGCTTGGGAAACCATTGATGGCAGAGTAAATCATGGATAATAATTCAATAAAACAAACAAACACTATTGCCGAAAGCCCTATCAATTTATTGCTGCTTCATTCAATCTAGAGATGAGAAATTGTACACTCTATATCCAATGACAATTAACTCCAGCCTCGTTCACCAGTTTGTTCCACAAGCGGCAAAGCAAAATTTAAATAACTAAAAATGGCAATGGCAATGGCATTGAAACAGACTCTGACTTCTTTAGACCATCTCACACATCTTAAGCAACAGCAGAAAAGTACTCTTTGCTACCCTTGGGGTCTGGCTTCATTGACTTCTCCCCGGGTTTCCATCCAGCAGGGCAGACTTCGTCAGGGTTCTCCTGCACATATTGTAAGGCCTGCAATAACATCAAAGAGAAGTAAATTATAAACATGAAATGAGATCAGCAACCTTTGATATCACTCAAAAGTAAAAAAAGGTGTTAGCTGATTCAATTACTTGGAGAGTTCTCTTCGTCTCGTCAACGCTCCGACCAATAGCAAGATTGTTTATTGTGGAGTGTTGGATAATTCCTTCCTTGTCAATAATGAAAAGGCCTCTCAGTGCAATTCCCTGTTCATTAAAATGTTGTTGGACAGAGGTTAGGTGAGCAATTACAACAATGTCACTTCTATACATCTATTCCAGAAGTAAAGCCATATAAACTAATGGCCTAGCAATTTCCTAACCCTCCCCCCAATATTGATATATATATAGACACTGAGATATTCTAAAACTTCTTGGTTGATGCAAAAACTGTGAGAAAATATCGGAGTGAATCTTGTTTCAAGAATCTCACCAAGAGTTTCGCCTCTTAGACCACTCACTTTTCAATTAATAATTCACAACAGTTCATCATGCTGATTGGCACAACAGAGTAGAACAATGGCTTTATGACAGAGGTTTAAGTTGATACAAATTGTTTTGTCAGTATGGTCCATTGCCAAACAGAGTTCTTTCCATTAAATGCACTTTTATCATCAAAATGTCAGGTGCTGCTTTGTAATCGTGGGGGAAATTGATTTTATAATAAGAATAGAAATGTAGAAAATGACCAATACGCTAGAAGTAATACCAATGGGCAATATATAAGTATGGCATCAGCAAACCAAAATATTAGGATATTCTCATACCTGATCTGGGATCAGCACACCATAAGATTTTGAAATTGATTTAGTGACATCAGAAACCAATGGATACTGAAGATCACCAAGGCCGCCAGACTTTCTATCAGTTTGGACCCACGCAAGATGTGAGAACTGCAAAAAAGATTCTGTTAGTTTCATCTCAACACACAATCACCAATTAACCACTGAAATTAACTATCTTATTTTAAGGAATATAATAAGCAGATTTCCACCAAGACAACTTCATTTAAAAAAAATCTCAATTTGAATAAGAGAACAAGGTAGCAACTTACAACACTGTCAATAGAAACACCCAAAACCTCTGTGTTTAGCTGCTTAAATTCGTCATACCGGTCACTGAAAGCAGTAATTTCTACAAAATAGGTCAAAAAAAAAATATATTAGGTTCACAGCAGTTAAAGTCAATATTTTCTGGACTTTGATTTGGGGTAGTTTAGAGTAACAAACCTGTGGGACAAACAAATGTGAAGTCCAATGGGTAGAAAAATAGAATCACATATTTCTTCCCAATGTACTCAGAAAGTTTAACCTGAAATAGTAGCACTTAGATAACATAACAAGAAAACGCAAGCTTGCCAAGCATAGAACTATGATGATGATGTAAAATAAATATAAGGGGGCGAAATATTCCAGATTAAAAGTATTCTACCCAATGAAAAAATACTTAAGAAATTGAGAACTACCTTGATAAATTCCTGATCAAAAACTGCCTCTGCCTCAAAATCTGGTGCTACATTTCCAACCAATGGAAGTTCACTCTGTAAAAATAAATAATAGAACACAAAGTAAGAAGTGGAACCCTCATAGTAAATACTTAACATAGTCATATTTTGAGTTAAAAGATGCTGATTTCTGCCTTGCACGAGCAAACATTATGAGTTGCAATAAGCCAATATGCAAAATGTAGAATAGAAAAATCTCCATGTAATTTAATCATGTAAGATATAAGTGAGTCTCAGAGTAACTACGAATGAGTTTAGAATGACTTTTACAATTTATGTGAAAATTTTTCCTGTAAACACTTCTAAGAAAAGTACAAGTCAAAGTACTCAGCTGAAGTACTCGAAAAGCACCATAAAATGCGTTCAAGTATTTCTACATTATTTTCCTTTTTTTTTTTTTTTCAATAATCACTTAACATAGCCACAACACCATGAATATTCTAATTACTTAACACACTTTTCATCAGTCCACAAGTAATCTCAATCTCCAACTCACACTCACACGACTGCAGCAATAATTTCAAAAAAGTGAAAGAAACTAAAAGAACATAATGAAGACAGAGAATAACTTCTGAGAAAAAGTGTCTTTAAAAATGCAACATTCCTGGGGGGGGAATGACAATGGGAATAAGTTCAATTTCCAAAATTTTAACCCAACGAAATCAAAGGACAAAACAAAATGCGCTAATTGTACGTCGTGAGTCAATATTCAAATAGAACAACTAAAACGCAAATGACCCATTGCTAATTTCCTATAGAAAAGATAATTAACCAATCCTTACATACAATCCATCGCAGGAAAGCAAACAATAAAACACAAATCGCGAACTTCGAACTTAACGAGAAAGAGCCAAGCGAGGGAAAACACAGTGAGAGAGAGAGAGAGAGAGAGAGAAAGAGGCATCACTTACAGAAGCCCGGACAGCAAAGCTCCGTCTGGAACGAGTTCCACGGGAGGAGGAAGAGGAGGAGAAGGAACGAGGAGCGGAAGGTTGGAAGGATTTTCGAAGACCGAGGAAAGATTTGGGAAGAGCTAGGGTTCGGGATAAGGGGGCGGAAGCAATGGGAGGATTGGACTTGGCGGGAAAGGAGGAAGGATTGGAGGAGATGAGGGCGGTGGATGCGGCGGAGCAAGCCATGAAGGGGAGTAAGCAGCACAAAATGAGGCTAAGGCGGAGAAATGGATAAGTGAAGTGAAGAAGAGAAGCGCTGGCTGGATAACTTAACTGCCTTCACCTCCACACACTGGGGCAATCTACCACAGTTCTCAGGATAGAGAAGATGAAGGATAATATGGTAATTCAACATCTATCTTTGGGCTTCATTGGATGTTTCTGTTCCTCGGCCCATATAACTTCGTGGATTTCAGGCCCAATATCTCTAATTTGGAAATTTTTGTTGTATTATTTGATTTTTTTTTTTATGGAAATTATGTAATATTTGATTTCATACCTTGCATATTATAGGAATCAAATTCAATATATATCCATATATTTCTTATTTGTTACATAAAGTTGAAAAAGTTTTATTGACATGGTAACAACGTTGGCAAAAGATTGATTGATGTCTAATACCATACCAAGCCAAAACAAATAATAAAAACAAACACAAGATTCGATAACAAAGAGATGAACATAAGCAACAACCTCAGGCATAAAGATTGATATCTAAACTTTACGAGATATAAAAATGTTGGTGGATTCATATTTCAAGAGAAAATATAAAAATATATATACACATTAATAAATAAAGATTCAATTTTGAAACAAGTTAAAATATTTATAATTTATATTATATAAATATTAGTGATGGTTTTTTACCTTGAATTTTATGTTTAATTAATCTTTTATGTTATAATAAAAATATTGGCTTTTTATATTGATTCTAAATTCATATAAATGTAAAAATATAAGTTACTTTTGAATATAGTAAAATGAACAAAAATAATTATAAAATATAGCAAATTTTTTATTTCTATTAATGATAAATAACCGATGTGATAGATTATAAAATTTGTAAATATATTCAATAATTTTATTATTTAAAATAATTTTTTAAACAAATATTGACATGTTCACTAAAATTTAATATTAAGGGTGAGTCGGTTAGAATAAAAAGTAATAAGAAAAAAGAAGAGAATAAAATGAGGAATAAAAAACAAAGAGAAAAGGGGGCAGGGTATAAAGGTTTAACAATGGATAAATTTTAATTTTATTCCTTCAATTTCTATTCATTCTTTGCTTATTTTATTCATTTTCCTTCAATTTCTAATTTTTACCCAATTCATTATCATGCGATTTTCTATATTAAAATATTATTTTTGGTTTATATGGCTTTCATAAAAACAATGTCCATTTCACAATGATTTTCATTGTTTTCAATTTTAAATTATAATTTTCCCAATTCTTAAACAAACATTCATTCCTAATCAAATTTTTAAAAACAAAATCAAGTTTTTTAAAATTATTTTTTTAGTTTTCAAAACTCAAATATAGAGTAATAGAAAGTTAATAGTAAAAACATAGAGATTTATGAAAAAAAAAAAAAAAAGTTGTAGTATTTATAAGCTTGATTTTAAAAAATTAAAGACTTAGTCTGAATTTTTGTTCTAAATCACTCATGTTTTTTTTCTTTTCAAATAACCTATTAGTTATTTAATTATGATTTATGGTCATTAGATTGTTAATGGAGGAAGTGGTTTAACCAGAATATAAAAGGGAGTGCTTTTATTAAATGGTCAACAATATTTCTTACATAAAATGTTATTTTTAGTCTAAATACTTTTTTTAGTCTAAAGTGTTGTGCAAGAAAGCAACTAAGGAGGTGACTTAAAATCACATTCTATTCATTTCTCACATCACTTGATTTATACATTTATTTATTTTATGAAAACAAACTTCCTTCCTAACAGAGTTGCTTGTAGGGCAACCATTCGAGATCTCGCCAACGATAGGAGAAAGTCAATTAAGAGATACTGAATTTCATATGATCCAGCTAAAAACTGTGGGCACCCAAATTGACAGACCTTAAGATATATCCGTTTCGAGTATCAAAAATCCTAACCTTCATATGTTTTACCTATCATTTATTCTTTGTTATGTGTTTTCATAAACTTATCGAATGTCTATTCATATTATTCTCACTAATCTCTTCGTTCAAATATATCCGCATATTTTTTCTCTCACTTGTCATCTCTAATTGTTTACTCTTTTACTATTCTCTTTCTACATATAGACTAGTGTACAACTTGTGATCTCCATCTACTTACGTTATTTTTCAAATCTTTCTTTTCATACACAGTTAATTT
Source organism: Cucumis cinereus (assembly GCA_037974625.1). Taxonomy (NCBI): domain Eukaryota; kingdom Viridiplantae; phylum Streptophyta; class Magnoliopsida; order Cucurbitales; family Cucurbitaceae; genus Cucumis; species Cucumis cinereus. The sequence goes on from JBBPDJ010000017.1 coordinate 15,899,955, forward strand.
TTAAAGTTTTTCTTAGGTGTCAATCTTATATAAATATAACTACGCGACAAAATGTACTTGTTTTTTGTATTAAACAATCTGATTTAAAAAAAAGTGCTTTTGATAAATGGGTTCTCAAACAAAATTGAAAAAAAAAAAAAAAGATTCACAAATGATTACCTATAGACTCCATAAGAGCCTTTGATGGTAAGTAATACTCCCTAACATTTTTCAACCCATTTGCAAATATTACTATTTTTTTATTCTTCTACTTTTATTTTTTTAAAATCACGAATCCCAAGCTAAAATATATATAATAATTCAAATTAAAGTAGGTGAGTTAATTAATTATATAAAATATATTAATGTATTTATTGAACATCTTCTTCAATTCAAACGCGTATAATCTAAATTAAAAAATTTTCAACTCAACTTCAAATATAAACACGAGTCGAATTAGTAGTGGAAGATAAAAGTAATGGAATATGAAAATGCATTGATTGAAAATTGGATCCATGATCCTTAGACATATATAGATGTGGCATTCTCAAAGCCACAAAGAATAATCCTAAAATGAAAGCAAAGCAATTGGGGGAAATGGGATCATGAGATAGAGATGGTTTAGTGCCACAAAATGAAAATGGCTTTGTTTTTCTTTCCACAGTGACAACCCAGCCATGGTCTATGTGGGGTGCAGCAATAGGACCATTTTCTACCCATCAACCACGTTTTTTAAGATGTCTAAATCCAATGCATAATTTGACTTTAATTAATTATTATTTATCCAATCCTAAATTTTTTCTCATCTCTTTACGTCTATGATGCAATTTTGATTAAGTTTTGTCTTACCCTATTTTTGTATTGTCACTTCTTAATAATGATATAATACAAAGAAATTTAGTGGGGTTTGATATAATGTTCATAAGTTTAACCCAAGAGTTAAATCTTCTATAATTTAACATAATTTTTTGGAGACAAACAGCAATTTAATCCAACAATAACTTAAATAAAGTATTAAGAAAAATTTAACACAATTACATCCAATGATAGCATTAATAAATTATTAAGAATATTCATTATATTGATCTCACCAAAACGATTTAAAACTCACAAAAAATGTATTAATTATTCTTGTTCAAATATAGCATTCAATATGGTACATGTCGCCCCTATCAATCAAATTAGACCACAAATTATTTTGTTGAAAATTAATTTTTCATATTTATTTCAAGGTCGAAAGAGACCGGACTGTGTGGATTTTAGATGGAAAGAGAATGGATTAATAAATCAATATTATGGGAAAAGGAGTTCCTCGTTGATCATTTACATGATTAATTTAATGGCTACTTATATATTTTAAATTAAATAATCTCTTCGAATGGGAATGGGAAAGATATGCTTCGAGCACCTAAAAATAAAATACTATTTTCTTGGAATTTTTAAAAATAATATTTAGTTTGAGAATTTCTTTCTTTTTCTTTTCCTTTTTTTTTTTTGGTGCCCTTTTTGACATTTAAAAGAAAAAGAATAATCAACGATTGAGACAATTTATTTATTTTTAGTGCAATAATTGTTTGTTCCTAATGCCAATACCGCGCCACCCACAATCACTTACGATGCTAACATCTTCTTCTTCTTCTTTTCTCTTCCATTTTCCACCAATTTCATCTCTTTAAGACTCTAACTCTCTGTTTCCGCCGCCATGGACGAGACCTCCGCTCTAAAACCAGACCCACCCTTGTCCAATCTCCGCCGGAGAAACTCCATCACGGTACCCGTCGCCGTCCCATCTAAATTAAACCTTCTCGCCGCCACCAAGTCCTCCCGCGGTGCGGCAGCATCCCCGCCGTTACCGTTGGCTTTCGAGCTCGTCCCAATAAAATCCTCTTCCTCTGGGTCATCTCCTTCCCTTGCATACACTTCCCTCAGAGACATTTTGCCGTCGCCCACCGCCAGCAGCTCCCCCACCGCCGCCTCTGCTGCGAATTCCGGGTATGAGATCTCGATCCGCAACCGCCTTGTGAAGCAGGCGGCGTGGGCTTATCTTCAGCCGATGTCTTCCTCTCCAGGCTCCTCTGGACCTCACCTCCTCCGCCGTATTTGGCTCAGATTTTCAGCTTGTCTAAGCTTCCTCAACCTGCGAATTTCAAGTATAACCAAAGCTTTTGATCGGATATTTCGCGTTGTTGGGATCAATTTTGTCTAATAATGACGAACAGGGGAAATACAAAACAGCTCTTCTTTGACTGAAATCAATCATCTCTGTTTCTGTTCTGTTCTGTGTGTATTAATTAATGATTATATACACATACACCATCCCTATAAGTAGAGTTGAAGAAGGAGAAACAAAAGAAGAAGAAGAAAAAAAATAAAAAAAAGGATGTAAATGTTTGAAGAAAAAAATTCCAAAATGAATCTATCTTATGTTTCCTTGAGTTGGGGAGAGGGTTTTCAGTTCTTTTTTTTCTTTTTGTACAGTTTTGTTTAGTAACTTCTAATGGGTTTTTTTCGATCCTCTGAATCGCGCTTGGTTGTGGTTTTGATCTTCATAAAAATAGTTTGTTTGGTCATGGAGGGGAAATTGCACATCAAACACATCAAATTCCTCCGTCGTGCCTGTGGAACGCCGACTATTAGAACCGAGTAAAGGAGCACTTGGAAACCATTTCCTAGCCTTACTCCTGCTCGAGTCTTTGCTCTGCCTTGGAAGTTTCCGGAAGAACGAAGGCAGCTCGTTTGGAGGTGGCGGCGGCGCTGGTGGCGCACTTGGAGTTTGATGATGCTCGTTCCTCTGCAAAATGTCAATTTACATCTCTAATCAAATGAAATATAGACACTCTTGCCTGGGATCAATTCCTGGCAGGGTTTTTGTAAATGTCTTATAAGAGAATGGAAAAATAAGTGCTGTTTCCTTGTAATTTTGCTACTAAAACTAAAACGGCAGTTTCACTTTCATAGATCCTTCAAAGAGGAGGATATTTCATAATCGAGAATTACCCTTGTTTGTGGGGGTGCTGAAGCTGCAGGCCTAGAGGGCTGAGAAGCCAAGTAGTTAAAAACTTGGACGATTGCTGATTGGCTCAACTCAGTGCAGTTTTTCCAGTAGAACAAGGCCAAATCCCAGGCCTTGACTCTCCAATCCACCATCTTCTGTTCAATATCCACTTCGTGTTTATCTACCAAGGGCCGCAGCAAAGTTTGGAACACATACCCTGTTCCCTGCATTGTTTTAGCCCCCATTAACAAACACAACAACCTTTCCTCGGCTTTTAGAACGTTGTGTTCAAATTAAAACTAACAACTTACACCATATTCCTAGATTACGTGCTCTACATGTCCTGCGATTTTACATCTTGTTCTAAAGCTACTCTTAGAATAATTCCCCAAAAATCGAGTAGATCATTCGTTATCCCCAAAAGATGCCAAAGTTTTCTATACTTAAATACAGAAAGATTATTCTTTGCAAATTGAAGACACTATTCTTTTAGTGGGATTTAGATACTCTATTCCATTATTCATTTAATTTTCAAAATCAACATTTTAGTTGTAAAATAGTCCTTAATTCTGTTAAGGGTTAGTTGATCTGTCAAAAGATAACATGGTAACAAAACTGTAAGTAATTCAATGGCAAGGTTACACATTTAGCCCTTAAGGTTCAAACTTTGTTTCAATCTTAGTTCTCTGAAGTTTCAAATTCATACTATGATTTAAAGGGTTTAAAGTTTGTTTCTAATTTATATATAAACTTCAATACTATGTAGTGATTAGTTTTTTTTTTTTTTTTTTTTGTTGCGTATAGATACATTCTATTAACTTTGTATTTCATTTTTTCTACAAGCTCATCAAGTAACAAATGGACCATTAATTTAAATGATTAGATTCACTCATTTTTCTTACCTTAGTCTTTGGATACCACAAATAGATAAATAGAGCCAGCTTCAACTCTCCGTACATGGGCAACCTTGAGAAGGTTTTGAATATAAATTTTGAGCATGGGTGAAATGATGAAAAATGCAACACAGTTGAAATTCCTTTGAAAAGAAAAGAAAATGAAATAAAGCTACACATACCATGCTACTAAAGTGTCAGCAATCCTCTCAACAACTGTTAAGATGGCCACAATGATCCTTCAAGAAATTAAATAAATAAGAATTCAAATTAAAAGTTATGTAACAAAAAACAAAGTGGAGTGAAAGCAACTCAAATTCATGTTCAAAGCAGACAAAGGCAAAGTCCCAAAGCCAAAGCAATAAAGAGCGTCAAGAAAACCCTTTCCATTGTTATTCCAAAACACAAAAATCTAAGGCGATCATCATTGTATTCATAAAAAATGAACATGTAAATACACAATAACAATAAGGATTAGAATGTAATTCGATCAAGAAATTATCGATTATTAGGACGATAATAAAATAATTAGGTCAACAACTACAGATGAAAAAAGAAATCATCAACCATTCCACCAAATGGAAGTGCAAAAATGGATTAGTTGTTACCAAAATTGACACCAGAATTGAAGCTCACGAATCTCGATCCGACTCTGTACAACGGTTTTGTAGCATTGAAACGCAGGATATGCATAGCCAAATAGCATCCTACATTGATCATCATCATTCATCAATCACAAAATTCACCTCCGGATAAAAGAAGCAAAGAAACTCTAAAGAACTTACAGAAGGCATCGAACCATCAACTCTCCCAACATTGTGAATCACTGATTCACTACACAATACAAATAAATTCCCGCCAACTTTCACCTGAAACGGAGTTGAATAACAGAGCACCAACATTCAATCCCACGGAACCGAGTCAAGATCCAATATTAAATGTCCCAAAACCATAACCAGTAAACAAACAAGATTAAAAAAGAAAAGGGCAGGAATGATATACCGTATCGGAGAAGGAAATAATAAACTAGATGAGTTGACTCGGCAGAAACGGAATCCCCCAAAATTTGTGAGCGGACACCGGGGGCAGAGGTCACATTGATGGAATACTATGGGATCAGAAAGCAGTGGAGAACAGGAAGGTATGGAAGACGAGGAGGAAAGTGGAGTTTGAAAGGTTGAGGGAAAGGATTTGGAATGGCGTGAAGGAAATGGAGATTGAGAAGAAGAGAAGATATAGTTATGGAGTTTCTAGAGAGAGAGAGAGAGAGAGAGAGAGAGGATTTCTTGCGGCGAACGTCTTCGTCGATCTCTTGCACGCGATTCAGTGAGGCGAGACCGGATTTTCTTGGGATTCTTGTTTAAGAAGAACAAGTTTGGTTGTTCAGGCAGTTATTGTGGAGGGGTAGTTTCGTACTTCTTTATGCACTTTCAATTACACACATAATTTTAGGACCCTTATCCTTAACTTTAAACATTTAATTTCTTTAATCAAACTAATTAAGGATATTTGAGATATACAATATTTGACATAAAGTAAATGGAGAATGTAATTTACAAAAATTAGAATTGAAGACATAAAATTGATCGTATAAATCTCATACAATTATTTTTAAATTTTATTTTCAAATATTAACTAAAAATGTGAGGCAATTGATTTCACGTAGGTTCAGAAACTGTTGAGCACTTTCCTAAACTTCATTATTTGTTTATATTAAGAAAAAAAAAACATTGGTAAATTTTGGCCAATTTCATTGTCATGTCTCACAAACTTCCCCCACGCCGTATCCTTAATATAATACCTTTGAATATACACAACTAAAAAAATAGTATAACGTGGAAAATAGATTAACAAAAAAAAAATGCTAATATTATTTTATTTCCAATTATGATGGGAAAGTTATTTGAATTAGTCATGTGAGCTAATTATAATATTTTTTCCCATCCTTTGTGATAACGTAACTTGGAAGAAGTTGATTAATGATATAGAATTTAGGGATACGAAACTTTGGGTCTAAAAAAATATGACAAATATCCATTTTAATTCTAAACTTTGGAGTTTCAATTTAAATCTTAAAATAATAATTGTATCAATTTAAATATTTTGTTTTAATTTAAATCGTAAACTAATAGTTATATTAAATTAGATTATAAATTATTATAAGTATTATCAATTTAAAACTTAAACTTTTATACCTTCATTTATGTTTTATTTGAATATACTTATGAAAGTTGAGTGAATTTAAAATTTAAATTGACATAGTACAAAACTGACAGTTTAAATTAATATATTTTTAAAAAAAATTAAAATTTCAAACATGCCTCAAGTTTTAGACTCACTCAAAACACCTAGGAAATAACGCTTAAAAATTAAGAGAGAGAGAGAGAGATTGTTGCGGTTAGTTGACCGTCTTCCCACTTTCCCAAATCCTCCAATTATTACAAAGCATATATTTTATAATAATCAAAAGTAACGGGAAGCTTCCATGAACACTCCACACCCACATTTTTTTTTAATTTCTGCCCATTTTGACCCTCTCTTCCCTTTTCCTTTAACTAATCTTCTTAAATTAATCAATAAATTGGACCAGTAGACTTCTTTTAATCTGGATTAAACAATTGCATTAGTAGAATAAATACTATCACTATTTTAAAATATAGTAAAATATTTACAAAATATAATAAAATATCATAATTTATCTAAGATAAATCACAATAGACCATAGATAGTAGTTTATCGTGATCTTTCGTTAATAAATTGTGATATTTTACTATATTTTTAAAAGTTTTATCTTTTATAATAAATAGATAACTAGTTTTTAAATTTAGAGATTTAGTTGATATATTTATAATTGTTAAATGAAATGTAATGACGGGTAAACTAATACATTTATCAAATTGTTAGAGTTTAGATTGATATAATTATTACTTAAGAATTTAAATCGATGTTTTAAGAGTATTAATCGATATTTTTTTTAAAAAAAAATTACCGTTTTACTTTTAATTTATATCTAACTAATTTGCCTACTACTAATTTGTTTTATAAAAAAAGATTATATAAAAATCTTATATGGACTTATTAAACTTCAATAAAATAAAATTTAAACAAAAATAAATTTAACCAATACGTAAAGTGGTAGAATCAACTCAAATTTTATCAGATTGTAGCTTTAAGGCTACTTTTCTCTATAATTTTATCAATTTCATATGGTTTGTACATTCTAAATTGTATGATACTCTGAAAAATATATATACTAAATTCAAAATTAACTAATACTAATTGAAATATGAGTAGTTGCTCTTTTAAACATAGTTCATTGTATACTGTTTCAGACTTAATTTTATGAAAATATCGATTAATATTGTTAAAGTCAATGAGTTTATTTTATTTCTATAAATAAATATATAAACAAGCCAACAATAAACACAAAGTAAAAAATAAAATAAAATTGCAACACTTGTTTATGTGTAGAGATCACTTTAGTTCAACTGACACTTGTATGCACTGATAATCAAGAGGTTTGAGGTTCAAATTCTACTAAAAAAAAAAAAAAGAGTAGAGATCACTTTTGTTACCAAGATTAGCTATGCTCAACGATGATTAACATAACATTTCTCTCAACCAACTCCAGAGTTGAAGGGGTTCACATTTCCTTGTTAGATGGAGCTGTAGGCGTAGAAGCAAGGTTGTTAGGTTGAGCAGAGATGTAATTAACAACTCTGACAAATGCAGATTGGCTCAACTCACTGCAATTGTTCCAATAGAAAATAGCCAAATCCCAAGCCTTTACTCTCAAATCCAACAACATTTGTTCGATGTCTCTGTCATTGTTATCAACTAAGGGCCTCAACAACTGGTGGAATACATACCCTGATCCTGATCCTGATCCCTGCATTTTTTATATCTTCTTATTTTACATCCCAATTAACCAACAAATATATAACACACTGTCCAATAACAAACTCTTCAACCACATCTCCCAACACTAAAATCATAACCCACTCAAAATCTCACACCCATCACCTTTTCTCCCTTAAAAATACCAACTTTACTTACACACCAAGGGCAATCAATTTTGATGAGCATGCGAGCATGGCCATGGCCCATCTCGGTAACATTTTTAAAAAATAATACAAAAAAAAAAAAAAAAAAAAAACAGTTTGAATTAAAAAGTTATTGTTACCATAGTCTTTGGATACCACAAATAGATAAAGAGAGCCAACTTCAGTTCTCCATACATGGGGAACCATCCCACAAAAGCATCAGCAATCCTCTCAACAACTGTTAAAATTGCCACAATAATCCTATACACCAACATATATTTAATAGTCATAAAACATTAAAATTTGAATTAGTGCTTCACTGTTGTTTTTGTTACCAGAATTGGCACCAATATAGAAGCTCTTGAACCTGAATTGGGGATTTCACCACCACCTTGTAGCATTCAAAAGCTGGATAAGCATACCCAAATATCATCCTGTATTTCAAAATTCATTAACAACACCAACAAATTCATCTTCAAATACAAATACCAAACAGATTTGAAGAACTCACAGAAGGAATCGAGCTAAGAAATCTCCCAACATTTTATGTATTTGCTTTTTTTGGTGTTTTTATCAATCCGTGGTTCAAACACAGAGTTCCCCCAATCGGAGATTCATGAAAGATTTATATAGTTTTTTAAGTTGTCAAGAAGGACTTGGTTTTGTGTATCCACCAAATTTGGTCAACCCAACTAAAATTCATTAAAAAAAAACAACCATTCACGATAAATAAAAAAAAAAAAAACAAACAAACAAATATGTTATTTAGCGTTTTGAACAACCAAGTATGAAGTCTTGTTGATTCCGTACTCGAACATAGAAGTATCTAATTATTCTCTCTAATAAAAATAATCTTCGCCAGTCTTTTTTACAATTTTACGTTTTCTTAGTTTTTTTATTTATCAATTCCATAACAACTTGAAATTATAAATTACTAAACACCAACTCTCGAAACCAAAATTCAACTCAAAAAAGAAAAGAAAAAAACCACGTCTCATTCAATTGGATGATTTTTTTTTGCCAATTTCGTTGTCATTTCTCTCTTTCTTCTTCCAAACAACAAATTGGTTGATTATTTCAATATTCAAATGTCAATATGACAATCCATAACTTAGGAACAAATTGATTTATGATCATATACATTATTATTACATGGAAAGACTTTTATAAATTTAAACAAAGACTTACAACTTCAAATATCTTATTCACTTTGTTTACTTACCATGAATGATCAAACCGATGAGATGTATTTCTATATATAATATTAACTAATATTTTTTTTAAAAATATTTGAATATATAATGTTGCTGCTAGCCCATTTTCCAATTGGGCCGGAGGGTCCAAACTCCGTTGCCAATTGGGCTGGAGAAATAGAAGGTTTGATTAACTAAATCAACACATCTATCTTACTTGACTAAACATTTTAAAACTTCAAATATATATAGTTAGATACTAGAGTTAAATTAGTATTTAATTCCTAAATTTTGTATTGCGTATACTGAATCTTCATTATTAATTTCATTATTTAGACAAAAATAATAGATTTGATGAAAGATAATGCTTTAACAATCATATTTTAAGTTTTTTTTGGACGATTATCACTTGATTTGTTTGATCATATGTGTTATAAAATCTTCAAGACTACACATACTTTCAACCTTAACCTAAAGCTAACATGCAAAATCTAGTAGTAATTATCATATACTCTTTCTTCTAGAGTTACGAGTTTGAATTGAACTAAAAATATATTAGCTGAAAATACATACTACATTTTAGATATTAGATATATGTCGTTTGATTGCGCTACGTCTAAAAAATAGATTTTATAGATACAAATTATTGTAACATGATTATAAAATACAACAAAATGGTATTATAATTGGTTTTAGACAATAAATTCAAGCTAAAATATCTCATGGAATTACACAGACAAACAAAATAGTGAATAATGTATTTTATTTGTTTATTTATAGAAAAAAAATTGGTTTCCTCCATGTTTTCTAAAGATGAGAAAATAACAGTTGTGTGATCTCTCACGTACCAAAAGAAAACTACTATAAGAAAATTTTGTATCAAAGCATTTCATTAAAGTTGGCTAAAATTTGTCGATAAAAAGTTGAGATGTAAGAAAACTATATTGTTTGGATATATTTAATCATGTGAATATGTTAATTGAATGCAACTTGATACATAAAATTCAAATTCATACATCAAAAAATTTATTCTTTTAGAGTTGATGTATTTTCTTTTTAATAATGTATGATGAAGATATCGAACCTCAAATTTCGAAACTAACACGCTCGTATCAACATAATTTCAAATAATATATACATAAACCCCAATTCACACTAACATCTTAAAAATAGAATAACTAGAATTTGATAAATAAGTAACATTAACGTTATGAATAATTAAAATGAAGTGGATAATGCTAAAATAGAGGGAATTAAGGGTGTGAGATTTTGGATTTTATGCGCTCTCGTGACTTTGGTTTAACAAATGATTTTCTTTTTCTTAAAAAAAAAAAAAAAGTAAATAAATAAATATTTATTATGAGTTTGGTTAACAATGATTGAACTCATGGGTAGGTATTGGAATTATGAATTATGAATTCGTGGGATTGTTAGCAAAAGGACAAACACTCACCTCACGGACCATACAACTTTGTGCCAATT
>JBBPDJ010000017.1:15910639-15930386 GCA_037974625.1 Cucumis cinereus
TATATATATAATTTCTTAAATATTATTTATTTTTATCAAACACATATATATAGATCTAAACGTTATTTTCTTTCCCCCGACATTATATTTCTTATAAAATTTTCATTGATCATCTATATTTTTCATACCAATATAATAACATTTAATTTGTCCATATACAATCTGCCAAAAATATTTGACATCCAACATGGCCATAAAGAATAATGTGAGTGAAAGACATTTCATGGACCGTGACACGACTAAATGAAGTTAAATATATTTATAATCATACAAATTTTATTTTTTTAAATGTATGTTTTTATCTTCATTTACACGTGTTTTTCTTTTATAATATTTAGTTTAAAATCTCACTTGCCAACACGAGTAATTATCATATTTGTTTTATTTGTCTTTGATCGATCTATTTAAGAAATTATTTTCATACTAAAATTTTTATTTGGAACAAAAACTAACTATTTTGATATGGGTTAAAATTTAGTAATCTAATATTAAGTAATAAACATAGATTTGAAGTGTTTTAAAATAGTTATTTAATTATATGAACTTATTTATTTTTGGCCAATTGTATGATGACCTCCCCTTAAGTTGACTACAATTTTGAAAGCTTCTATAAAGTAGATCACAAGACAGACAGACAAAATTAATAATTAAATAAACGATATAATAGTAATATTATATATTTCTAAAACACAACAAATATAGAGATTACAGTTCTCAAAGACATTGTTTTTCTTTTTGTTTACTTTAAATCTATGTCTATCCTTTTAGTCCCAATATCTTAATCAAACAAAATTCCAAAAATTATTCACCAAAATTAATGGTGAAAATAATTTAGGGTAAATTTTCTTTTATCATAATTTAATTATTCATTTCTTTTTAAATTAAATTTATCTTGTCGTAGTTTCTTACTATGATATTTTCTATATTTTTTCATTAAATTCTGAATCAAAATTTAAAAAGTAAAATAATTTATTAAAAATTATATTCTTTTTAGTTTTCAAATTAAACCCAACTTAAAATTTTAGAACATAGGTAAAAATAGTGTAGACAACAAAAACAATAAATTTATAGTTAGAGATTATATGTTCATACATTTAATTTTTAAAAACTGAAAAAAAAATAAACAAGTTATTGCTAAAGGATTGCTTGTTACACCTTAGTATGTATATTTTTAAATGTCAATTTTAATTAGGTAACATCTTTATATTTATAATCACTTTTTACGATAAAAGCAATTCTAAACAAAACATTAATGAATTTGTCAAACTGTTTGGGTAAGAAATTTTAAAATACATTTTAAAAATACAGTGAGCAAATGGTTGGTTTTATTAAAGTTTAAGCAAAATATAATTTTTATAAAAAAATAAAAATAAAAATAAGATCATTAAACGTTAATCTACGAGGGAGTTAAGTTATGAAGGTTGTCATATAATTACTAGTAGGCTAATGTTGTGACAAAATCATATCATTGATGTTTAAGATGGACCACGAGTCATAAACACGAGTCATTATGAGTAATGAGATTCAACTTTGGAGGTCTCGAGAGTATTTAAAATTTTATTAATTGCTTTGAAAATAAAAATAAAAATATTATTAATTAATATGAAATAAGTTTCATAGAAGTTTGAAAACCGAATTAATTCTGAATTGGAAGGTTGTATTCCTTTATAATCGATTAAAATATTATTTCTTCTAAGTCATGACTTCTTGCTTTCCCAATGCCAAATATTAATTAAGTTTGCAGGAGCCTTTAAAGACTTGTTAATTATAATATTTACAAAAATAAGTAAATAATATAAGAAAATCACAAGTGGTCTGAAAATAAAATCGTTGAAGATCGACTGATTAATTGAGTTGCTTGCTATATTTTATGGTTTGCTTTAATTATGTAAATGATAATAATTTTAAAATATTGATATTAATTAATTTTGTGTTTGCTACTTAAAATAATTTCTCACTTTTAAATACTTGTTAAAATCCTAATTCAAAATCATTTTCAGAATATATATATATATATATATATATATATATATAATAATTAGATTAGTTTAGTTAGATTCTAGGATTGCGAAAAAGCCTCCATCCAAAAGGTTCTTTGACAAATTTAAAAGTCTTTAGAAAACAAGTTTTTAGAGCAAGGTCGAGTTTGATTCTTCAGAGATCATCAAAAAAATCATTATCAAAGATTATTTGAATTTATCCAAGACATTGAATGTGCTCATGGTATTCTTTTCTTCGCTTATTAGGTGAATGTTATGATGTTTTCTTTTTATAATAGGGCTCAACAATAAGGTTGTTTATGTCAAAAAATATGACTTTCTTCTGATGTTTTTTGTAGCATCTCTTTTTCAAGTGAGTCAAAGGAATCTTTTTGGTTCTGAACTTTCTGCATCTTATTTGTCAGAAGGCCTTGGTTGTATTCAGTTTTTTTCTCATGTTTTAGTATATTTTCTATTTTATTTTTTGAAAAAGTTAGTACAATAAGCAAGGATATGTAATAGGTTTGAACTCTGATATCAACTTAGGTAAATGTAATGCTCGAAACCCAATATTTAGAATTTATATTCAACACTCAATGTTCAAAATTATCCGCCCATCTAACAAAAGATTGTTCTAAGTAAAAGATACAATTAATTTTGGAGTTTTTATGATAGAGTTATTGAGGATAAAAGTAAATATCATTCATAATATATTGTAACTATCAATTATTTAAAACCTTTCTTAACCCTGTTTTTATATTTTTGAGATTCTTCTCGTATAGATGTGATATCTATCCATTTAAGATATTCATTTTTTACTCAACATTATGATAAGACATATCCATTAAATTTAAACTAGCTTACTATGGTGGATATTAACCAAATTAATAATGTAAGAAGAAACATGAAAAGTCGTACACTTAATATTCTAAAATCGGATTGAAGAAGTTAAATTTTATTGTTTAATGAATATCCAAATGGAAACCCAACAATAATTAAATTAAATAACAACTTTTGTTAATCTTAATTAAAATAATGATAAATAATAATAATAATTAAGTTTTGGATTTATTTAAAAAGGCCAGACAAGGTCATCATATCACGTAGGACCAGTCGTATGTCACGTGCAGGATTTATATTAGAGCTCTTAAACCAACCGCTTCCCAGTTCTTCCTTCTTCCCCCACCACCATCACCACTTTCTCCTCCTCCGCCGACAATGGCCGCCGTAAAAAAGAAGCTCCTCCTCAACACCATCTCCGTCGACATTGGCTGCGGCAGTTGCCGTAAGCCCAAATCCATCATCTCACAGATCTTCCGCCCCAAGCCCAAATCCCCAACCTCCTACTCCGACCGCCGCCTTTTCCGTTCACTATCCAGCTCGTCAGAGAAGAAGCTGAGCGATTCCGACATGGGCTACGCCCCTGAAGTCGTCGGAGGCGGGTTCTGGAAAATCGGCGGAGTCAGCGTGGCGGTGGAGAAAGATTCTAACGATCCGTATGTGGATTTCCGGCAGTCGATGCTGCAGATGATTTTGGAGAACGAAATTTACACACAGGAAGGTCTTCGGGAGCTTCTTAGCTGTTTTCTTCATCTCAATTCACCTTGCAACCATGGGATTATAATTCGAGCGTTTGCGGAGATCTGGGATGGCGTGTTCTGTGGCAGATCGGGGGCCCATACGGCGGCGCCTGGTAAACAGAGACGCCATGTACGGTCACGCGCCTTCTAACCGTCGCTTATCATCATGCCTTTTGCATTGTTCGATCAGTTTTACTTTATTAGTTTTTATTTTCTCTCTCTTATTTTCTTTTTCTTTTTCTTTTATTTAATATATGAAGATAGGTTCATTTTTTGGGATCTTGACGGAGTGGGTATCGGAAAATGTAATTATTGTTTTTTTTTTTTTTAATTTTATTTTGCTAATTGCCAAATACATGAAGGTGTCTTCTTCTCTTTTTCTTTTTTGCCCCTATTATTCTCTGCTATTTCTTTTGCGTGAAGAAATATATATATATATATTTTTTAAAAAAGTTGCGTAAAGAATATATATATATATATTTCATTTAGTCTACAAATTAACGTTGGGAGAAATATTAATTTAATTAAAATGCATAAATGAGCTATAATATCATTACAGAAATAAAAAATGCCCACTAAAATATTGATACATTTAACAATTTTAGTTTAAGGAAATTAGAGTTCAAGAGATCCCCTTAATTACATTAATTTAAGAGTAATAGGTATAATTAACCAAGGCTGGTTTGATTTCGTAACGCCTTTAACTTAAATAGCCATTCGTTTCTTTTAAACTATACACTCTCATTTTTTCGTTCAAGTTTTAAAAATAAAAGCAACGAAAATTTTATATTAATTATTTTATTTTTTTATTATTTAAAAACTACCTAAAAAAGTACGTCAAAATTATAATTTAAAAACTATCAGTAATAATAACAATAATAAACTTGTCATCGTCTTAGAATTTGGCTAAATTTTCAAACTTTTTGTTTAGAAAATGAGAAAATCGTTGAGAAAATTAAGTTTTCGTTTTGTATTCATTTTAATTTTAATTTTTCAATATCAAACTTACAAGTACCTCTTTTACCAATTAATTTGTTGCTTTGTTTTCTTATCTACATTTTTATCCTGTTATAAAAAACAAAGCAAAATTGAAAAAACAAAAAACCAATAACAAAAATGAAGTTGTTTACCAAACAAAACGTTAAATAATTATCAATTGAGTCCTACTTTTTTAGTTTCTAAATTTTATTATGAATTTCTTAAACATATAGGGTTAATTTTAAAAAATAAAAAACGTAGACAACTAAACCAATCTAAATTGTTTTCAAACATAGCTAAAAGATTAATAAATTCAATTGGGTTGAAATTATAAACTTAATTAAATTATTTTAAGTTAGAAAAGTTTGAATTGAAATAGTTTGGTTCATTTATTATACTTATTATTTAAACCAAGTTAGAACTAAACCAATCAAAATCAATCGATAAAACTTCTTTTGTATTTATTTATCACAAAGTTCATTATCCTAATCCGCAACATTTTAAATAAATAAACAACTTCAACAACTAACCATTTCAAAATATATTTAGTCAAATTCATCGTCTAATTAACAAGATCAATTTCTTCGAGAATAATGATAATTTTTTTAAAAAATGAAAATTCAATGTTACTCATTTAAATGCCTAAAGTTGTATTTTAGTGATTAATGCAATAATAAATAAATAAATAAATAAAAGAGACAAAGTTGATTGAAGAAGAGGACAATGGTTGGATTGAAGAAAATAAAAGGCTGAAAATTGTCAGGCTAAGGAATGAATGCTCTATTTTTTTCATTTTTCTTTCTTTTATGATATTATAAGATAATACATACATGTTTATTTGAAGCCTTCAATTTCTATGCCCAAATTGTACCATTGCATTCTCAATCATGAACATACAAGTTAAAAAAAAAAAAAACAGGTATTTCGTGAATTGTGTCTATCTTTATTTGTCTAAATCGATGTCCAATAAATTTTTGTCACATGATATTTTTTATTTTTTTAGAAAAATGCATGAGATTAAGTGCAACACCTAATCATTCCATGCCTTAAACTTGTTTTTTAAGGATTTATTTTTTTTTTTAACTCATTAGTTGTGTTTGGTTGTCTCAAACCATGTTTGACAGTGCTTTTGGTTAGAACTATATGTATATGCATGGCCAACAACATTTACCACTTTAAATCATTAGGGTTGAAAGTGAAAGTGATGTAAAACAACTTTCGGGGAAAAAAAATCAAAAGTAAATTGAAGTGTTTTGAGAAAAAGTACTTGTAGAGTGTTTTTTACTCCAATTCTTGATATAAAGATCACTAGATTTAAATATTTAGATTAAAATAAAGCATAGTTTCCAACCATAACTCACATGTATTATCTTATTTTGTTAAAGATTTAGAATCATTTAGTCCACAAACTTTTTAAATTGGTGCTAAACAACTCAATTTCATTAATAAACACAATCGAAGTTTGCACTATCATCGAATAACTTTATTTTTTCTCATTTGTTTACTTTTCAACTCCATTAAATGGGTCTTAACTTCAAGCAGTAAAGGGTGGTTGGCAACACTAGTATTACAAGATGTTTCCTCTTGAATGGAATCTGAGTTACCCACATGAACCCTATTATACGTGGAACACATCACTAAATCCAACAATTCAACCCAAGAACACTCCTACCTCATTACCACTTGACGAACAAAACAAAACAAAAAAAGATCTGAACTTAAAATAATTAGTATGGTACAGAGAATTGGCTAATGTTATGATATAGCTCGGTAGGGTTTAGGGTAGCTGCAACAAAGCTCAAAAACCTAAGAACATAAAATCCATATTGCTGAAACGACAGAGTGTCCATCCACATGGGAGGGGATAGGGGGAAAGCCAAAGAAGTAAAGAATTGAAAGAAATAAAAAGTACATAATCATAAGTTTCTATAAATGAGTGTTGTAATTTGGATAGTGAGAGGAAAATTGAGAGACAGAAACATAAATATGAGTAGGAGAGTGTAATAAAAACAAAGGAACAGAGAGAGTTGAAAGAGATTCAGAGATTTACATTGGAAAATGTTGAAAATTGAAGCCCTTCTTCAATCTTTATATCATATGACATATAGTAAGAAGTCAGTCATACTCAAAGGACATCTCTGCATTTAACTCACTGCCTTTATCTTTCTCAATCTTCAATAATGCTCAATCTTCTCTTCATGCTTCCTCATCTTCAACCTCCCCTTTCATTTCATTTTTTTTAATAGTTAATAAACTTAAGTACGTAAGTTAAGATGAAGTTGATGATATGATTATGTTCTTAATGTGTTATTTGACATCACCACTTATGATAATATAATTTGGTTGTAAGACATCTTCTTTCTTTAGCCTCTTATTCATTATAGCTATTAAACTATGCTAGATAATATATAATCAAATTATGTTTCACCCTTCAACTTAAAACTTTTAAGTAACTTGGTGATTTAAGATGATATCAAGAAATAGTCTAAAGGGGTTTTGTATTCAAACTCATAAAATCTTATTTTCAAAGAGTGGAGATAAGGAATGCAATTCCCGTTCTCATCCCCATTTAGTTTAAGAGAAACTTCTTTTTTTCAATCTCTCCATATTTTTTAGTAAAAAGTACAAATACGAACGCTTTTTTTTTTTTTTTTTTTTTAGAAAAGACTTTTCACTCTCTTCCTCGCTCTAACTCTCTATTTTCTTTTTATCCTTTTCATTTTTTACAAATGGAGATGCCACTTTTATTTATAAATGCAAGATTTTTGGAGCTTAAACTATAGGATTCTTCCCAGTTTTTTTTTTAGGATCTAAACTATTTTAAGATATTTTCTATGTTGTTTATGGATACAATGAGATTGTTGATGTGAAATACATGTTGGCCTATGGATCTATGTAGGCAAAAGGGTGCACATGTTGGGCTATGGATACAATGAGATTGTTGATGTGAAATACATCACAATCTAGCTCTACAGAGATGCATCTTATAGATAATCACTTTTATGCCTACAATTTCACACCACGTGTGCATGTCTCTTTTCCTGTAATCTCCTCCTTTTGTTACTGTCTTACATACTATATAAACTGCTTGTTTATTATTATTATTATTATTATTATTATTATTATTATTATATTTCTTTTTTAATTTCGTTATAGTTTTTATATATTATGTAACATCTAAGTTAATAAAAGGTACATAGATGAATCGAAATCACATATGAAGTAGAGATATTGAGAACATGATAATATGGTATAGAAAGGTTAAAAGAGAATTGATAGCCACTACTTACATCAACAATTTACTATTTTTTTTATACCCGATCATATTCAAAACTCTAGAGTAAGCTGTGTAATTTCAGGTTAGGTGACCTACTTTTTCTGAAATACATTCATAAATAACATTAATGTGTGAGTTGGGGCGTAATACTTTTACCCATTTAAGTCAATCCAAAGTCTTTGAATTGCTAAAGGGATCTTTGAAACGAAATTTTATGACACGCGTTTCTTGCACCAATCATTGGCCCACTTTTACATTTTTGGGCCCAAATGTTTTAAATGGGCTTCAGTTTGGAAATGAAACGTGTGGGCCCAAGTGTTTTTAAATGGGCTTTAGTTTGTTTCCACGTGCTTATTGAATTAAAATAAGAGAAATAAACTATTGATATTTTATTATTTATGAGGGTCTAAATGTAATTTGCTACGTTATATTAGATACCATTACTTACTTACATTTCACAAATTACTGGAAATACAACCAAAGGCTCATATTGACTTAAACACTAACACATTTCTCTATGTCTAAGTATTTTAAAATAAATCCATGTGTTTTTAATATATAAATTATTATTATTCAGTGTGTTGACAATAACTTTACTTTTGGTACATTAATGTCGAAGCAGTGTGATATAAAGGAAGAGTTATGAAGGGTGCTATAAGGAGTGGTTGGTACCATTAAATCAACATTATCAAGCACTTGGTGTGGTTTGAAAAAGAGAAGTTGACACGTATAAAATCAAACAAGTATCGACATATGCATTGACGAATGACTATTTAAAGCAAACACTAAATTGTATTTTGTTTTGATGAAGAGAATTATAAAAGAATTAGCATGTTTTAGTTAGTATTTAGTTTGGTTGTTGATAATATAAATTTAAAATATAATTAGTATTTTCAAATTAATCAGTTGATTATTTCATTTTCTTGAAATAGAGAAAATTCGCTCAATTTCAAGAATAAATTTTTCTTGTTTAACCATGAATTTGATCAAATACTTTTTCAACTGCATAAGTTTAAGGGTGGAATGATATCACGAAAAAAAAAAAAAGGAAAAAGCCCACGATGTTATGGAAGGTAAGCAAAGAACCAACATATTTATTATTGTAAAGTAAAGTCACGAAAGTTTATGATCGAGAAAGTGAAAACAATGTCATACTATCCAATGAAATAATTAGTTGGCAATGAATTTTGTAATAAATGATATAATGAGAGGAGGGAAGAAGGGTTTAAAAGATAATGGAGGGAAAAATATAGGATGAGAAAAAGATGAGATATGATTCGATTTTCATAGGGTAAAGAGAAGAGCATTAAATGCAAAACAAAAACATAAAAGATAAGTTGGAAAATGTAAAACACAGAGACACTCTACGTTAGCTGTTTGGTCACAATCCTTCACTTTATTCGAAAACACATAAAAACCAAATTAATAATAATAATAACAAATAATTAATATTGTTAATTACTAATTAAAATAAGAGGGTCTTCTCTTTTTCACTAATTAATTACCATACTAACACTGATCACACATTAAAACTGCATTCTCTCATATGGCTATGGCATATACCCTCTTCATTTCATTTCTTCCCCCACTGTAATTTTATATCTAACGCTACATACATAAATGCCAAATCAGTTTTAAATTTATAATTCATACACGAATCTACCAAAAAAACTAAAAACTCACTTGATTTTCACATGCCACGGACGGTGTATTTGTATTTGACGAAGAGGTCGCCTAGAAGATGATTAGTAACGTATTGGTGAAATATTTGTTGCAAAAACTCTCGATGTTTAAGCTAGTTTTTAGTACAAGTGTTATAGCAAGCTTTTAGGGAAGAATACAACTTTTATATAGCATCATGTTAAAACTTCGAAAGGCTTGATCAAACTTGCACATGTGGAACTAATTAGGGTTTGCTAGCCTCAACCTCGCCTCAAAGTCATGGACCAAGGTAGGCCTTAATTTGTTGGCTCGACTTTGGCCTTCGAGGTTGAGGTGAGCCTTTTTTGGACAATTTGTTAGCCTCAACTTTGGTTTTGTCCGTACCCACTTTCTAGACGTGTCTCTCTTAAGTCTCTTTCTTACTTGTCTTTCGTCTGTTTGTGATGAGACAACTTTCTTGACTTTATCCTAAAACATTGACGTCTTTCCTTTGTCATTTTTAAAGGTCTAAAATTTCTTATAATTGTACACGTTAAAACATCTACTCTCACAGATATTATAAATGTGTTATTGACAATGTTATGATGTTGACTAACAAAACTTTTGATTATGTAATTAATTGTGTGTCATATAAAATGTGTAGTAAACTCATGGATGAAGCTTGACCTTATTAGTTATGCCAAAATAAAGAGAAAGTGAAGGGAATTAAAGAGCTCGAAGCTTGAGCAACCAACATGTAGGACAACCAACCAACCCTACCCATAGCTCACTTGAGCTATATGGGGAAGCCAATACATTGGCCAAAATTCCAATTAAGGTTGAGGTAGTCCAGAAATGTCCTATATCTGTCCCTTCTAGTACTGATCATTTGGATTGATTCGGAGAAAAAAGTTATAGATCTAAACATTGATTAAGTAGATTATGTTTCCAAACTCTAAATTTGTTAAACATATGTTGTTGGTGTGAGAAGCACTATCAAATTTTGGTCATCTCTTTTTAAAATATATTTGTAGAACATGTGCTAATGAAGCCAAAATAATTCAGATTGGGCATTGATATGTTGTCTCACTTAGAAGTTTGGTAAAGCATAATAGGCATATTTTGTAATTTAGGTATAGAGAATTGGACCATATCTTAACATACACAATTTGTGTAAAATGGTTTTGTTTTGAAGTGTGGGTTTGAGTAAGATTGAGCATCAAACCCTAAACATTGTCAACCTTCTTTTAGTGAGCATTGTCTCATTGTGATTTTAAAACTTTTTATAATTACAAAACGCTTAATTACATGGATTAGTGAAAACTTGTGAAGAGGAAAACATGGTCATAAATTTCCGGACCCTTTCTTTTATTATTTGTTTAATGCCCTTAATTATAACTTAATACCAACTCCAACAATTAATTACTCTCCAACTATTATTAATTGCAATTACCAACTTTCATTATTATTATTATTATTATTTTACTAAATAATCAATTAGCTCAGTACTAGTCAAGTCAAAATAGAAATAGAAATAAAAATTATTATTATTATTATTATTATTATTATTATTATTATTATTGTCCTAAAAAAATTGAGATTACTCTATACTTTGAGTCGTATAATTAATTAAGACAATGTTGCACATGGGGAAGTGTAGGAATCTAGAAAAAAGAGCACAACTTAATTTATAAATTAAAATCAAACATATTGATATAAAAATAATTAATATTTGTATGTTAATTGTTAAATATCAAATTTGTCGTTTAAAATTTCAATGGGCACAGGGATTAGAAGCTTCGCCGCTCAACACCCTACTCTACAATCTCCCATATTTTCAACTTTGCCGATCTTTAAAATGTGTGTTTTGCACCTTGATGGTAAGAAATAACTGACGGTGAATTATTTTTACCCTTTCTTTTTTATCCTATACTTTTAAAAATCATTTACTAAAAATAATAAACGTTTATAGTTTTCTATAATTACAAATTTATCTCTGTTGTTTTGTATATTTAAATTTAGTCTAATTAAGAATAAATAACAATGCAAAATATGCAAATATCTTAAAAGGAAATTGTTGGACTCAATTTCAAATTCAAAACTCTTCACTTTAAAACTTTTATCTTGTATTTTTTTATTAAAATAATTTAAAGATATTAATTGATAGAAGGATAGGGACTTTCTTATCATACATTAAGAATAATTCCTGCATTTTGTTTTTTCTTTCAACATGTAGCTCCATTTGCTCAATTTCAAATATATATAAATCTCCCAATTTTTTTTTTTTAAAAGAAAAGTATTCATTAATATTTTCATTTTCATTTCAAAACCATTAATTTATACCCAATTACAAAATCTGAAATCTGAATGCATGGTCCAAATCAAAACTATGGATTTTTGTTTTATCATATACATGGGACCTTTTATTTATGGTCATATAAAAACTTTATCATCTTAATTTATTTTTTTCCTAATAAATAAATTTTATGTTTTTCATTATTCTCTTTTTCTTTTCTTTTCTCCTCACTATTTTTAGTATCGTATCGAATTTCTTGTTGTAAAAAAAAAAAAAAAAAACCCGTTTAATACATAAATTCTTGGATTTTTTTTTTTGATATTATAGTAAATCAATTCTCACGCTAATTAAATACACAAAGAATATGTTTCTATAATAGATTACATTTCCATAATTATTCAAGGGCATGTGAAATGATTTTTACTATTTTTAGAAATTATTAAAAGAATGATTGCTGTTATTTAAAGCTATATATAAATTTGGCCCAAAAATAATTTGATATTGCTCTCTTCAATATTTAAAATCTCAATTTTAGATTTAATTTAATTACAAAGTAGTTCACATGAAAATAGTTTATATTACATAATACTATCATTGTTGTGTGCAAATTCAGAAATTTGAAGATTAAAATTCAAAATTTGAAAATAGAAACTATATGAGGAGTATAAAAAGTAAATAAAAATTAATGAGCAGACCGAAGCAAAAATAAAAAGGATAATTTTGTGTGACAAAATAAATAAATAAATAAATAGATATAATCCTTAAAAACAAAAAATATAAAATATAATAGGAATAGAGTTTGATAGAAACTGGAAAATGGAAAAGGACCTTCCAATTTCAAAAATCAATGGCTCTGATTGTTCAGAACTCGGAACACTTCAGAAATGTTGTCCGATGGGTATGCCAGGTGGAGAGCATCTAATGGTGGATTAATGACTCAGACTTTATTATACGATAAGACGTGTTGCAGTAGATCAACTACCTCACATTAGAAAAATGAAAAATTAATAAATGAAAAGAGTTGGTCGTTTTTATAGATTTGAGGGTATCAGGTTGCATTAATAACAGAATGCCGTTAAAGCAAAAATATCATTTTATTACTATGAAAATAATAATAATAATAATAATAAAAACTATACCTCATAACTCCATTTTTTAGGACATTAACATACATCTCCTATAATCAAGATGAAAAAAAAAAAAAGACAATTTTTTTTTATAAAGAAGTTGCTATACGGTAACTCGGTATTGGACGATATAAAGTTGGGTGCAACCTTAAATTACCAAATTATTATTATTATTATTATTTAGTAAGTAGGTGTTTGGGTGTAAGAATTAAAGTTATTCTGTCTAGAGAGTTGTTTAGTTGCAACTTATAGACCTTGAATGTAAGGTTTTTTTTTTTTAAAAAAAATAGTTGAAAGTTAATAAGATATGAAATTGATATTATTTAAATGTGGAGCTCACAAACTCTTAGAGCCAAATAAAAAATAATAGAGCTAAAATAATTAGATTCTGTTTAGTAATCATTTTGTTTTTTGTTTTCTTTAAAAATTAAGTTTATAGATGGAGTAATTTGTATTAATATTTAAAGAAATAAACTAAATGTAATTTACGTTAAGAGTAAACATGATGATGATGTTCATCTAATGAAGAGATCTCCTCAATCTCCATGGATGAGGATACACAAGGTAAAGAAGAAGAAGAAGAAGAAGAAGAATAACAACACAATGATGAAGAAGAAATAGAAGAAGAAGAAGAAGAAGAAGATGCCATTGCAAGTGAAACCAACAAATCAACAAAAGCTCCAAGTATAAATCCATGGTTCTTTTTCCCATTAACTCTCAAATACCAATTCAAGAGCTCTTCTAAACTTTCCCAATCTTTCATCCCATGAGCTTCCACCATTTCCTCCATTGATTTCCTAAAATCCGAAAACGGGTCATCCGAATCCATCGACATCACCGTCGTCCCTTCCTTCAACGTCGGCGACACGGCCTCGTCTTCCACTATCGAGCTCGATTTTCCGGTGGGTTCGAAGTGGAGCCTCTTGGTTGACCTGAGGTCTCGAATCATTCTCTCGATTGGGTCACCGCCGGAGCACTCCGACACCGTGGAAAGGCTGCCGGAGGACTCGGAAGAGAGAGTGAAGAAAGAGTCGGAGGAGTCTGTTGCGGTGGCGACGGCAGCGGAGGTAGTTCGGAAAGATAGGGTTCTTGGCTGACGACATGACGGCCAGGGAAAAGTCGACTTGTCATCTATTGCTAAGGATTTGAAAAGAGAGGGAAGCCTCATAATCATCATCATCTTCTTCTTCTTTGTTAACATATCTGTGTGAAATAACTGATTTTGTGATTTGGGTTTGATTTCAAATTTGTTTTGGAGGTTCAAAATCGAAGCTTTTCTTTAAGGGACATTAATGGCTGCTCAGTGAGAGAGAGACTGAGAGAGAGAGAAAAAAAAAGATTTTTGAAGAGGCAGATAGGGAAATGAAGGTGGAAGGTGAAATATAAGGCAGGGCTATTTAAGGTTCTTTAATGAGTAAAAGTAAAACCAAAAATATTTCACCCTCTTTTTTTTTTTCATAAAATATTTAGGATAAATTAAAATTTGGATTTTTGTACAATGATGTTGTTTCTATATTAACATTATATCACAAAATAGTCACTAATGTAAATTTAATATTGAAAATAAGAAACTTAGCTTTAACCTATTTTCAATTGGTAAAATGTTTAATTGTTCATTTAAATATTTTTATGATTTTTTTAAAATATTTTGAAAATATTCATTGATATGTCAATTTTAATTGTTGTTCATATTTCTATCAAAATTTAAAATCTTTAACACGTGACATTTTAACTTCATTTTAGTTTGGTCAAATTACAAATTATCAATTTTTATGATTTAGAGAAAGTTCTAATTTACGGTATATATGAATTATTTATGTTTAATTAGTCTAAGATTAAATTTACAATATAACCTTTTAATTATTTCCTTTTATTACTTGGACTTATTTTCAAGTGCGTTGTTTTGGTGTAAAAAAATATTGAATTCAATGTCAATCCAAACACATATTAGTAAATAATATTAATTACCATTCTAAGAGATTCTATCCTCCTACTAAATATCAACTTGATTCATTTAGTTCTATTAAACTCTTAACCTTTAATTAGTTCCAAACCATTTAATTCATATATATATATATATATATATATATATATATATATATATATATTATTTTGTAACCATTTTTATTATGTTATAAAATAATATATATTGGACAAAAATAAATGTAAACGTTCTATATTTATAATTTTAATTTAAAAATTATTTTTGAATTCACAGCCAAATTAAAAAAGAATGGAAAATATATTTTATAAAAAAATATCCATATGTGTAACTTTTATTTTTAAAATATTGGATTTTTTTTTCCGTTTTTCTTTTTGGTCAGTTTTTGTGGATAATTCGAATATTTAATTCATTAATTGTATATAAATTGTGAGCATGTTTTCTTAGTAAAAACTTGTAAGGTTTTCTAATTGATTCATAAGTTTCTAATTTAGCTGATTAAAAATGTATGAATTTCACAATTTATCCAGATTTAAAAATTTCATTAATAAAGTTAAATGGTTATTATTAAAATTGGTTAATAAAACAAAGTATATAGAAACAAAAATACAAAGGCTTATATAAGCCAATACTTTTTTTAAAATGGTATCAACGTCATATCCATAGAACAATATGAACATAAACAATAATTACTAAAATCCAAACAAGTTGTCGCAATAAATAAAAGCCATTAAATATTTTGATCCAAATCCACATAAGATTTTAAGAGAAGACAAATATATATATAACAAAATAAATTAAAAATTAAAAAAATGGCATAGAGGAGTTAAGAGAGAATGATGTGACAATGATATGTTCTATGTTTGAATTTTGAAATCAACTCCTAAGACCACACCATGGTAATTTAATTTGGTAACAGATTAAAAAAATCATTATTTTTGTTCATAATGTTTGAACTATAATATATTAACAAAATGTTTAGATTACATTTTTTTTTTCTATAAATTTCTTGCTTATTAGATTTTTATATTAAATTTGTTTTGTTCAACTTTGAATAAAAACTATTTTTAGTCTCTATCTACCAAATTGAATTATCAACATATAACTTCCATTCAATTATGTGCTATTTAAATGTTTCAAAAATTAGATCATAATTGACTACAATTTGAGCTCGAATAGAATTAAAATAAGATTTTAGACCAAAATACTAAACTTATGGCAAAATGAGTTTTAGGTTAATGAGTCAAGGGCCAAAATGTCTATGGTACCCCTTAACCTTGAATAGACATGGCACCGAAATCGATGTATCATCTATTCAATCTATCGACTCTTAACTAACTCGCCTAATCTCAACTCAACTTTCTCTCCCATAACCCTACTCGTTAGATATCCTTGACAACTATTGTTGTCACATTTCGACAACCAATTTCGTGCTTCCAACAACGAGTTCTAGTCATCATTAACGACGACAATTCTGGCAAGGACCATCTTTATTCTTGAAATAACAAAATGATATAATGGATAAACACGATAAAAAAAAATAAAAAAAGAAATAGATGGCACACTCATAATAAATTTTGATGTATATCTAAGAGAGGGAATGTGTGAGAGAGAGAAAATCATGTGCCATGAAAAAGAGTGATGTGATACCTTTGAAGTCCACTATATATGGATGCAAGGTCACAATAATACTATTTTTTTTTTTTTGTTATTTATCCTTCTTGCTATTCCATTCTATGAACTCCAAAAATGATATTTTACATCTAATTAATCTGTATTTTTCAATTAATTAAATTAATTACATTGAAATTATACATTAGAGAGAACAAGTAATGAGTGATGATGATCCTTCTTTATTTTTTAACAACCAAAAATAACAAATAAAATAACATTTTTAAAAAAAAAAATTATGGAACTATCAAAATGGTACCAACATATTTTTGGAAAAAGAATATTTTATATTAGAGATAAGGAAGGAATCTTTTAGTTGCTTTCAATATTTGTTCTTAGTATCATAAATTTAGTTACCCAACCAAAAATGTTTTACCTTCACTTTATGAGTTTATTAATTACTATGCATTTTAACTGTTTTTAATCTAATGTTTGTAATAAAATATTTATCTTCTCTATAAAACCGTAATTGTTCAATCTTTCTTACGTAACGTTCGATATTGAACTATTTAGGAGTATTACTCTACCTTGAATCAAAGTATATTAGAAAAACAACATAAAAATGTCATGAGTTATTTACAATTAGAATAAAACTAATTAAATAGATTTGTTGATCATATAAAGTCAAAGACTCAAGTCAACCATCGTAATAAGCGCATGCAGCAGCCATACACATGTCACAAAAAAAAAAATGGTATTTAGAGAGAATTTTAAAGTAATGTAGTGGACAAAATTTGAAAGTTGAATATTATGGAAATTAGTGTTTGTTTTCAAAATTTGAAGAATAAGTTCAAACATTTATACAAAAATTGGTTAATTTGAATAATAGTGAAAGGATTGGGATTCAAAACCCATCAATCACTTTTTTTTTTTTTTTTTTTATAATTTGAGAATAATTTTGTATTATGAAGATGCAAAATCATGAGACTAAATATTAAGTGTTACTAGTCAAAAGTCTTGAAATTTGTCTGGTCACATCAACAAATTATCTCAAAATCACTTTTCTTCTTGTTCTATACCAAAATGGTCTATCAATTTGTGGTATCAGAATAAGGAAAAACTAGAGTTGAGATTGCCCAATGGGGAAGAACTAAGTCAAAATCAAGTACCCAATATGATATTCATATTCTCGTGAAACCAAATTGTTTTGTAGCATCTTAATGATGTAATATACTTAATATTACAACCCCTTGTTTTTGTCGATGGTCCTTTATATTAAAGTGGGGACTATATTTACACAACAAAACAACTATTATATTAATTAAATTGTAGTTCAAATTACAAAAAAAAAAAAAATCATTAAAAAATTGATCCAAATTGGTATGAAAAAGAAGAAATTGAAATATTAAGGAACTAAAAATCCTTCCATTGTATAAACTATAAATAATTAAAAACAGATTTTGATACAACTGACAACCTTGTCCACGACGTCAATTATTTGATTTGATGCAATTGACAAATCACATCAACAATTAAAACATTTTCATGACAAAAATCATAGTATTAATGCAAATTTTAGTAATCCTAGGCTCATGTCAACTACAAACCAAAGTCCACAGCATTAGTTACATTACATGAAAATTTTCCTCTTTCCCAATATGTCCAAACATTCACAAACCTAATACATATAAAAATGGAATGTTTTTATGTCTCAAGCAAATGGGTTTCTGTTGCCAACTTGCCTTACTAGAAACCCATTATTGATTTTTGAGGGACCATAGCCATGGCTCTGCTAATAACCTTAATGGTGGTCCATATATTACACCATATATAAACAAAAATATGGTCTATATTTTCCTTATTATCCTAATAAAGTATTCACAAAATTGTATAAGAAAATCCTAATAATAAGATTCAGTATGCATTTGAAACCATAAGAGTAGAAAACAAATTACAGCTTGCTGGGGGGGTACCTTATACTGTCACTTTTCTTTGGACTCTTTTCTGATTGACACGAGAACTTAACTTGTAGCTTAAAAGCCTCTAGTCAAATATGCTATTGCCTTTGGGGGTTTATGTGTTAGCAAATTTCTCCACATTTTGATGCAAACAATAGAAGAGAAGATAACTGAAAATTATATCTTTTCGGTAAGGCAAGTCGAGGAAAGGACCACGGTGCCAACCTGTCAAGATTCGCGTAAATTTTTTGCATCAACCTATCTCCTACTTCTTATGTAGGTGAGAGACCTTAAAATATAAAGAGATGAACAACACTAATATCAACGTCTCCTACAGTCCATTGACAAAAATAATAGGCTGACAACAGAATAGTTATGATAGGATACCCTAGTTAAAGAATTCAGAGCAATGAATAGAAGAAATTTATTGTACAAGAATCAAATGACTATTTAGATTTGACTGGAATGTAGTAAGATTATGGTAGGAACTAAATAAGGCAGTTTTATTAATCAAAGCGATAATCATAATCATTCATGTAAAACCATACCGAGATCGAGAAATTCTCCTTGAAAGGCTATGAAATGTGGACGTTGGATTTTACATTCCAAATTGGCTGACTGGTAAGAATGAAAAAGCCACATTTTGAATCGCCAGAACTTCAAGAGACGTCTCTGTTTAACCTAAAATGGTTACTTCCAAGAGCCAAGTCTAACTTTGAGAATGAACAGTACATTAACTCCAATGAGGCTGTGAGCATTAAAGGAAATTATCACTCTCCTGCAAAGCTTTCATCGAAAGGGTTCAGAGAGAGAGAGAGAGAGAGTGTGTATTGCAGCAAACAACCAACGCTCAAATTAGATAATACTATTGGGTAAATTTGTATTTCGACACATTTCCATCATTAAAAGACCATCCCTTAAACACAGAATGACAAGGAAAAGACTATTGATCAACGATGAAGCAATGCTAATCATCATCAAGATTTTGGTTCTTTCCTGGAATGTGCTCAATTTCCACAGGATTACACAGCATTGCAAACTATATTTGCATATTGCACACCATATGATCATGTTTACATGATCTTGGAACTAGAAGTAGGTGCCCTCTGGAGGTTGGACCAGCTTTCGGTTATGTGGAGCTGCCATTTCCTTTTTCAGCTGTGTGAGTATATCCTCCATGGTGTACTCTCGCTGCCAATTTGCAAGAAGTCCAAATTTCTTTGACTCAACCTGTTGGAAATTAATCATTATGTAACAAAACATAATCAGCTAATATTAATCATTTCTAGCTATGCAAGTGATAACATGTTGGTGAACTTGCTGCTATTGGAGCAAAAATTCAGAAAACACAAGTTTGA
>JBBPDJ010000017.1:15931201-15964942 GCA_037974625.1 Cucumis cinereus
TCAACTCCACAATCTGCAATGTACAAATTATTTAATCGATTTGCCCTCTCAAAGAGCAACACAGAAAAAGAGTGGACCCAATCGACTGGTTTAAATCACTCGACGCCAATTAATTTTGTTCAGAGAGAAGTATGTATAATCATATTGATAATGTACTAAAATATTCAATAATCCCCCTTCAGATAATTCTCCTATGTAAGTCTAAAAAACATCTCCTGGATCAAAAGCTTCATATGCAATCACATCTATTAACCAAATTAACATTTGAACTAAAATGTAGAAAAGATAGAAAACAAAAGGATGAAATTTGAGAGTTCTCCCCTTTCTCTCCAATTCCCAAGCTACTCCAAGTTCTCATTATCAGCCCTCCCCATCCTACTTCTGCTCCATTTATTTTTATAACCACCTCCGATGAACTAATCTCCCAACCATTCCATATATCCAATAACTCATCCGGAGACTAGCATATAACAGTTAATATTACTTGCCGCCTTAGAACTCACATTGACCTTAAAGTGGAAGATTATGCTAATATACCCATTTGATCACCCTCATCCAACCATGAGCCTGGCATTTATTTCCGCATATGCCAAAAGTTAACAGCCCAACAAAATAAGCCACATACTATACAGAAGCTACTGCTTGTTAAGTTAGCTTGTGCCTATCACAGAACTTATCATACACAGCACATCAAAATTGTCTTGCAATTTGGTGAGCTTAGATACCACTGACCTATATCCTTCACGAGAATCTGAGATTGATAGTAATAGTCCGGAAATTCCTAGGCATGAATGTATACTCAAACAATTGAATCCCAAATTACGTAAATGTTCAAACTACAACCATACTTCATATACATCTTGTTATGTCTATAGTTTACAACCGGATTCAGCTCCCTCTGGACACCTTAGTCTTAATCTCAGACCCTTAATATAACTGAGCTCAAATTTAGGTTGAGTTAGTTCCCATTTGTTTTTATCCATCCCCTCGTGTACTATCTCTCATTCCCACATCTCATAGTCAATAATACAGGAATATCAATCATCTTCCCATATGGTTCCACTGTCACTTTCGTGCTTATGTCAATCTTGGGTCCAGCCTAGCACAAGTCTAACTTTTCACCATGAAGTCAATTCAGTCAACCAAGTTTTGACCTTAATTGTAGTGATTTTCCCAAGAAAAGCATCTTTCTTTGAGTTGTTCTGTCCTACCAATCATATATTGGATTTTTGAGCTACCATAGTCCTCCAATCAATAAATTTTATATGCAAACACATTTTGAAAATGTCAATCTTCTCCTTCAAAATCTCAATTGCACCTCAAGGTTCTTTTCGTCTGCAACCAGAACTGACCCCTTCATGGATAACATTTGATTGAAATCAAATTGAAACTGATGTTAAATACGACGAGACAAGAAAGAAATTTGAGACCCTTTACCCTTTACCATCCCCATCCTCTAGCTGCTTGGATTGTTCAAAATTTGCCAACCTTATTCTCTTCCCACTCTCATTGTTAAATACTACTTACGCTAGCAATTCTACCGAACCACTCTAACAAACTCCATAACATAAACCTACAAACTAACCTGAACTTTTGTAACTAAGACAATTACAATTATCTCTGTCCAAAGAATATATTTATTGCAATATTGAAGCTTTGACTTGGTTATCCATATCAAACCGCAACTCCATGTTTACATATTGAGTTTCTAGTGAAATTCTTCTACAAAACAAGGAAAGTTGTGCCTGTACTCTATCAAACAAATTAAGGTACAGATTTCATATGTTTATACAAAAATAAAATCAGTGCACATTTAATATTGCATTTGGACAAAATGTTGATTAAGAAGGTATACCCAATTAGGAAAAACAAAACACATCAGAAGAACAACCCAACACAGACAGAATAGAGCCATGTTTTGTTTTTTTTTTTAAATTCCTAATCTTTCAAATGGAAAGAACCACTTGTTTGTCAGGTTTTCATTATCACAGTGCAAGATGAACCCTAAGACAAAAAAAAAAAATCAAGATTACCATGAAAACAAGAGGCATACAAATGGCACAAAAGGAACCATCCCCAGTAAAAAGAGCTATGCATAAAATTAATTAACTAAATAATTAATATCTATAACAATAGTATGTAGAAAAAACAATGTTCTATAATACCAGAGAATTGTATATCAACCATTTTAATGACCGTGGTTCATCCGTCTCAAGGCCACTTTGTGACTAATCCAAGGATGAACCATGTGGAGAAGGCTCAACAGTCAAAACATGCCATAACAATACAATATATAGCGTTCTAGAGTAGAAAGTTGTCCTGTAGCGGTATAGTTAACTAGCCCAAAGAAAGAGAGTGAAATTTCAATTGCTGACAGTTTTAGTGGGAGAAAGACTGTAAATTGAAAGGAAATAAAAGGAATTAGAAGGTGGCAGGATGATCTCCCAACCACACATCAGCCAAAAAGGAGAATTCACAGAAAAACAATTAACATCCTAGTCATGTTATGACAATTACAGTCTATTGTGCATTTGTCAATTAACTATTTTCATTTTTAGAAAAATGCACAGGTTTCAGTGAACGATTATATAGCAGCATATGAGCATGTTCTTTCATTTGCAAATCCTATTGTTCAACTAAGGGATATGTTTTCAACTAAGGGATATCAAAACAATGTTATAAAAGTAAAGAGAAGTCTCAGGGTTTTTCTTCTAATGAGGAGAGGCACAAACCTCACTGTAGTATAAGGGATCAGCCTCAATCTAAATACAAAAATGCATCAATAAAAAGAACAAAACTGCATTAACAAAGATTACTAAAAATAAATAAGGATTCTAAATGTCATCGTTATTATCACAGACAAGATCTACTCATTCTTCACGTTTTTGTTAACAGAGTTCATCTGAGCCTCGTCCAAAACAAGTCTTGATCCTAAGCCTCAAAAGTATTTGAATGTACAATATGCATGCGACATGCAGAAAACAAAAAACCTGGATGTCAAAGTAGACCATTTTCATCCTGGTTTAAGTTTTATATGTTTGAGATGATTAATAAAATCACTTCACCTTGAATTCATGATTACAGATTGGATAAAAATAAATAATAAAAAAAACCATATCATTAGAGTAGCCTAAGAATATATGTAATGAAAACAGCTGAGAGACACAAGTACGTATACAACAAAGAAGACTGTGATTCATCAATCTCGACCGTGAAGGAGTTGCTATTTCACAAAACACATGTAACCAGTAGCCAATAACCAAACCCTACCCCCCAAAAAATCGATGTGGCAGATACCTATCCAAAATAAGCCACAGAGATCATAGGCAAAAAAGTGAGCCGAGTTCAATCATGAAAGTCCAACCATTAATTTCATACCAAAATTAATCCAACCCACAATCAAGTATAGCATTTAGATTTTAGAGGAAACCGAATCTCATAGAACACACAGCAAATCGAAGCTAACAGAATGCAACACACAAATATTAGCAAAAAGGGTGAAATAAATATAGAAGTATTGAACAATTAACACAAACCCATCAACGATTAATAAAAAAGATATCAACGAAATAGTCAAATCAGCATAAAATAAAAGAGAGAATGAGATCAATCAAAAATTCGATGAACATATGAAAAAGACTGACCAACAACACTCGAGCCTCCTGAACCCAGCGTCATAGTTAATAAAAAATTGTTAATTGCGATCAGCAAGCAAGGATCTGATCGAAGAGTGAGAGAAAAGGAACACTTGAAGAAGAAGAATCTAAGAAGATAAAGGACAGAACCAAAGGAATAAAGAGGAAAACTTGAAGGCTTATGGAATCGATAGGTTAGAAAAAGGGGCAACGAAAAATAATTATTATTTCGGAATAAATGAATATGACCATGCACTACTTGTTTAAAGGGCCTTTCTATTCACAATAATCAATGGGACTGGACCTTGAGACAATTGGGCCTCCACATTTTGAAAAATTAAGCCCATCATTTTCAATACAATTGGGCCTCACCACAACGATGGACATTTTTTTTGGGAGAAAATTGTGAGTATAGTTTTTTTTCTTTAATATTTATAAATATATATATATATATATATATATATTTTGTTTTGGTTAAGTCTAGAATGGTCCTTAATATTTTTAGGTAGTTCACAATATTGTCTCTAATCATTTTAATTTAAATCTTTTGTGTCCTAAAAGTTCTTAATTATTTATTAAGTATTTAAATTAGTGTTTTTAAATGAAAAAAAAAAGTGTTTATAGAAGTATTGTGGTTAATCATTTTAAAATCAAATACAAACATGTTGCTAAACCAGTTTCCTTTTTTGATGTTTAATAATCTTAACCTGAAAAAATGTTGTTTTTTTAAATTCTTTTTTCATATTTGGACAAGGAAGTGCATTAAATAGAATTAGAAATAAGAAAAAGTTGCATTAATTTGAAAATATTTATTTTAGATCCAGACATATTTATAACATTTAATTGGATATGGAGAAGAGAAAAAAGTAGATGGAAATATTAAAAAAAAAAAAAAAAGAGTTGACCAAAATAAAACACACAAATAGAAGCTAAAATGATTGCATGTGGAATTAATTGATGTATTATTTTTGCATAAGTTTATTAAATTAAAAGAGAGATGAAAAATGAATTAAATGAAAAATGAATGCAGTTTCACCAATAAATAAATAAAAAAAGTAAAAAAAAAGAGATTGTGTTTTGCATAAATTAAATAAAAAGAAAAATTAAATGGAAGAGTTGAGAATTTAAATAGGTATTTATCTGAATCTGACGCCAATGGCATTCCAATTGTCCTCAACTGCCTTCCCTCAATTACTTTTGCATTTATGCCTTTCTAATGTACTCTTTTATGTTGTTATGTAAATACCCTCCCATCACCCATCTTCATTTTTCCCTTTTTCAATCATCCAACACCAACTACTACTACTACTACTTATTATTATTATTATTATTATTATTATTATTATTATTATTATTATTATTATTATTATTATTATTTATAATAATTAGAGACCAATTGGTGAATGAATTATAATAGCACACTGTTGGAAAATTTTTAAATATATTATGAACTGAATACACTAGCAAACGGATTACAACTCAATTGGAAACAATTACTCTTAAGCCAATTGATATAAGAAGGCTTAGACACATAACCAATCAAATACTTGAAAGAATATAAAACTTTGGTATACTCAAACCGTAGTCGAGACACGCTTCTGATAAGCGCTGCCCTGAAGACAATTATTCGCCCTGCACGGGTTTGCAAGCAGACTACAACGATCGTCTCAGCAGGATACAACGACTAACTCCGGTATAACTGCAACCTCGAACTACTCGGATCTGGCAGAACTCTTGGATACTTGCTCTCAACTCAACACAATAACAAAAGAAAGAAAGAATGGAGAGAATTCTTCAAGTTTTGAAGTGATGATACAAATGAAAGAACAAGTTGCTATTTATAGGCTAGCAACTTAGTAACTTCCAAAATACAAAATAAAGCCACATAAATACAAAAGTTGAAACTTTTGTCAAATTTAATTCAATTTAGGTTTTATTCGATTGAAATCAAACCTAACTATTCAAATTGAAGAAGTAACAAATTTAATTTTCATAATATTAAATTTGTACATGAAACAACATCTTAAATTGATGGTTTCAATTCAATTTAAAATTTCTAACCAATGAATTTAATTTGCACAATTAAATCCAATTTTATGTTTTAAAATAAACCAAAGTTTCACTTTTTTTCACTATAAATATCCAACACACACTCTACTTAACTCAATTTTGAGCCAAACGACCCTCTATATATATATATATATATAATGTAAACAGCAAAAGGAAAGAACAAAAAAGGGAGTTATTATTATTGTTGTTACATATGCAAATCATTATATTTGAAAGGGAAACAAAAAAGTACCCCATCAATCATCTTGGACCACATAGAACCTTTTACCTTATGAAATTGAGATTGATAGAATGATAGTTTCCTTAATTAAAGTACCCCCATCAACCTAAAATTTATATCCTTCATATTTTGCACTTATAGAGAAGAAGGAACAAAGGCATTACTTACATATATATATATATACTACTTTAAAAACCCACTACAAAGAGCGCCCTTTAAATTGGGACTAACTTAGACGTTATTTTAGCCTAAAATTATAATGCATGTCATTAGTTTGAGAAAATTCTTCATTTATCTCATATATACATCTATTTAGTGATTATCAACGATCAACAGTCTACGACTCTTGACATGTCATGACTAACAAAGGCGACAATTGCTCTCTCTTTCTCTTCCTCCCTTTTCCTTCAATTTTCACGTTTCATTCAGCTTCTTCCTCACTTTCATATGTAAAACTAGAAACGACTAACGGATGAACTAAGAAAGCTATTAAATGCAAACCCATTCTAAAGAAAAACTAAAATTGTTATAAAATGGGTTGAAAACTAAATTTCAAATTTTGCTTAAGTTATGAAAAACTAATTTCGTATAAAACTAAATATAATTAAAAAAAAATGTTATTATTTTGTTACAAAAAATTAAATTTGTTATAAAAAAAGATTAAAATATCATCGTAATTTCAAGTAAATGAATTAATTTAGATTACAAAAGAGCAATACAAAATTTAAATTTCATTTTAAAAATAAATAGGTCAAATATATAATTTAAAAATATCATAGAAATTGTTCAAGTAAATGATGATTTTGAATTTCCTAACATGTACGTATCAATTAATATCCAGCTTTATACTTACTTCAATCCAGATTGAAAAAATGAATTCAACGTCACTAAAACGAAACTTAAAACCTACCTACACAAAAGTCCAGCTCTGCTTGTGATATTAAATTTTTATCAACTTCTCATGGTTTCATTATTCTACATTTTAATAAGTTTGACGTATTTTTCATTGTTTAGTAAAAATAATTAATTAAACATAAAAAAAACCCAACAAAATGAAACAAATGTATATATAAATAAAAAAAATAAAAAAGAATTAGTTTTTTTTTTATATATATATAAATTTACCAAAATATTCATCAATACTAATAATTTAATTGACATTTATATAAATATTTTTGGTGTAAGAGTGGTACCACTTGAACGTGTTTTTAAGATTTTAGTAAAAAGTAATAATTGTAATAAATTTTATAAAATTTAAAAATTCTAGAACAAAGTACAAGTTAAACTCTGGTTTAACAATGTTGTTGTTCTGCAGATGACAGAACCAAGGAAGCTGAGAACAAACAGAAAATAAAAAGAAAAAAAAAACAAAGAATTTGGTAAATCATATGGATGGAGGTAAAAAGAAAGAGGTTAAATTGAGCTCAATATCTAAATAAATTAATATAAATTCATCTTCTCAACTCTATTTTCAGAAAAAGAAAAATGGCCACTTCCATGCTATATAAGAAGATAGGCTTCCACTTTCTCCCAACAAAACCTAGACATTTTTCTTTTCAATTTCACATCTAAAATTTAAAAAAAAAAAAACATTTAACAGACTAATGAAATTTTAAGATAGTTTAGATTTGGTAATTTCAATTTTTTCTCTGTCCTTAGATCTTCCTGGCGGCTGCCGTGGACGGCGGAGCTGATGCGGCGCCGTCATGAAGAAAATCAAGCAAAACAGAGCTCTTGCATTTTGGGCATTTGGGTTCATTCTCCGACAGCATCACGTACATTAGGCAACGAGGGCACCCCACCAGCACCATCGATGTAGCTTCCGGGCTGCTTGAATATCGTAGAGCCGCCCCACCGTCGTCCTGATTTAGCTCCGACGATACGCAAGAACTCGGCGGCGATGTGGGCGATACCGTCGCTGATCGGCTCGGCGATGACACCAATGGATGTGGTCGTGGCGGCGACAGGTTCAACTTCAACTCAAGCTTTGGAACACTTCCACTGCTTCTTCTGCTCATTGTCTCCTACTTTTTTTTCCTCCTCTGTTGAGTTAGAACAAAAGTTAATTAATTAGAATTAAACACACTCAATTTGAGCTAATTTATATGTGAGCAATGGAAGGAAAAAGAAAATGGGGTTTCCTCCCCTGTTTTAGAAGGTTTAAAAAAAAAAAAAACAGAGGTAGAGTTAGAACTTGAATCTTGTAATGTCGTTTTCTCCATTTTCATATAATAGTCTACTTATGGGAAGTTTTAAAATTATAAAACCATATAAATTCAAAAAACTTTGGAAAGAAAAAAGAAATCCCAATTCATAGATTTTCCATAAAAGAGCAATGGAGAAAGAAAAAACAGAAGTTGAAAAAACTTTTGTAATATGCATTTGGATACATACCTTGAAGTATTGAAAAATTCAGACGGCGGCGATGGCGGCGGAGGAAGGCGGAGGAAGTTGAGAATATGTTAAGTGAGTTTGTGGGAAACATAGGACTCCGGGGAATGG
This sequence comes from Cucumis cinereus, assembly GCA_037974625.1. Lineage (NCBI taxonomy): Eukaryota > Viridiplantae > Streptophyta > Magnoliopsida > Cucurbitales > Cucurbitaceae > Cucumis > Cucumis cinereus. Next base: position 15,939,629 of record JBBPDJ010000017.1, read on the forward strand.
TTTATATAAGGAAATGAAGGGTGGGAAAGTGGGAAGCAAAAGAAAAAAAGGAATTTATTTTTATTATCATTAATTTACAGAGAGAGAATTGAATTTTGAGGAAATGGGTGGCAGAGAGTGTAAATTAATTTAAGGAGGGAGCAGAAAAATGAATTAATGTGGGAAATAAAAATAAATAAATAAAAATAAAGGAAAAGTAATTACGGAATTATAAAAGAAAAGGGAAAGGGTCCTTTGTTGTAATTTAAGAGTCGGTGTTTAAATTTTAAAGAGAGAGATTTTTATTTATTGTAAATATTTTGGCTGCAGAAATGAAAGTTTGTGGACGGCTATTTATTTTATTTTTATTAAACTCCAAGAATTAGCTGCCTACGTTCGGCGATACTTAAATGACTTTTTTTTTATTTATTATTATTTAAATCCAATTTCTTTTACTCCCAAATTTAATGATAGACGCCAAATTCAGATTAATTTGATTTCCAGATCTCTTGAATTTAAATTTCAAAGGGCTTGGGTTGGGTTTCATTAGTTTCTAATTAATATTTTTTTAATTATTGCGTCATTAATTTAAATGACCTGTAAATTTTGAAAAGAATAATAAATTTATGCTACATATTTTAATAAATGAGGAGTTATAGGGATGAGTATTAGGGATATATACCTACCCCATATGGGTAATGAAATTGTGGATGGGGAATTTGAATTTTCTTTTTCCTTGATACAATTTTAGGGGCTACGACAATGGATTGTCCATTTTTTTTATTACTATTTTAAATTAAGTTCATATTTTCATCATAAAACACATTAAATATTTCTATCCTATTAATTAAATGAAAACAATAAAAGTTTCAATTTTTTTTATATATATTTTTCAGATTTATTCCATTTTAGTTTATGTAATTTTAAATGTCTACTTTTATCAATTTTACATTTTATTGAAAATGATTAAATAATAAAAATAACTTCATGCAATAAACTAAATGAATATGTACAATAATTTTTTGAAAAATCAATAATAAACCTGTCGTAGAAACTAAATTTAATATTTTTTAAAGTAAGGGAATTAAAATTGAATATTTGAAAGTATAAAACTTAAAATATTTAAACAAATTACATAGTAGAGAGACCAAAAGGGTGCTCTAACCAACAAAAAGTATTGTTTGTGTTACTTATGATCTTCAAGGTCTCAGATGATGAATTGGTAATTATAATCTGTAAGTTATAATCGAATGTTTTGAATACGAACTACAATAGTTTGGACTATAACAATATATATTTGGAGTCCAAATTATTTTTTTTAAGGTTTAAGTTCTTTTATTTACTGTTTTTTTTTGTCTTAAATATCATATTTTTGTAAATCACATAAATTAACTGAAATTATTTCTTAATTTGTGCACAACTCAGTTGGTTAATCTAATCAAGGGATCAAATTTTTTAAGACATTCAAATTCATGCGACTCAAAACTTGTAAGATTATAAAATTTGGACCCTTCAACTTTTAATTAATTACATAATTGTTAAAGTGAGTTGTTTTTTAATTAAAATTTTTGTTTGTATTATAATTTCTTTCCTTTTTCACATTGAAATCTAATAAAAATTTTAAAAACAGTCCTCCCCTACAATTTTTAAAAACTTTTTATTTTTTACCGGTCACGTAGTAGTTTTGAGATCCAAATTTAGCACTTAGAGTTTATAAGTTTGAGGATTTATTTAATGAAATTGGGTAATTTTACTAATTTCATTTTCTAAGAATTAATTGCAAAAGAAAAAAAGGATAGAAGGAAAAATGGTAAGAAAAATCAAGAAATAAATATTTTTTTGCCTATTTAGTCTTGTTTTCATTTGGTGTTTATGTTTCAAAATGTTATACAAATGGATATCAAAAGTGCTTTTGTACACAAACTAATTTGATTTATCATACTCAAAGCATCTATTAATGTCAAATTAAAAGAAGCCTATTAAATATTATAAATTTGTTGTTGAAGATCATCGTTGGTGTTAACCACCAAAGCGAGTCGTCGAAGGTGATTGTTGCATAAATGGAGGAGTCCTAGGTGGTCTTCGATAGAGTTGCAAACAAAAAGTTCTTGGATAGGTGGTCACTAGAAGTGAGCGTCAGAGTTGGTCGTCGAAGGTAGTTATTGAAGCTAGTAGCAGCTAGAGTTAGTTGCTAATAGGTGAAAGCAAGATTTAGTTATTTTAACTAGAGTTATTATTAGTTCTACGGTAGTAAAACTAGAGTTAATTAAATAACCTATTTTTTTTATTTTTTATTTTAATGCACACCCTAAACACTGAATAAACTATATAGCACACTCAACTCGTTTAGAGCTTTAATTTTTTTGGTTAAAACTCCCGTATTTTCCTAAAACCTACGTAGATTTAATTAAACTTGGATCTACATTTCACAAAGCTTAAAATTACTAAAAACTATCTACAACCATACTACTATAGGGCAACATATAAACCCTACGTAAATTTTTCAATTTCTTGTTTTGAATTTTTTTTTTTCCCTTCAAACAATTTTGGGAATGAGTTGGAATTAAATTCTTTTGCAGGTAAAAACTTTCTTTATTTATTAATTTCCCACGATTTCTTTGTCATTTTCTTATGTAGTGTCATTTCTTATCCATTATGCAAATCATAGAGCTCCATCGAAACATCAATATCTTAAAAAATATAGCTATCAGTGGTCCCAAATGGCCTAAGGGTTTCAATAACCTCTTTTTTTTAAAAAAACATCATAATTTTTTTAAAATTTTAAAAAATAATTACGCTAAATCAAACATTTTTTTAAAAAAAATACAACATATGAATTATTTGCAATTTTGTTATTCAATTATGTTGATATAGTTTTAAGGGTTTTAATTAAATCATATGGTTGATTAAATCTCACATCTTTGAACCACTTAACAACTTCCACATTTTTTTTTTATTTTTTCCCTTTAGTACTCCTAAATTTTAATGCAACCAAATAAATAAATACATTAGCTTATGTCACTATACTAAGAAAACATGTTACATATTCAATGCGACAATCACCTTATTATAGTGACATAAGATAATTTGTGAGTAGTAAAATCAACTATATGGCTTATAGTAAATAAAGTCGATTGTTCAATTTTTCACCATTATTCAATTCTACGGTAGATGAGATTGTCTTTTTTTTATTTTTAGGTTTAAGTCTAGTTTTCATTGAGTTTTGTGTTTAGTTTTAATTTTATTTGATCTTTAAATTTTAAAATGTTGCATTTCCATACTTAAATTTTAAGCTTTATTTTTCAATAAATATTTAGTATTGGTATTGAAGATTGATTTATTATTAATTGATTGAAAACAATTAAATTAGTTTTCATTAATTTTTTTTACAATATTAAAATTAATTAAAATTTTCACCTCATAACTAATTTAAATTAATTAATTGAAAATAAATACAAAAGATGTACTAAAAGTGAGCATTAAAAAAATTTGGATAATAATATAATATATTAAAATTCATAGATCAAATAAAAAGTAGACTCGTAACACAATATTAAAAATAAATCATTTCAAAACTTAGACGAAAATAGTATATATATAAATATATTTATATATGTATATATACAAAAATGTATTTCTTTCATTAAATAACTATAACTAAAAAAGAGTTGCATTTTAAAATAAAACGATAGTAAAAAATGATAATTTTCAGGGTCTAAATAAATTCGATCGAACTGCTATAATAAATTGAATTAAACACCTTAATTAATGTCTGTTGCGACTTAATGAAGGAATGACAACTGCCACATATTCAATTACTCACGTTTAGTTATAAATATGGAAAGAAAATGGACCCATTATCATTTTCGTTTATTAATTATACATACATTTGAATCTAATTCTATTTAATTTCCATCCTTAAACATTTTTATATAATCTCTATTAGTTATTTAAACGTATAAAAAACATATATTAAGCCAGAGAAGATTAAATAAATATTGTACAATTTAATTATGATAGAAGAAAATTAATATGGATGTGCTTTGGGGTACAATTAGACCAAAACAGAACCAAGAAGGAGAGCTAACGGAGTCAAGAGTCCAAGACGGAATTATAGATCGACCTAGATGGGTCAAGGCTGACCAAAAGTTAGGGTTCTATTCCTTCTTCCTATAGGCACAGTTGGCTTAAGAGGAGATTTCTTTGACCAAAATTAAAAAGCAAGGGTCATCTAGGTCGATACCGACTCTAACTTGATACTTCCAACATTCAACTCCCAAGATCGAATAATTTATATGAATTTGATTCTTTTACCGTTAATAAAAAAAATGTAGTTGAATATTCTAGATCAATCTTACTCTCAAATCCTGAAGTTTTAACACACTTTCACTTTCCTACCTAAACATCAAAGAGTATGTATGACAAACACCATACCAATGATGTGCATGTTTCGCTTTCTCTATAAGTTACATTTTTACTATTAATGTCACGTGAAAGTAGATTTTGTTTTCTTTTCAAATTTTAACGTCAACGATATGTAATCACTTAAAATGTGTATTTGGATTGGGTTGTAATAATAATGAATAAATAAGCCAATAATGATGGCATTTAATTGAGGAAGAAAATGAAGAGAGATGGTATTCAAAAATTTTCTATTGTAAGTCAAATATTAGGGTCTAAAATTTTCTATTGTGTCCAAATCGCATGCATGCAAAGGGAAATCGTGGAAGAAACAAATATCAATAATCTTAGCCTAATAAGTCAATACTAATTAATTAATTAATTAATCTCTCGTGGCTGAAAATTCAGTAATTTGCTTTTTTATTTCTATAAAAAAAAATTATTTTTTGTATTTATTTTTGTTACCTGTCTCCCTCATTATCATTCTCTTGTCCAGCTTCCTTAGTCAAATAGTCTCTATATTGACCTTTCCACAGTTTAATGTGAGGATTCTGTTGAGTTAATTGCACATGGCAATTTTTTTTTTTTTTTTTCTTTTTTATAATATGGTCTCCAAATTTGAAATATCCAAAAAATACAATGTTTACATCTTTAGTTATGTTCATTATATTTTGATTTCCTAACTTCTTCATTAATATGTTTTTTTTATTAACTCAATATGTTATATTTTATAGAAATCAAAGCTTATCATGTATTAGTTCGTGTTTGATTAGTTAAATTTGAAATGCACATAAAAACAAACTCTATATATGTGGGTGAGATTATACAAGGATCTAACATTTTCTCAAAAAAAAAAAAAAAAAAAAAAGACACGATGTAACATAATCCACTTATATGTTAGCAAACTTTTATGTTAGCAAACTTTTATGTTTTTGTTTAGTAAGCATTTTGTTTTGTTTTTTATTTTTGAAAATTAAGCTTATTTTATCATGGTATGCATCAATCTTAGGGACGAGAGTTGCATTAGCTAAAATTTAAATACAAAAAACAAACTTTTAAAAACTACTCTTTTTAGTTTTCAAATTTTGATTCGGTGCTTACAAACATGTAAAAGTAGAAATTCACGGTAAGATATTTAGAAGTAAAAGAAGTTTTTATAGGCTTAATTTTCAAAAACAAAAACTAAAAACGAAATAATTATCAAATAGGAGGTTCTTAGATGTTTCATATTTGATAATAATTTAAGCTAGAAAAAACTATTTTTTGTGCTAAGTTTTGGTTCAAGTTTTCATTTGCTCCATAAGTTTCAAATGTTACACTTGTTGTAGTGTATAGGTTTTGAGTTAGGTTGATTCCAATTTGTATGTATGTCTCAAAAGGTTACAATTTTACCTTTGAGGTTTGACTTTTGTTTCAATTTGGTCCATAGATTTCAAGATTCACATTTTTAACTTCGATTTTCACTAAATATACACTTTAAAACTTAATGTTAATGTCCAAACCGAGTTATGTAGGGACAGACGATATAGTGAAGACATGTAGAATCTTTATTGAGAATTCTACATTAAAAAGAATGAAAAACTCATTACATACGTTACTCCTCTCAGTAACCTGATCAACTCCATGTATGTATGTGTGTGTGTATATATATATATATATATAGTTTCATATATAAAAAGAAGGATTGTCAAACTAAACTATAGTCTAATATCATGACTTCCTATGGCTAAATTTATTCTTTTTTAAGTAATCTCAAATCAAGAGGTCAACTTAATTAGGTTAATCAACCTAATTCGCCCAACTTAATTAGATTAGAAGATCTAAAATCTTCATGCGCCAAGAAGAAATGGAATAATTTTTGGATGGATTATGTAGAGAAAGGAAAAAATGAATATATGAGACAAAAAAAAAATACAAAAAATTCAAATGTGTTTGGTTGATAATGAATTAAACGACCCCAAAATTGATGAAACATTGATTTGGTTGTGGGCCTAAGACGTCTCAAACACTGTATTTGTGACTTGTAAAAGTAGATATTATTTGACCCACAACCTCTGCCTTGTGAAAAAAAAATAATCTCAATATTTTTAAGGTTACCTTCTTCGTGCACCATCCTCGTGTGTAATTACAACAAAACACAAATATCAATGATTAAAAGTGGAGTTTAGAAATTTAAATTAAAAAAAAAATAATGGTTAGAAAACAGGGTCTTACAATTTTTAAATTTGTTACATAATGTATTGGGTTGTAGGTTTTTTTCTCGCTATAGTTTTAATTTTTTTTTTTCCTAAAAAAAGAGTTAATAACTTAACTTGTTAAAAAAAATAATGAAGGAATCATTAAATCATTTTTTTTCACTAGTTGTTGTGTATTTGGATTTTATTGATGGGTAAATTATATAATTTCGTGTCAAAGAAGCCTATAAGTGATGTATCCAATGTGTGTGGATAGAGTAATGACAATAATTGAATAAGTTATACCAACATTTTTTGGCAAGTGAAACTTTTAAAAAAAAACTTTAAATTAATTATTTGATTGCTCCACGTTAAAAAATGATTCTACTAATTGCACTATGTTTTATTTTTCTTTTTCTTTTTAATTATATTATGTATTATCTACATATAGTTATTAATATAATAAAATTGAAGGTTCAAAATGAATATTCTTTGTTTTAGTTTAATTCAAGATTATTATAATACATTCTTTTTCCACCTCTTATCAAATTAATTAATACTTGTTTAATAAACTAAACATGTTATGTTACATTATAAAATTGGCATAAAATCACTCTACAGATTTAAGTGATCTAATCCAAAATTTTAAAAATTTCAAATTATAAAAAACATAAAATTCAAATCTCAATATGGCGTGCGCACTCTCAAAATTCTCTATTTTTAAATTTTAAACTAAATATTTATTTAAGTTCATAAATTTTAAAATTTATTTGTTTTGATCTATATTAATTTTAAAATAATATTTTTGGTTTGTTGTCATTCTCTTGTCCTTCATTATTTAAGAAATGGATAGCATATGATATCAAATGTGTATTATTATATGTTAGGAGTATAGTAAAATAATTTTATAAAAACAGTACAAGTTTGCATTTTAACTTAAAATATTTTACTTTTTTTTTTTCCTGAAAAAAGAGGTGATAGTCTATTACGGTCTATCGCTAATTACAATATTTTACTATATTTAAAAATATTTTAGAAAATATTTTCCTATTTTACTATATTAAACCTATTTAATAATGGAAAAAATTAAAGAATATATATGTATAAATGAATAGAAATGAGAGGTAGGTTAAAAGTAAGTAGGCACATAAAATTTGGACACGGTATACAAAGAAAAATAATAATTAAGGATATTAAATCGTGTCACACAAATAGAGGTATACATATATATATATATCTCATGAATCCTACATTAATAATAATCTCTAACAAAAGGTTGACCCTCATTTTCTGGATCTCTCAATTATGAGAATTAATTTTCTCTGTCTTTTGCATTCCTCAAGTCAACTTTTACAACATTTTTTTACATAAAATATATATTTATATATAGACTTAGTTCCATTCCAAATAATCAAATCTCATATAGTTCGTTGTTACCACTTACGACCCTAATCTTAAATCTACCATATATCCTTTTCTTTTATATATACGTGCTACCGCACGAACCCAAATAATTAATTAATTTAGATTTTATTTGTTTTTTATTAATATGATTTTTTTATTTTTAATTTGGTGTTTCAATATAACTCAATTAAAATAATAATCTACATAATATTTTATTTAGATATTAAATTTATAATTTATGTATTTTATTGGATGCATTAAAAACCTTTAAGAAAAAAATAAAATTAGAAAGAATGAAGAACTAGGTGAAGTAATGAAGATTTATAATATATAAACATATAAAAGTCAAAATAGAAGTATAAGGTAAGAACGGAGGAAATAATAATGAAATACCAAGCAAGTTCTTCCTTGTTATACCATTTTCCTATTTACATAATAATATTTATATTGTGGAAAATATATATATATATATATATTGACTTTAAGCTATAAATTGATTATCAAAATGAAAGATTATGGTTCAATATTCAGGGTAGTTTGAAATTTGATGAATCATGTATTTAAAAAACTTATATTTATCTCAAATTAATAAACACATGTTTTGTTAACTATAAAGTAATTAGAAGAAAATTAGGTTGTAATTGTGACATAATGAAAAGTTTGGTGAAGGATAAACAGGAAATTTGCATAAAATTAAGCTAACATTAAGCCTCAAATTATATATATATTTATATTTTAAGAGACATTGAATAGAAAAGAGACGAAGCATGCATGTTAGGTCTCTCCTTCCCCTTGTACCAATTAAGGTCAAATAGACACACAGTTTAATGCTTTATTATTTATTATTAATATATGTTTTTTCTTTCACCAAAAAATAAAATAAAAAAATCGCAAAAGGAAGATTTTTTCCCCTTGATTGATGCTGTGATTTATTGTTTAGGTAGTACAAATTGACAACAGTGAAAGCTGTAAAATGTTGGGACATGGTTGGTAAAATTTGTTTGAATTTTTTTTCATAAGTTTCCTTAATTTGATAACAGTATAAATATATCAAAACTAATCTAAATAAATGAGCATTTCCATGTCCCTAACGAATAAATAAATAATTCATGAATTCAATCCTCAAACTTACATAATTGGAATATACAACTTTAGGAGCCTAATTTTTATAATTGAAAGTTTTTGGGGTGTAATTACATCTACATCCTCACACTTTAATTTCGATCAAAACTTTCATAAATCTTTCATCATTTTCATTTAAATTGAGGTTTAACATATTATTAGTTATCCGGCCAAATCCATGGCCAAACAAAGGAAATTCAATCCCTCGTTAAATCAAAGACCTTTCCCAAAACAAATGTTTTATTCATTATGGTTTCAATAAAAAATTATTACAACCCTAAAATAACACAATTAACTAACTAATTCTATAATAATAAATACATAATCATCATAACATAACAACTAAATAAATAGTAACACAAGTATAATAAATATCTAATCCTCACCTTTCTATTTAACTTTTAAATTAAATATAATACCACGTAGAATAAAATCATTTGTGAAATGTAAATCCGATTTTGTGAACTGAGCGAGGAAGTTTCACCTTATCACCTTTGAACTCAAGGACAAGTTTTTTTTTTTTTAAAGTTAGGGTAAATGATGAAGGGGAATTAGAAGTAATTAGTATACTTTAGTTTAATACTTGTTTAGTTCTTAATTAAGACTAATTAGTATGAAATTAGAATTAATTGATTAAATATGTTTTATTTCCTGTAAAAATATACATAGCCAAATTAGGGTTGTATTAGGGAGTTATGATCAATATTTTGAAATAGAACAATGCTGTTTTGAGAGCCTCTCTTTAGGGATGAATTTTTCATTGTTGACCATGAATTTTGCCTAATTACTTTTTCCGCTACATTTCAATTAAATTTCGAATTTTTTTCGTTACGATCATATTGTACCAACCTCTTATAAATTTCTCACAATCTGACCCTAATACAAGCCAAGGGGTAAAGTAAATTTAAATTATTTTTTCCTTTTATTTATGTAAATGTAATATTACTCTAAGAAGGGAAAAAAACAATCTCTCATTTAACTCTCAAACTTACATGAGAATCTTAGAATAGGGTGAATGTAAATTGAAATTTCCCAGTGTAGAATAATGACAAGAAGCCATGGAAGTTGCCAATATTAAATATAGCTGTTTCTTTTTTAATATTACCCACTTCTCTAAAATTAAATAAGAAATCAGAATAATGAAAGAGTTACAGTTGAATATAGAAATAAAAAAGTAAATGGAAAAAAAATAAAAATGAATATATATATATATATATATATAAATATTAATAATTATATGCAGTTTCCATGGGTGCATGAAATGAATATTCAATAAATGTGTGAAACCAACCATCTATTCACTTCCCATGCCTTTTTTTTCCCTGATAGGTCGTTACCAATGCTCTCGTCCTCTATAATCTTCGCTCTTTTTTCGATATGATATCATTCACTTTGAATATATGTTCGTAAGAGTTTACAATTTGTTTGGAAAATATTTTTAAATATATGTTTTGTTTTATTCTTAAAAAGGTATGGTTTTATAACTGTTTTTAAACTGTTATTCTCTCTATGTTGTTTTTGTTAAGTCGTTGGTGTGTTCATAGATACCTTGTATTTTTTAGAATAAATGAATTTTTTCTCCTAAAAATTATTTGTACGTAAAAAACGAAATTTCTTTTTTCTTAAGGAAGCACAAACTCTCTAAGGGTGTTGTTTTGAATATATTTTCAAGTGTCTAATTTTAAAAAAATAATATATTTTAAAGAAAATTAAAGTATTTAGTAATCACTCAAAATAACTTTTGAAATGTATTTTAAATAATTTTCATCAAAATAATTTAAATAAAAACGAATTTCTTGAAAAACTCTTTTTTTTCTCTTACATCAATTCAAACGAAGCATGAGTAAGTAATAACATAAGGTATAATACAAAGATATTGAAGAGATTTGTTGCCCCTTCCTTTTGTACATATTCAATAATATTGACCTTTTATGTGTACTTTTATCTTTTATCATTCCTCTTCCTTTCTTATATATTGAAAAAGTATGATCTCTAATATCAGCAGCTGATCCAGTGGTAAATTGTCACTTAACCCTTTTTAGACTATTTATATATATATACCCACACACGTAAGTAATTCAAGCCTCACTTTTTACATATATATTTTTTTAAATTACTTTTTTCTAAAATATAAAGTTCGGTTAATAAAATTTCTAGATCCATCACTGATATTGTTTATACATAGTACTCAACAAGTGATACCACAAAATTTATTATTAGGGATATTGAAGAGATTTGATGTCCTTTGCATGTACAAAAAAAAAATCACTTTTTAATGTACTTTTATCTTTTATCAATCCTCTTCTTTTCTTTTCTTTTATGTTTATATATATATATATATATATATATATATGTTAGTGTGCCTGTGTGTGGGTAATAAGAAAAGGGAGAAAAATTAAAGGTTGGAGCTTCTGTTTTTCACCCTGACAAATATTTTGATAATCATTTAAATGTTTGGATAATGGAAGAAAAATATGGGAAAAAAAAAAACAAAAACAAAAACAAAGAAAAGGGGCATAGAATTTAAAAACTTGATTGAATGCTAGAAATTCAAAGCCACTCAACTGTGAAACTTGAAATTTCAATATTGAAACCAATTCCCATTGAATGTATGTAATGTGCATTTAGTAGCACACCTATAGACCAGCCATAAAATTTGGATACACAGATGAGAGATAATATATTTATACATAAATAGCTATCTGTTGTACACAACTATAATATTATACTCTTTATTTTTATTCTAAAATTATTACAATTCTTTTCTTTAATTTTCTTTTTCCTATTTAATATGCTCAACTTTAAAACCCTACCCTATGTATTTGATTTGTATTACTTTCAAAAAGTTTAATATGCTATTAATTGAATATAGAAATGGCTTTGAACTTAAACCAAAAAACCCAACCTCATCCTAGTTCCAATGATTTAGATATGCTTTTGCAATAATGACAACACTAGTCCTAATTTAAGGTGTAATTATATGAAATTGAAAGTTTATGATTAAAATCTCTGAAAAAAGTGCACTCTATTTTAAACCTCAAGCAGATTTAGAGCAGAGATTGTTTGTTCCCTTTGGGCCAGGGACCAGACTAACAGAAAATTTGAAACTATTGCCAATGGAATGTACTATCTGAAGTATCATAATTGTTTTATAATTTATAGGTAATTTGACTGCATCAGCAGCTCAAAATGCACCTAATAGTCTAACTTTTGTCATCCAACCACATTTTGGAGATCAACATGTAAAACAGGCCCCTGGATATTTCAATAATTCAACTTTGAATGCCACTATTTCAAATATTGTGTTGTTCTTTCTCTAGCAGCCCTCCATTACCATCTAGAATAGGGAAGAAATTCACAATAGCATCTACAATGACTTATAATAGAGCTTAGATTTGATATATAATTATCATTTATCAGTGATGTAAAGAGTTGAACAAGGAGGTAATGTTCTACATCTACAGTTCAGTCCTATCAAAATGTAATATTGATTCAGACTCAACCTCATCATCAAGCTAGATTACTGATTACTGATTACTGAACAGAAATGGAGCTTGCAAACAGCAACCGTGGTGGTCAGTGCCATGGGACCTAATCATCTAGCATCGGCTGCTGGTCGAACACTGTTAGAAGTTCAGTCATGGGCGTCACCGTGCTATTCACGGCCTCGTGTTCACCCTTGCACTGGAGTAACTGTCTTCTAAGACTCTGCACCAGCTCATTCAATCTCTGGATATTTTTCTCCTGGGACAGGATAATCTACAGTAGCATTTAAAGAATCTTGGTATTACATTTACAGATCATATTAGAAATCAAGAGGACCATTGTCATCTTCACAACTTAGATTCTACCAGAGCAATGCAGAGAAGACAATGAACAGTGAATCATAAATAAAATGGAGAAAAGAAACATGATTAAGAGAATAAATTGTCAAACATTCATGAGCTCGTCAATTTGGCTAAGCAGGATACTGAAACTTAAGAGAATTAACTTAAGGGAAAAAAACCATATAGCATGATCGCTGTAAGTAGGTTGCTGCATCATTCTTTGTGTGATTGAAGTATAAGGCAAGATTGGTCAATAGTCCGCATATAATTAATATTATTTGAACCTTGAAAGCATCCAGGCTTACAGTTTTCCCTTTTGATTAAAGGATCAACCAACCACCGTTGAAGCATTTCACAAGAATCAAACACCGAGAACTTTGACAAGTAAAAGATGACTGGCAGTCTGGCAATATGACTACAGGCTATGTATTTCATCCAATGCTGCCATCTTCTGGATCATATAGGATGGATACAAGAGCTTTAAGAGAAGCCAAAACTACATATAGTCTTTTGTTTCTTGGTAAGACAACATGAGCAAGAACGAGTGGACCTGGCTACTGATAGAACTGAATGGATACATAAGCTCACTTCCACACCATACAAGGAAATACGATCAAATGGTTGGGACATGATACTGTTGAGAATTTTATATAGAAAACGATAAAAACTTACTTAAATAGCCGAAAATGTTGCAAATCAAGAATTGCTACGAGTCCTCTAATCTTTTGGAACCCAAATGTAGGAAACACTTCATAGAGAGGGTAGCTAAACTCCGTTTTCTATTTCAGATATCACTGTGCTTACTCATGATATAGGAGCAAATGATCGGAAAATTCATGTAATTTCTGATGTAAATCCCTAAATTACAGTTTCAACACTTCTTGGAGAGAGAACATTCTGAAGAAGGTTCAGGTTTTCTCCAAGCTTTTAAGAGCAACAAAACCAAGAAAATCAAAAGAAAAATTTACGTGCAACATTTTCTCCAAGGTTCCAACTTGTTGTATCACTTGCACAGGGCAGAAGAAACATCAGTTATCTTTTCTATGCATTGTTCACATACAACCAATCAATCTACTTCTCAAGATATTGGCAATTTGTCGATGATCCACTCTGAACATTGTGAGGTCATTCAAGATTGCTTGGATTTTCCTTCAAGGTAAAGATAATTTCTTAGAAATTAAGATTGGAAAGCTCTCTATTTGTCCTTATGGTCTAAAAGGAAGCTTTGAGTATCATTTTAGTGAATCATGCAGTCTAGCATATTATACAGCCTCTAAGAGACGTTCCATTGATAAAACTGATAGATCTCAGATTATCAATCAGTCACATTCACAATATCTCAAGACAGAAAAACCACACACAAAGAACACCTATAAAATTTCCTACCTTTTAGATGAATCTCAAGTGTGGGTGTTTTTGTAAACCCTGGGGTATAATCTAATAGGCCTTAGCTTCAATTTATTTATCCACAAGCAGTGGCGAGCTTTCAAGAGCCACCCTACCTCTCCAAGATCTCATAAAGAGAACCAATTATAAGAGACCTCAGCAAAAGGATAATCCCCTTCTTACTGCCTCAACGGCTTCACACCTCTCTCCCAAGCCCCTCTAACTAACAATTTTCCAAAGGGCGTACTCAATCTACGCATTTTCCTCACACATATTACCACCATCTCTCATCGCACACTTACACATGTACACTCTACTCTCTAGTAACCCAGGGCCTATCATGATCCCTGAGGATTCAATAATTGCATATATTATTTACTACATAATAGGAATAGCAACAACAACTGAACATCTAACCACTGAAAGCATTGAAAAATATCTAAACACCTGAAACATATAAGTGGTTTGGCAAAGTTATGGGAAAAAGAGCTACATAAGTGGAATTTCACCTTTTCTTTTACAGCTTCCTCTCTTTCTGAGATATGGGGTTCTCTCTGTGAAGCGTTTGGACCAGCTTCAAGGTCGTTCTCATACTGTTGCCTCCACTCAAATTGTGAGGAGAAGACGATCAGTAACAGCAGACACACAAGAACCCAAGGTCTTGACATTATCACAACCAAGTTTTATGTTTTCCCAAAAGCAATCAAGTTACCAGTCCTACCCAATAGCTGCATATACATCACTATGCATCAATATAACTCGATAATTATAAGTCAAATAAACCAACTTACTTGATATTTTCTTAAAAAATAAATTAACTAGAAGCAAGAATCGAATATAGACTTGATAAACAAAAATCAAGTTACAGTGAAACAGAGAGAAAACATAATCAAGCTGAATTTGATTCCAAATAGATCTACAAGAAACAACTCAGAATAAATTCCGCAAAGTTCTTCATCAAAGTAAAGAGGGTTGGTTTTTCCGCTTACATTCAAGACGTAAATTCAACAGAAACACAAAACTTGAAAGCTCAAGAATGGTTTCAAGAGTTTACCCTATCAGAATCCCATTTCCCCATCTCTTTTCTAGGAGAATTAGAATTCAACACAACGAAAACAAAGACAAACAAAAGAAGTATTCAACAATTTCTACCCTGTTCCCAAAATTTTCTCACCTTCCAAACAACTGAGAATCCACAGAAAATCGAGCAGAAATCTTCACCGAAATTACCATCCACTAACGTGTTCCCACTGAGAAAAGCTGAGAACAGCAATCCCTAAAAAATATCCAAACTTTTGAATATAACAAAAACAGAAATCAAGAAGAGATATTGGGAGAGTTAGAATGAAAAAAGAAACCCACTGATCGAATAGGGCATCTCAGTTTAGTTGGAATCAGATTTCTTCGAGGTGAAGCTGGTGAATTGGGTCGCATTCGGCTGAGTTGAGGTTGAGCGACAGTGAGGCTCGCACGTGTCCACCATTATCAACGACTATTATTCCATGGTTACTTCTTTTTAAGACAACATGGGTGAGAAATTCTAACCAATTAACACCTGAAAAAAACTTGGATGATGCACCTGATGACAGTTTAATGACCGCATTTAAATTTATTTCTTCTAATTTAATCCAACTTCAAAATCCACGATGCTATTTGTCATAGGGTAAAGAGTGAAAGAAGGTAGAAAATAAAAAGTTCGGGACGATAAGAATATATTTATTTATAGAGAAGGTTGACTTTGCTCTTCTCTTGTTCACTTATGAAATTCAGTCACTTGATAACTTAATTGAATCCTAGGTGAGTTTTTTTGGCTTGGGAGTCGAGGTTGAAGGAAGGTTGGACCGAAGACCCAACTCAAATCCAATGGTTGAATAGATCTCTTTAACCACATCCTCTGAGGATTTGGACAAGGAAAGATTGGACCAAAATGTCCAATATCCCTCTCCTGTATTGATTGAAAGACTCTGTATTGGTTTCAATCTCACATTTTGTTGTGGTTATTGATTGGATTGATCATTTTGCTTCAAAATCAATCCTAAACACTATTTTTCTTGCATGATTATAAAATACTGTTTCCCTACCCTAGCATAAAATGAATATTTCAAAATGGTTGATAGAAAATTTGCTTAATTCCAAATTATTTATAACATTTGATCAAACTATAAAGATTCAATTTTAAAAGTCCAAGATTAAATTCTATATTTTATCAAACCAAAACCAATTTTGTAATGTAACTAAAAATTTAAATATTATCAATCAAATTAAAACTTAATAAAAGATAAATTTGTAATAGAAAATTTACACTCAAAATCAAAGTGACTTATAATAGCCTATTTTTCCCAAAAGGTGTCGAGTCAAAGTTCCATGCTTTTATGTTTTTCCCCAATTTTCCGGTTGAAGGCAGATGAAGCAAAAATAAATCAAACAAAGGCATCAAATCTCTGATTCTGTGTAAATGGGCAACTCTCAATCGCCTCGAACAAATTCTCGCTTCACAACAGCTTCCAGGTTTCTTTTTCTTTACTCTCTTCACACACTCACAGATATCTAATCCATCAATTTCTTCATTCAATTCACTTATGGCTGCAGAGCTTTTACCCAGAAGGAGCTTGAAGATCTCGAATCACTGTTCCTGTCCCTTGCTGCTCAATCAAATAGTGATGGCGAATTCGTATCCCCCTCTGTTTTCAAGGTCAGACTTTGTAACTCCTCTTTTTGTCAACATGGTTGATTTCTGATTTTCTTTTTTCCCTTTCACCGATTCTCTGGGTTTTGTTCTTGTGTAGTCATATTTTGGTCTTCGTGGTCCTCTTGGAGAAAGATTGTTCGATTTAGTGACTCAGAAGCGCAAGGATAAGAAACTTACTTACGAAGACCTCGTTATAACTAAAGTAAGCTATTGGGGTTTCCCTTTTTCTTCAAATTCAATGTGCATTCTGAATGTTATGTCTCATCCATATTGTAGTTCTTGTTTGTATATTATCATTTTTGTTATATCAACACTGAACCCAAAAAGTTTAAGCTGCTGGTTAAGGTAAATTTAACCTTTTCTTATCAAGACCTTAACAATACCCAGTGTACTTAAGAAGAGACCCAATAACTAGAAAATGTTAATTGAGGAGGAAATTCATGTTAAATCACTATTGAACCCAAAAACTTAAAGTTGATGGTTCCGGTAATTTGTCAATGCTGCGCATTCAATACACCAATCATTGATGGCCTGATTGGATAGTTTAGCTCTCTAAGCTAATGGCTGGTGGGGGACTACTTGAATTTCAAGGGGTGTAGCTGTCTTTCAAAGGCTCAGTTTATTACTCAAATCATTTGACTCTAGAGTTCTTTTATTCTTCTTTTCTCACTCTACTGGGAGTTTTTCTGGGGAGAAATAATTGTGATAGGAATGTGATTGAACTATCTAAGCTTGTGGTCCATGGCCTTGCAAGTGAGATGACCATGTTTACATTACAAATGAGGGGTTCCATCTAGAATTGATGAGAGGCGATGCTATTGCTAATAATATCTTCTCGTTGAACTTGTGCCTGAGGTTTGGTGTTTGCTTTGTTTAAAACTAAATTCAAATGTTTGGAAGGCCTAGAAAGGATCGTGTAAGACATGAGGAAGTAGAAACCTTTTATCGTACCGTTGGTGAATGCTTTAAGCACCTGGTTTTTAATCATTCATTATGAATTATTTTTGTAACCTTCTAATATTGTTGACCCTAGTGATGATTGTTGTTGTTTTGTCATCATTTTCGTTGAAGGGCACTTATGAGAAAGGAACAAACGAAGAAATTGAAGAGTTCATTTATCAGTTACTAGATGTGTCAGATGATGGTGTCCTTGGAAGGTAATATCTTCTTCTTCTTCTTCTTTTAAAGATTACCTTTCTATAGAGAAGGCTACCGGTTCTCCCACCCACCAAATCCCAAAACATAGATTTCTGATTCAAAATTTGATTGGACGCGATTATATGTGCCTTCTTAGCTTTCATGCCAATGCCAGGTCTGATCTGGAATCGGTTCTAATAGCAATTTTCAATTATGTATTCCCCTCAACAAATAATGAACCTGGATTGGATTCACATCAGGATGCCATACAAATATTTGTTCGTGCAGCGACTATCTCAGAGAATAATGAGCAATTTACTTACGAAAATTTCAAAAACTGGTGTTCATTGCTTCCATCTGTCAGGAAGTTTCTTGGAAGTTTACTAATGCCACCTGATATAGGTATTTTCTTATATTTACATCAATCTCTGTCCAGTACTAGTTAGATTTAAGTTTATTTGTACCTTTAAGTTTGTTGAAATTTGATTATTATTTCCTCTAACTTCTTAATTGATTCGTATTGGTTCCTCTATCTTCTTAATTGAT
This sequence comes from Cucumis cinereus, assembly GCA_037974625.1. Taxonomy (NCBI): domain Eukaryota; kingdom Viridiplantae; phylum Streptophyta; class Magnoliopsida; order Cucurbitales; family Cucurbitaceae; genus Cucumis; species Cucumis cinereus. The sequence goes on from JBBPDJ010000017.1 coordinate 15,958,294, forward strand.
CAGTGTTCCCCTTGATGCATAATTATGCTTGATTTTGATTAGATATCGTGTTAATACAAGGGCTAGAACCGACTATTATACTGTTATGCTTGCTTTAAATACTTCACTATTTGACCCAAGTGCCAAACCATATTGATGGTGGTTTTATAATTCTTATGAATTTTTATGGTGGTTATGTAGGGAGACATGGTTGCCAAGTTCCAAAGCTGGTCTATGGGGAAAATATAGATTCTAATCTTGTGTTATTGAAGAAGGAGCATGCTTGGCATTTAGGAGGAGCTCTTTCTCAGCATGAGCTGGAGGAGTGGAGACTACTTTACCATAGTGCAGTAAATGGTCTGAGTTTCACTACATTTTTGGGTAACATAACGTAAGCAATTCTTTTATTCTTTTATGTTTTTTTTTATTCTTTTTTTTTGTAGCAATTTTAATTTTTCATGAGCAGCAAGATTTGCACTTTGAGAAACAGCCCCTCCAAAAAGTTGAATAGAAAGCAAGAACTCTAGACAGCTTCTCTTATTTTCTCTACTATCCCATGCGAATGTGCTTAGATAAAAAGTATACTAAATAGTTAAAACTCGTTACCAATGAACCAAACCAAAATATTGGTAGAGTATTAGCTTAAGCTTTATTTATTAATTTATGTTTTTAAGCCAAGCTTTTAATTAGATAAATTGAAATGCATACTTGTAGGATATGTAACATCGATTACTTGATTGATCGATTTAGTAGACTGTCTTATTGATTAATCAAACTTTTCCAAAACAAGGTTGGGATCTTCCTCATAAGGCTTGTCTTATTTTCTGTATTAGTTGTCGACTGCAACCGTATCTGTAAGAGGAAGCAGCGTTAGAATAATTGGTCAATTAAATCTTTTTGCAGAAACGATGGAGGACCGACGGTGCTGATAGTGAAGGACAAAGAAGGTTATATATATGGAGGTTATGCTTCTCAGGCATGGGAGAGGCATGGTGATTTCTATGGAGATCTTAAATCATTCCTATTTCAGCTAAATCCAAAGGCAGCCATATACAAACCAACTGGAGCAAACAATCACATACAATGGGTAAACTTCACTTAACTTTCTAATCTTCATCTTCAATTTCGGATTCTGATGTTTACAAGTTTTGTTTGGCAGTGTGCGGTAAATTTCAGTTCAGATAGCATCCCAAACGGCATAGGTTTTGGAGGACGAGTGAACCATTTTGGTCTGTTTGTGTCGGCGAGCTTCGACCACGGGGAGACATTCGAGTGTACAACATTTGGGAGTCCGTGCCTGTCAAAGACAAACCGAGTAGAGCTGGAAGTGATAGAGTGCTGGGGAGTAGGACAGCAGGAAAAGCAGCGTGGGAGTAATGAGAATAATGGAGTGAAGGGCAGTGTGTTGGAGAGGTTTAAAGAGGACCGTCATATGCTCAACATGGTTGGCCTCGCAAATTCAAGTGATTGATGAAACTGTTCAGAAACCATGGCCACAATCCATTTTGATTTTGGTATGGAGAATATAAACTCATGCTTCTTACAGATTTTAAGCTTTTGAATAATATCACTATACATGGATATTATTATGTTGTGCCAAATTATTTTTTATATATAAAAATTATTTTAACTTATTGTATGTACTTGCTTTTTGTATATTTCAATAACGGTGGTAGAACAAGTACGTTGACTAATACTGATGAATGTCACTTGTTTTGACTTATCTTTTTCCTGTAGAGTTAAATTACAAATTTTAGTCTAGATTTTCTTAAAAATATTTATTTTTTTATCAAACAAGTCTCAAACTTCTAAAAATGTTTAATTTATAATAATTGATTATCTATTTTATATAAATTTTGAAGAAATATGCAAAGATGTTAAACTAGATATGAAATGGATCAAAATATCAACAAAACATAACAAGATTTATAGCCAAAATAGTTCGTGAATTGCCAAAAATTTAATACATTTCTTAGTTTTCCATGATACATTTCCATTTATTTCAACAAATTTGAGAATTGGAGCATCGGCATTCTAATCAATGTCATGGTGTTCTTCATAAATTCCATCAAACAAAGATTTAAACAACTGAATAATCAACTGATCAAAAACAATAAACAAAACCAGCAATACCCAGAAGCAATAAAACAGATTTAAACAACACAGTCTCAAAAAATTTGAAACCAAATCTCTCTATTGAAGAATGTTACTTGAAATCAATCTGAAAAATTCATATTCTTTAGCTTAGCACAAAGTAACAATACTCATAAACAAAACTAAATAACAAAATTGTATTAAGCCACAACGGAATATCAGAAGAAAAAAAAAAACCCCTAGCCAATAATCTTAATACCTCCGACCGCGACCTCCCAATCCAAATCCAACCTGCTGTGGCACAGTCGGATCGACCTGAACAAGCCCAGGAATATCGTTCATTCCAAGCGCAGAAAGCATATCGAGAGTCTCCTTATCGACTTCGATTTGCTCGGTTTTAATGGCGGAGACGTCGGGAACGAAGTCCATCCGGCGCTCGCGCTCTTCCTCTTGAAGCTTCAGAGAGATGCCGCGAACAGGCCCCTTCTGGATCCGCTTCATGAGGTGAGTGGAAAATCCGGCGATCTTATTTCGTAGTCTCTTGGAGGGAATAATGGCAACTTCTTCGAGGATCTTCTTGTTGGTGTGGAAGTCGAGGGTCATGCGCGAGTAGTAGCGCTCAATAACTTGACGGGAAGATTTCTTCACTGTTTTGGTGCGTACGCGACCCATCTTGCTGCAGGAGGAATAAGCTGCAGCTGAAAGTGTGCTCGCGCGACGGCGGAAGAAGAGGCGGCAAATCGGAGCGCAGAATTTTACCTAAAGAGACGAAGTCGTAGGGTTTAGGGATTATATAGAGCTCTTTTTAACGAAGGGATTGGGATTTAAATTACTGGGCTTGTGAGTTGGGCTAGTTTTTTGGGCCCACAGAAGGAGATGGGCCTGCCTTGTCGGGAAGACCCGATCTCACCTACATTCTCTCCGCTTGGCTTGTATGTGAAATTACGAAATTGATTTATTGTGATACTCAAATTCTGTTTATGATTCCTTATACTCACTTATTTTTCCATTTTAACTAAGCCACGATTTTGGATTTAGAAATCTACCTAACTACTTAATTAACTACTGAATTACAAATAATGAAAACAAATAAAAAGTATTGTTAAAATTTTTAAGTTGTTTGCTCGTTTTTTTTATGGGAGGCGTACCTTTTATATGCACATGTTTCGTTTAAGATATAGTCTTCGTAAAATTTGTCTTCTTTTTTTTAAAAAATGTATTGGTAAAAATTGTTAAGTTGCATTTTTTTTTTGTTGTTGTTATGGTTTGTGAAAATGTTATGGTTTGTCAACAAACTAATATTCAATATTGTTCTTCAGAATTTCTCTTTATAATTAATTGTTGTACAACAATATTAGATTATGAAGACGATATAAAAAAAAAAATAATAAAGAAACCAATAAATATCCCAACAAGCTAGAACCGTTGGGAGATATCATCAGAGGAAAATGTTTTGTATTTTGTGGATTACAGTCGATGTGTCAAGGAAGACGTGGAAAGAAGAGGGGGATAATTAAGGCGAGGGGGAGATCCATGATATGACTTGACCATCCTTAACTAAACTCACTTGTCTACTACCTTTTACCATCTACATATCTTTTTTTTTTTTTTTTTTGAACTTACCACTTACCATCTACCTATCTTAATTGCTGTACTATGAACATTAAATTATATTAATGAACAAAAAGTTGGCAACTAAAAAGTGAAATTAAATTTCTCAACAGGAGAATTTGGCAGATCTCAACAAAAATAATAAAAAAAAAGCGTTCAAACTGGACAAATGTATGTTTTTTTGCCATGAAGTGTAAATAATTTCTTTTAATTATTCATCTCCATTATATATATACGTCATTCAAAAAAAAATTAAAAATTACACAAAAATAAAATTAAAGACGATTGAGCCAAAAAAAAAAAAAATTAGTTTTTAAAAAATAATTCACAATCTTAAATTCTGAGAGAGTGAGCAGATGAGATGGGTATGCACCCAATTTGTTTGCTCCTATAAATATCTCAACGGAAAGACGTAAATCCAAAGCTCTCTGTTCCTCTCTTTCACCGCTTCCTTAATTTCTGTTTTTCTTTTCTTTTTTCTTTCTTTCTTGATGAAGAAGATGACTCTTAATTCTTCTCCAACTTCTCTTAGAAAGTAAGTTTCCATCAGCCAAAAATATATAAATATATATCCACCATTATTCATTTTTAACTAAATTATTGTTTAAAATAAACAAAAGAATGAAAGAATCCATCTCTACTGTCTAATCTCTAACACTGCACTTTTTTGTTGTTCTTTCATCTGTACTTTTTTAGTTCCATATCATTATTGATAATGTTTCCATTTCTTTTTTTTTTCTTTTTTTGTCTTTTTTTCCTTTTTATTTTCTGTTTGTTTTCAATTTTCTACAAATTAAAAACATGCAATATCGGAGTTTTCAGACTGGAAGGGAGGGTGGCGATCATCACCGGCGGTGCAAGCGGGATTGGAGCTAGTACAGTGCGAATTTTTCATGAAAATGGAGCAAAAGTCATTATCGCCGATATCCAAGACAAAGTTGGCCAAAAAATCGCCGACAAACTCGGCGAAGACGTAAGCTATATCCACTGCAATGTGACGAAGGAAGACGACATCGCGAACCTGGTCGACACCACCGTCCACCGGCATGGCAAGCTTGACATTATGTACAACAATGCCGGTGTCATCGACCGTAAGCTTGGCAGTATATTGGACGTTACAAAGTCTGACTTGGACAAGGTATATTCAACTATGGATGGGTGATCATGATCATGAATGGTTCCATTATTTTTTAGTTTTTGGGCATACACATCAAATCGAAATTAATAGCTTCAAGAACTATAACTCATTAATTAATAGATTAAATGATATTAAAGGTGGTGGGCGTGAACGTGATGGGTGCATTTTGGGGGGCAAAGCACGCAGCCAGAGTAATGATACCAAAGAAAAAAGGGTGCATTTTGTTCACAAGCAGCGCAACCACCAACATTGCTGGCCTCTCAACGCACCCATACGCATCCTCCAAATGCGCAGTCCTTGGTTTGGTTAGGAACCTAGCCGCTGAACTTGGCCAACATGGTATTAGAGTCAACTGCGTCGCCCCCTTCATTGTGGCCACTGGGATATCAGGGACGAATAGAGTCCCAGCGCAAGCCATTGAGACCATGGCCACCAGCTGGGCCAATCTCAAAGGTCGTGTCCTTAAGGCCGATGACATAGCCAAGGCCGCGCTCTACTTGGCTAGCGACGACGCCAACTATGTCACCGGCCTTAATCTTGTGGTTGATGGAGGCTATAGCGTTGTCAATCCTTCCATGCTCAAGACTGTTAACCGATTTCTTTCTCTACTCTAATTAAATTTAAAAATACTATCTTTGTGTTTCATTTTCAGTCTTTTTAACTGTGGGTATCTGAATATATTTGAAGAATAATGATTTGTTATGGAGAAAAAGAAAAACAAGGTAGATGAAAATAAGAGAGAGAGAGTTCAATACCCTTGCCTCTATGGCTTGAGAACTATAATAAAATATTTCAAGAACGTTCCTAAGCATCAACCTCTCTTTTGGGAAGATATTATTACTTTTGCTTTTGATTGATACATATTAAATGATATATAATATTCGACTTCACCCATTAACTTAAGCTTTTGAATCAGTTAGATAGTTTAAGATTGTATCAGAATAGGTGGTTCAAAAAGGTCCTATAGTTGTATCTTTCACAAATTTCAAGCACAATGAGAGTTAGATGACAAATAATTACATTTATCTTCACCTATCAGCTTAAGTTTTTTGGGTTAATCGATGATTTAAGAATACACAAAGCCCTCTACTAGATGATACTTTTAGTATTTTAGTAATTAAGTGCAAAACTTTCCTCTACCTTCTCGTTTGTATTTTCTTCATCTCAACTAAGTTTCCAGCTGTTTTCCTTAAATGATGGAGAAAGAAGTACAATAAATATTAGTTTTGGAGGTAGAATAATAAAGTTAGTAAAAGCTAAATAGGTAAGAAAAATTAGAAAAAAAAAATACTTTTTTTGTCTCTAACTTTTTAAATTAGTCATTTTATTACCCGAGTTTTCAAGAATAGACTTAAAAAGTCACTCCCAACAAAAATAACATTAAATTTAATATAAAAAATTAATTTAAGATTTTTTTACTTTATTTTTTCTCTCTCCTTTCCCTAGTTATCTCTCCTTCTCTCTTTCATCTCCATTACATATAAACACTAAACTCTACTTATAAATATATGTAATGGAGATGGAAGAAAGGAGAAGAGAGAACTAGGAAGAGGAGATTTATTTTTTTATATTAAATTTAATTTTTTTTTGTTAGGTTAGATCTTTTAAGCCTATTCTTCATTAAAATAACTAATTTGAAAATTGATGCACTAAATACACATATTCATTAAAATTCAAGGACCAAAATTATTAACTTTAATAAAATATATGGAATTCTTGTGTATTTCTTCTTATAAAATAGTAGCCATGAGATATTTATACCAAATAAGGATATCAAGAAAAGGAAAATATAACCTAATAATTATAAGATTACCAAACAATATAATA
>JBBPDJ010000017.1:15965042-15989293 GCA_037974625.1 Cucumis cinereus
ATAACCTAATAATTATAAGATTACCAAACAATATAATATAAAATAAAATCTCCTAAAAGATTTTATTACGATAACAAAAATGATATTTTTCCAATGCACCATAAAGTAAGGGATAAATGCTAACATATTTACTGTTTTTAAAAAGTTTACTTAAAAAATTATTGTTAGCATTTATTAACCAAAAGTTCTCAAGTGTAAATTTATTTGAAGTCGTGATAGTAATTACTATTATCTTAATTAGCTATTGTATTATATATTACGATTATTTGAAAACACATAACTTATGATCTCAAAACAACAATTTTGAATCATTTGTATGATGATTTCAGATTTTGAAAGTTTAAAAAGAAAACAAAATCATGATTTTGGTTCATGAAAAACCAACGATTGAGTTGTAGTTGTCCATTTTTTCAAAACAACAAAACGGTTGACTAGTTTCAATAAGAAATATTGTATTGGAGTTAAAATAAACATAGATCCATAACGTTTGTACTTTCAACTTTAAAGTTAGAGATTCGATTTGCATATCCCACGTTGTCAACAAAATAATGACAATAATAAGCATTGTAACTAATTTCATACAATAAAATGAATAAAATAAAATAAAATTAATTACCAAAATAGTGTTAGGTAACGTAGTTACAAAAATCTCAAGCTTACACACTTTATAAGAAAAATCTTACCAATAAAAACACACTGAAAAATAAAATGTTAGTATTAGATTTAGTAAAAGTTGTTGTAACTTATCAGTTCATATTTGTTATTTTGTTGGATGATATTTTTATTTTTGTGTCAAAATCTTGTTCATATCTTATTATAAATGGGTTTCACTCTTATGTTGGTAAATCATCAAATATAGAAAGACCAAAGTCTTAAAGAATAACTCTGTTCTATTTTTTAGAAGCTCTAAAAATTAATAATCTTTTTTAGAAAATACTTAATGCTCTTAAAATGGTTTTTAGCCTATGTCTGATTTCTGATTCTGTTTTGCTTTCATTTCTTAGACGTCAAATAGAGAAGAAAGATGCAAGTTTTACGAAAATATACAAATCTTAATTATGTGAAAATTTCGATGAAAATATCTATAAAATATTAATTTCGATGAACATTTATAAAATAATTTATAAATAAATTTAAATAATAAATAAGCATATTTTATTAGTTCGAAGGTTTTTTATATAATGAAATAAGTATCCACGAAAATTTAATTTTATAGATGCAATATGCTGTTATAGGTAATAAAAAATTAATATAATAATATAAAAATAAGGAAGGCCGGTCAAAAATGGAACGAGAGAGGATAAATTGTCACGTGTCGGCACCGCATTAGCTGAAAAAAGCATATAAAATTCAGTTTGACTTTGGTTCAAAATCCTGATGTGTCTTTTTCTTTTAAGTGCTACATTTCGAAATTTCAGCCGCCCAAAACAATCGTGATTCAAGTCTATAGCTACCACGTGTCATCATTTAATTGGTTTTGTTTTGCAACGTCACCAGCCACGTCGATTTTATTCATAATTGTTTTGATTATATATAACTCCACGATTTAAATTGTATTGAAATGGTTGTTTCAAAATTCTACACAATTATACTCTTCAACGTAAGGTTTTCCTTTTCCTCTTAAGCTTATTATATATATATTATTTTGAAAGTAGTGAATTACTACTTAACCCACTAAATATAACTATATAACCATCCAAAGAAAAGGGCAAATCATCTGAGCCCTATTTCGTAGTATATAGATATCATCCACCTCTAACGACAATTTTGACTGCTAATTCTAAAGAAAACCACTAATGAAACATCTAATTTCGATGACAACTAGCTCTAAAGACCAATTCTGACGACCACATCTAAATTGACGACCAACTTTGGCAATCACTCGAATGACCAAATCTTAGTATTTAATAGTTATTTTTTAAAATCTAACACATTTTAAAAAATTGATGAAACAAATGCATTTATTTAAAATTTTGATATTAAAGAAAACATTACTTGTATAATAATAAAAATAGTAATAACAAAAAATCTTAGCTCAAACTAAGATATAACGTACACCCTAAATGAACGCTATTATAATTTAGATTATTTTAGTCAAGGCTCTACTAATCTCAACTCTAGTCCTAAACCATCTAAAAATATGCAACAACCAACAAAACCTTCTGACTTGCAAAATAAAAAAAAAAAGAAAAAAAAAAAAAAAAGATAGTACAGGTTGTAGCTTGACTGCTCAAGGAAGAAAACCCTCAACCTTGGTGAGTACATAAGTCTCCAACACTAAACAACAACAACGTTAGATACATTTGGACTGTGCCTACATTTAGTACTATATTTGGGGTTGAATTCGGCCTTAGACCAAATGGGCAACATGCCAATGCCTATGGGGTTCACCTTGACTAAGGCCGAGTTGGGCCTTCTTATCCGAAAATACGTCAATGAAACGATACACTTTTGTAATTATATCAATTAAAATCTTATATTACATTAAGTTTATTACCAGCAACACTTATAATTTCATCAATTAAATCTATAAACTTTTTCAAATAAATTAATTTAAATTCTCAATTTGTAACACTCGAGTTGATTACAAGGACACGAAAGTGTAGTTGAGATATAGAAACTTAATTCCTATACCAACACTCTAGACAGTTCAAATTGCAGAAACTCCAAAAATCAAAATTAAATGAGTGAACTAAACTAGGTAAGTGAATGTTTCAGCAACAGAAAATTAAATGGCTGTAACAAAATTTGTCACATTTCAACTAAATAAAAAAATCAATAATAAATATTTTGAAAAAAAAAACCCTAAAATAATAATAGTTTGACCAAGCAATCATATTTTATGATCTCCTATAAATATATCAACAGCCATTATCATAAAATCTCACCCTTCAAAATAAAATCCAAAGCTCTCTCTCTTTATATTTCTTCATTAATTCCACCGCTTCCTTCATTTCTTCATTTCTCCTGAAGAAGATGACTCATAACTGTTCTCCAACTCCTCTTACAAGGTAAAGTAATTCAATTTCCATGGCCTAAAACTATTTCAAGAAACTTTTTTTTATTTATTAAAGATTAATCTCTAAATTTTACAAAAAATCTCTTAAAATGACTTGATTTCATTTTTCTCTAAATTATTTAACATTTACGAACCAAATAACGAGAACCAATCATTTTCAAAATATATAAGAGAAAAAAATGATATGTTATTTTCAGACTAGAAGGGAAGGTGGCGATCATCACCGGTGGCGCAAGCGGGATCGGTGCCAGTGCAGTGCGAATTTTCCATGAAAATGGAGCAAAAGTCATAATCGCTGATATCCAAGACGAAGCCGGCCAAAAAATCGCCGATGAACTCGGGGAAGACGTAAGCTATATCCACTGCGATGTGTCCAAGGAAGAAGACGTCAGCAATGTGGTGGACGCCGCTGTGTACCGGCATGGGAAGCTTGACATCATGTACAGCAACGCCGGCGTTATTGATCGTACCTTTAGCGGCATATTGGACGTTACTAAATCTGACTTGGACAAGGTAATATACATTAGGTTAAATTTTAAATTTAATCCTAATTTTTACTGAATTTGGTTGAACAAAAAAGATTATTTAAAATACTTTCTCAAAAAATAATAATAATTTTCATGAAAAAAGATAATATGGGGATATAGTTTCGAATTTTACAGTAAAAAGGTAAAAAGACAATGATTTTTCTTTTCAAATTTTAGTCCGATAACAATATTTAAAATTTATTGAAAGTAGGACTAAAATAGAAGAATTAAAAATTTCAAATAGGAAACAAGAAATTAGTATCTAAAATCACATAGAATTTTAAATTTTAAATTAGCAAACAACATAAAATTGATTAATATTTTAGTTTCAATTAATTCTTTTTTGGCAGTTGGTTTCAAAATCCATGTACTTAAGACCCAGAATTTCTATTTTATTTAATAGAATATATGTGTGTGGTTTTAGGTAGAGCCTAATTTTTATAAAGTAATTGTTGGTTTGTTGGTCAGAAGGGGCCACGTAGATTGCTTATTTTGTTGCTTATTTTGGCAATTCTGTTTGATGCTATTCTTCTTTTTATTTTGTTTTAAGTGTTATATTAAATTATTTTTTAAAAGAATTCATACATAAAAAAACCTCAGTAATTTCTTCTCAAAGGTCTTCCATGAATAATTCAACTTTAATTCTTTGCTATTTACAATGATTTAGAAAGATTTTGTAATAAAATATTACTTATCATCCCGTTTATAATATTATATTTTATATTTATATGAGTTCTTACACATCACAAATTTAATTAGTTATTTGCCGGTGTATATTACAATAACAATCATTTTTTCACAAATTGTTTGTTGCTTACTAAATTATATATATATATATATATATATATAGTATTATTATTGTTATGTAATATTTTGTTAGAACAATACTATAATAACTAACTCTTATTAAAAATCGTTTGTGGACATAACATCATTTCTACCGACGAAAATATATGTGGTAAAAAAAAATGTGTGACCTAATTGAAAATCATTAGATTGATTTTTATGGATATTTTAGTTTAAGCTGAAGATTTACATTTAATAAACTTACAAAAAAAAAAAAAACCATTTTAATATATAAGTTAATTGAATGATATTGAAGGTGTTGGGCGTGAACGTGATGGGTGCATTTTGGGGGGCAAAGCATGCAGCCAGAGTAATGATACCACAGAAAAAAGGGTGCATTTTGTTTACAAGCAGCGCAACCACCAATATTGCTGGCCTCTCATCGCACCCATACGCATCCTCCAAATGCGCAGTCCTCGGGTTGGTTAGGAATCTAGCTGCCGAGCTCGGCCAACATGGTATTAGAGTCAACTGCGTAGCCCCCTTCGTTGTAGCAACTGGGATTGCAGGACCTCGAAACCCGATGCAGGCAGAGGCGCTTGAGACCATGGTCACCAGCTGGGCCAATCTCAAAGGTTGCGTTCTTAAGGCCGATGACATAGCCAAGGCTGCACTCTACTTGGCTAGTGACGACGCCAACTATGTCAGTGGCCTCAATCTTGTAGTCGATGGAGGGTATAGTGTTGTCAATCCTTCCATGCTTAAGACTCTTAAGTTCATGGACTGAAAATCTCTAGCTAGGCTTATAAAGGCTGTTCCTCTACTATAAGAATAATTCATAAACAATGAAATCGTATTTTGTGTTTTATTTTTCGTATTTGTACTTGGGGTGTTTAAATATTTATATGCTTTATTTAGTGTATGGAATTTGAAGAAAATGATTAGTTAGAGGGCAGGATAGAGTAAAGGTATAATAAAAAATATTTTAGAAAAATAAAGATAGCTTGTAAACATAATAAAGAAATGTTGTAGAGAAAAAAGGGGTATTTTTGCCAACATGAGCATATTCCAATGGACATTAAGAATGAGAGATATTAGTATTATTACGAAATGAGGAATCGATATCCGAATTTTAGAAAAGAAAGTCATGCACTAACTATTGTTAAGCTAACGCCATTTTGACCCATCTATATTTTTTTTAAGAACACAATATATTATATTTAATTAGTATTTATTGTCTTTGTTCGGAGACAATATAGTATTCTACAAGGGTTTGTCTCACATACAAACCGTTGCATATATAAATTAATTAGTAATGATTAATTATTTAGATTTCCGTTCTATTCTCTTCATTTTTTTTATATTATTAATTGTCCATTATATCACTACGTATTCACTTTTTGTTTTAAAAAAAGATATGATACGAGTTTAGTGCGCTTGAACATTTCTTTTAGGTGTACATCTTAACACCCTCGTCATTTCAACTTCAAAATATATTCAATAAAATCAGGAAAATATAAGATGATATCCAAAAGAAAAGGACCAGAGATAGACCATGAAAGTATAGAGCCATCGAGCTAAGAGACATCGCCGATGTTCAAAGCAATAGAGGCCGGAGAGTAATTGGAAAAAAGCCGATGTGGACTGGACTAACAGCCATTAACTTGCAAATGTCCTCCCGACAGCCAATTGCCATCATATATTCTTTAGACCTCTTTGTTTTCATAAACATTTTTAATTTGCCCAATGATACCTTTTTGTTTACAAAAATGATTATATAAAGTACTTTTGTGGTAACAAAAGCTGATTTATATGTAAGTTACAAAGAAAAAAGTTAGAGTCTTCGTATTTTGTAGTTGAACATGCCAACTCAATTGAATATTATTTAATACAATAAAATTTGTAAATATTAAATGTCAATTTATTTGCAATTCAATATCTTTGCAACAAAAAAAAAAAAAATCAATTTAAACTCTTAAATTTTGAATTTCATTCTAAAAACAGTGTGAAAAACTTATAATTTCTATCCATTAAATTTCTTAAATATTATTTTTGCATCAAATTCTCAAATGTCACATTTTGAGATATTATATAAAAGAAACATAGGATTCTTCATATATATATATATTTGTCGTAATATGTGCATCATGTAACAAAATAGCCGCCCAACTTGTGGATCAAAAGCTGTATTAGTAATTTATAATTTTTTTTAATTCTTTAAATTAATTAATGGACATTAAACATTAAAGATGGAAAGTGAGTATACAATGATTAAATTAAAAATGTAAATTAATATTGAAACAAAGCTAAAATCTCACACGGTTAAATTGTAATATTTTGAAATTTCGAAATCAAACCTAAGATTTGAAGGGATGTAAAATTTTGAAATATGTGGATCAAATGAAAGGTAGGCTTTAAATTTAGAGATGAAAAATCAATTAATACAATTTCAAATTGGATACTTCACATCCATTTCCCTTTTCCATTTTCTTTCATCTCCTTTTCTTTTCTTTGACTAAGTGGTTAAGAAATTTCTCTTTCACTACTGGTTAAGAAAACAAGCCAAAACGCCAAAAAGCCAAAAAAAACAGACTAAAACGCCAAAATTCCAAAGAAAACAGGCCAAAACGCCAAAAATCCAAAGAAAACAGGCTAAAACGTCAAAAAGCCATATATGTTTATGAAAGAACTTGCCTCGACACTACCAAGCAATTATATAACTGTCTTAATAAAATTACCATTAACTTTTTAAATTAAACTGATATTTAGGTAATAACACAAGATTAAATTATCAATATCAATATAGATATATTGATAAGATATCATGACTGAGGAATATTTCTATATGCAAAGAAAAAAAATGGTTAATAATTAAAAAAATATTTCGAAACTAAGCTATGACAGTTGATTTTATTTTAAGTGTTTTACTAGTACGGATCTTTAATATCGAATATGCAAACCCTTATAAGATTTACGGATATATTGCATGTCGACAAATATTTTAATCATCGATTATAACTATTACTATTTATGAAACTTCTTTTTTCTTCTCTTTCAAATATTGACTAAAATTCAATCTTCAACTATGCTCAACCAATTAACACACATTAAGAAAAAATGAAGAAAATATATTTTTCTTGAACAACCACTAACCAAAATGCACCCTAAAAATTCAGTAAATAAATAAACCTACAAAATCCTAAAAATCTATAGTTGATATAGCCCTTGTTCTTACACAAAGTGCATGGATATTAAAAAGGTTGAAAAGAAAGGACACAAATTAAACAATAGATAAGAACATAAAGGTAGTATTATTATTCAATGAGGGAACTACATTTAACCATTCCATATATATATTTAAAAATCTGCCTTCTCGTAATATTCGAAGTACTTTCTTAGTTTGATTCTCAACATGGCCCCTAATTTTGAGGGTATTGGAAAATTTTGATATTGGGATTAACAATACTAAACCCTCCATCAATCAACAAATTATGGCCACTCACATACCTACTTTCATCACTTGCCAAAAACAAAGCTGCATTAGCCACATCTTCAGCCTTAAGTGTCACTCCTTTCAAATTTGCCATAGAACTCATAGCCATCTCAAACTCTGCTCCGTCCAACCCCACAAACTTCGTCGCCAACGGCGTCACCAATGCATAAGGCGACAAGCAATTTACCCTAATCCCAAACTGCCCCAACTCCACCGCCGCATTCTTTGTCAGCCCCACCACCGCGTGCTTCGAGCACGTGTAAGCGTGCGATGCAGAGCCACCGACATACGATGCCACACTCGCAGTCGATAAAATCGAACCAGTTTTGGCTGGGATCATGGCCTGTGCTGCATGTTTGATGCCGAGGAAGACGCCAGTGACATTAATGCTGAGGACTCTATCAAAGTCATGTTTATCGTTGTCAATGATTCGAGGCTTGCTGGGGTCGGCTATGCCTGCATTGGTCATCATGATGTCGAGCTTGCCAAAGGTTTCGACGGCAGCTGCCACTGCGGCTTGGACTTGGGATTCGTCTGTGACATCGCAGTGAACATAGAGGGAGTTGGCCGGGCCAAGCGCAGTGGCGCATAGTGCATGACCGAGGTCGTCTTGGATGTCGGCAATGACTACTTTGGCACCATGGTGGACGAAGAGTTTTGCAGTGCATTCGCCAATCCCGCTTGCGCCGCCGGTTATTAGGGCCACCTTTCCTTCTAGCCTAATGGATCACACGAAAGGACAAAACAAAAAATTTAAGAATTTATCATTTTTTTTTTTTTTTGAAATTTGCATAAACGTGATCAAACAAACACAAGCTTAAGAGTTCATATAAAAGTTGAACTCTAACTTGTAATTTAAAGATAAATATAAGCTGTCATTTTCTATAACCTTGGGTTGGTATTCATATATTAAATATAATATAAACAAGCTAATGAAAAGTGATCACATTGGGGGGCCTAGCTAGGAGGTTTTTTCTCGTTGACTTTCTTGGATAAGAATGGTTTCTTTGTCATTAATTTATTAGTAAGTATGCTATCAAAGTGTATTAAAATGTTTACTCTTTTGAAACTAATATTTTCCTATTAAATCCCAATTATATCTTGAATATAATAAGATGATGAGGACAAATTTTATGTTTAACTTAGATATAATAAGATGATGAGGACGCGATATAATAAAATAAAAAATATTTAAAATTTAATGACATGTTTTCTTTCTTAAGTCGGGGTGAATGATGAGAAGAAGTAGAAGAAGATTAGTATGTTGTAGTTAATATTTAGATTAGTTCTTAATGTAGATTAATTAGTGTTTTATTAGTATTTCAGAATAAATAAATTAATTAGTTATATTTATTTGTAAAGCTATAAATAGCCATTTAGGGGTCTATCATACAACTTTTGATCACAATTTTTCTTACAGAAAAAATTATCTCAATTTTCGATGGATTTATTTCCTTGTTTAGCCATGGACTTGGTCAAATTACCTTTTCCGATGATCAACACACATAATATTCAAAGTCATCTTAATTAATCAACATCACAATAACAAAATACCACCAAAAATGACCCTCCTGTTTTTTCAATCTCTTATTTCCTCATAAGAAGAAAGAAAAATATGCAATTAATATTGATGGATATAAAACATATATGTATATATATCAAATTGGAGAAAGACAGAGAAGAATTAAGGATAGAGTTTGAAAATTAAGGATAAAAAGTTAGGGAAATCAAAGGTTGCTGTTGGGTTACCTCCTTTGCCCTGCTGTTGTAGAGATAACCTCGTTGCTTGTCATTATTATTTCTTCTTCTTCTCTTTTAGAGAGAGAAAGAGAGAGAGTATATATGGATGGGTTTAGAGGGGAGGGTTTAAATTTATAATGGAAAAGGTTGGTTTAAAAAATTATTATTTATTATTTTTGTAAGAATAAATTTTCGATTTCGGATAAGACAAAGCTGGAAATACCAACCAAACATGTGCGTATACATCGAAATTAATTTAAGGAGGTTGTCACTGTTTGGTTTTTCGATTATTTTATTTTATTGAGAAAGGTTTTAATATTTTATTGAATAGAATAATCAAGTGTTTATTATAACAAAGAGTATAAGCCTAAAACTAAAATACATGAAAGTATGTCATGGCGAACAATGATTTAGTATGATTTTAAATAATAAAGTGTGAACTACTGAGAGAGGCGTGGAAAGAGGAGAGTAATCCAAGTACAACGAGAAGAGTTATCAATGAATAGATCAAAACAACGGTAACTATTGACAGTAGAGGTAGAAGCACAATTTTGGATATATATTGCGAAATGAATTAAGCCAAAATGTGTGTCATATGAAGATGATGAATTAGGGACAAAACAAATTATTCTGTCAAGCTTACAATTTAAACAATCAAATGAGGCAAATTTTAAAACATTTAATTAGATTCCAAATAGAGACTAACTTGCAAAGTTTCTTAGAGGAAGCATGGCGTAGACAAAGATGTCATTGATATACAGATGAATCGGTGACAAACCCAAAGATAAATGGAGAAATAGGATGTTGGAGAGATGTGAGCTCAAATGATTGCATCACATTGCAACATGTACCAACAATTTGTCCCGCATACGAATTCTGAACCTAACATCCATTAGAAGAAAAACAAACCATTAAACCAAGATCACCTAGTTGACCAACAAAATCAAGATTAAATTTTAAGTTAGGAAAACGTGGTAGAGATAGAGAAGAGTTAAATTGGATGTAACGGCAGTGCCAATATAGAAAATAGACATATAATCTTTATCTGCGATGGAGTAGAAGTTGAAAAAGACATAAGTAAAATGTTAGATAATTAGACCGCAACAAACATAATTATGAGGCATAAAATTACTTGATGCGATTGCAAGGGCTAAAAAATTGGAGGAAACTATTTGTTTCGGTAAATCTAAAATGTTAATCTTATTAGAGGAGGAGTACCAACAATAATAGATGAGGAATGAGTATTAGAGAAGGCTCCTGGTTTGGGTGGATTTAACCTGACGTCGAGTAGGATGATTATTCAAAATATGATCATGTTTGTGATCATACATGCACTCAAAATTGTTGAACAATTAGTAAGTTTGTGACCATGTAATTGACAATTCATGCAGAAGAGTGGTTCATAAAATTTTGTCATTTAAAACAACAAGAAAAAAACAGAGTTGAAACAAATAAGTAGGTGAGTCAAACAAATTAAATAGAAGCCAAGTCAAATCAAACCAAACTAAGTAGACTTGACAAAACTAAACCAAATCAATTCAATTAAGCGACCACTTTAATCTTGTAGTTTGGAGTTCAAATTCGAGTTAATTTTTTTTAATTAATTTCGGTATTGAGGATAAGGACATCTATACCTACCAATATTAGGCCTTGAGGGGTTTATAAAAGTATTTCCATTTTTTTAAAAAAATCATTTTTGATTAAGACAAATCAAGAATATTATTCGGGAGATTTGAGAATCTTGTCTTTAAATTAGGATTAAAAGGAACCGACCGTTTTTTTAATTGTAGTCCATAAGTTTTAGAAAATGCCATATGTCACATCTTAATGGGGTCATCATGCCGGCGTTAAGATATTGTATTTGTCATCCAAATGAAATTAGATGAATTTGAGAATCATGTGCATCACCCCCGGAAGCTGATTACTAAAATTTATAAAGCCTACAAATAAGAGGGAGTGTTAGATATTATATTAAATTTACCATAACTGACTAGTTTTAAGCTTTTAGGTTAAATCGACGATTTAAGAATTTATCTATAATTATCCGAATAAAAAAATAATAAAAGTTCACAAAATATATATCGTTTGAAATATTGTATGGCGGCTGGTGAAGGTTCATTAGGACAAAAAAACAAAGGAAGAAGAAAAACTCATTTAAGTAACCAATTTCAAATTGAATAATTCAAATTTATTCCACTTTCCATTTTTTTGTCTTTTCTTTGAGTAATGGTCCGAAAACAGGCCAAAAAGCCAAAATAAAAGGAAAAAGAGGATTATTAGCCCAAAATGTATTTAGCTAGTAATCAGCATAGTCTTTCTCCCTAGTTATTAATTTATTTAATCATTTTTTAGTACAATAATTGAACCTTCTAACTTCATAAAAAAAAATATCATCTATTACATTTACGTTCACTTTAATTATAATTTAACGGTTGAACTTTAAATTTGAAGAAAAATATATCTATTATCTAACCAATTGAGTTTAATTTGTTTATATAACACTTTGGATGAGTTTAAACGAGCATATCAATATATTTATAACCCTTTACTGGATTTTAGTATTCTTATTTAAGATCAGAAGTTAATATTATCTTTTGTAGAAAATGAACATCTTACTTTAAGATCGATAGTACAAGATTATCTAAATTGAATTATTATGTTTATATCGCCATATTAAAATTATCTTATAACTTATCTTAACACTAGAAATTTGCATTTAAAAAAACTATAAAACTCTTACACGAACTTTCTTAATATTTGAAATTAAACTCATACTCATCATGTTTACCTAAACTATTTACAAATAGTAGAAATCACTTTAATTTCTAACGCTCTTACAAATTGATATAACAAAATCCAATCTTTAAAAAAGTATTTTTAAAATATTTTGCTTTTAAAAAACTCTTTTATTATTATTATATGACTTATTTGAAACTTATTAGGAAAATATTTTTGTTTTCAAGATCCTCATATTTTTCAAAATGCAAGGATGTTTAAAATATTAAAAAATAATAATTTGAAAGTTCAACCTCCTATTTTAATGCATTAAATTGATCATTATTGGAGATGCATTAAATTGTTGGAGGAATTAATGAGGTCAATTTTTTTTTTTATGTATTTTAATGGATCACATTTTGAAAATACAATATTTGCAAAAACAACCCTATTTACTTCAAAAGTTATAAATCTATTATATAATTATAATACATTTAAAAAATAAATAAGTAAATCGTCTACAAATCATAGAAGTAAATTTTCGTTGATATGTTGATAAATCCATCGATATTTTCACGTTTTTGTAGGTTTGATATCGATATAAAGAATGAATCAATATTTCTATTTTATCGTAGAAAAATCACGAAACATAAAAATAAGCATCAAAATGTCACTAATATATTATACTAGTAATGATAATGCATGTGTTTAAGAATTTTATAATTTATAATTTCATATTTTATGTTTTATAAATGTTTAGTTTATTAATTGGAAATCATGCTTATGAAGTCTATTGAAATAGTTTATACTACTCTGTACTTTATGAATATATATGATATAATGAAATCTTTTTTAAAAGAAAAAACTGTAAAATTAGTATGGATGCAAAAATTCTAAATATAACACCAACTACACTCAAATTAGTGCTATGTTGACATAACTATAGTTTTTGTTCTAACATCTCGCAACGAACACTTGACTCAATAAGTCACATTTTATATGGATCTACATATAAATGAGTACATTTATTCAATGTGTATAACCACATACACAAAAACAATCAACAGACACTTAAACTCGAAGAGTCGTGTTCCAAAGATTGAAGAACCTAATGAGTAATCACTTGCACCAATGAATTGTGTCTCATCGACATAAGGTTGCACCTCTACTGTTCAAACATTTTTAAACATAAACCAATTGAAAAGTTGTTGCCTAAAAGATGGAAGGACAAAGTAGTAATTTATAAAAATGTAAGGGCAAAAGGAAATGTAAAAATTCTCCTACTTTTCCTCTTTTATTATAGTATATAGATAGATAAATAATAGACATGTCTACTTATTTGAAAATAATAAAACGTTTCTATAATAATTTAAATTTATTTTTTACAATTTTTTGTGTGTTTATAATCTTTCCAAGAAATATCCATCAAAATCGATATATATTTCTTCCATAGAAATTTCTCTAAAATTAAGAGTTCGATATTACCATCGACATTGATACTTTAAACTTTGCTACTAATTAACCCGCCATAAAAAACAAACACACAAAAAGAAAAACCATAAAAAGAAAAAGAAAAAGAAAAAATTCTCTGATGGTTTGCTTGAATAATTTATTTTAAATGCATCCTACCCAAATTACTACTTAAACTTTTAACAATGGATTAGAAGATCCTTAAATAATTTTTTAAAAATAGTTATATGATATATAAAGTTTAAAACAAGAATTTTAGAGCATAGGGATATTCTTGAAAATTAATCTTCTAAACTAAAAAATGACATAAATTATTTGAGGAACCTTTTAAACTTATTTTTAAAAATTTGAAAATTAAAAATGACACTTCAAAAAACTTAGATATCAAATACACATACTCCTAAAAACTTGAGATTAAAAAAATACACTTTTGCATATCATTGCGGTTGTGGTCGATCAAATGGTATAGTTACCCTTCTTTCCCTCTCGAGACTTGAGTTCAAGTCTTCGATATTTTTAAAGGGTAATTTTTGAAACCCAAAAGACTAAATACATTTATTCTTCCAAATTTGTAGGCTTAAGCATAATTTTCTATAAATAAACGGACAATCGTGATCACATAAGAAAATATTATAATAAAAAATCTAATCTTTATAGATATTTCTTTAATACAGCCTCATTTATTACACATAATTTCATAGAGTAGAAGAAAGAAATTAAGAAAAAAAAACACACCATAAACAATATATGAGATGAAAAGGCTACAATTAAAATTAATGATACATTAATATTTAACCATTGGTTAAAACATTTGGAAATCCATATTTTCTCCTTTGGACCAACCACCTAATTTTGAGGGTATTGGAAAAGTTTGATATTAGGATTAACAATACTAAAACCTCCATCAATCAACAAATTATGGCCACTCACATACCTACTTTCATCACTTGCCAAAAACAAAGCTGCATTAGCCACATCTTCAGCCTTAAGCGTTAATCCTTTCAAATTTGCCATAGAATTCATAGCCATCTCAAACTCCTCCTCGTCCAACCCCACAAACTTTGTCGACAACGGCGTCGCCAACCCAAATGGCGATAAACAATTCACCCTAATCCTAAACTGTCCCAACTCCACTACCGCGTTCTTTGTCAGCCCCACCACTGCATGCTTCGAGCATGTGTAAGCATGCGAGGCTGCCCCACCGACATACGATGACACGCTTTCAGTCGATAAAATCGATCCAGTTTTGGCTGGGATCATGGCCTGCGCCGCATGTTTGATGCCGAGGAAGACGCCAGTGACGTTGATATTGAGGACTCGGTCAAAGTCGTGTTTTTCATTATCGACTATTCGGGGCTTGCTGGGGTCAGCCATGCCTGCATTGTTCATCATGATGTCGAGCTTGCCGAAGGTTTTGACAGCAGCTTCCACCGCAGCTTGGACTTGGGATTCGTTTGTGACGTCGCAGTGGACATAGAGGGAGTTGTTTGGGCCGAGCACAGTGGTGCACAATGCATGGCCGACGTCATCTTGGATGTCGGCGACGACTACTTTGGCTCCGTGGTGGACGAAGAGTTTCGCTGTGCATTCGCCGATCCCACTAGCCCCACCGGTTATTAGGGCTACTTTTCCCTCTAGTCTGATTGATCACACAGAAGGAATATATATTGTTGAGAGAATACGAACCAAATAAACTAAAGAAATACAAAGCTTGCTTTTTTTTGGGGATTAAAATGGACATAAAATCATCAATAGACATGTGATTCAAAAGTCATGATTTTATATCAACATCTCAATATCAAATACTAGCAAAAATGACCCTATAAATATTTCCCAAAATTGATTTTCACTACTACCTCATGTTTTTCAATATTTTATTTTGTAAAAAAAAAAAAAACCCTAAATAACTTGCATAACGCTAAAATTGTTACCAAAAAAAAAAAAAAAACAATAGAAAGAAAGAAAAACTGGAAATTAATATTAATTTATAGATTTAAAACTTAGAACATGTTCAAGGGGATTTATAAAAAAAAAAAAAAAATTGAGAACCCTAAACATAATAATAATTATATATATATAAAAAAAAAAACCCTAAACATATATAGTCGTCATATAATTATATAACTTTCCCCCCTAAAGTTATGGGGGGTTTTAGAGGTTTAAATTCGTAAAAAAGAAAAATTGAGAAAATTAAAAAAACAATTAATTAATTTTCAATTCGATAAAAGTCAAATACTTTCGAGAATCTCATCTTTAACTTTAGGAAGGTCCCAACCATGAATAATTAGGCTTAAACAATAAATAAATAATTAATTTAATTATTGTAGTCGTATAAACCATGTGCTGAATATGGCTGGTTAGGAATAACCGAATTTTCGATAGTGCATCCAAAAGCCCTAGGATTTTGAGGGAATATTGCAATCATCTTACAACAAATTGTTGTACCTAAATCAAGGCTCTATAGTAGCTATTATTATCATTAAGCTATGTTCTTCGATGTCACTTTCATATCATGAAAGGTTTTTGTTAGATATTATATTAAATTTGTATTCGTTCCTTTAGATTAAGTTTTTTGGTTAATTGATGATTTAAAAATATTTTTGGAGATAGATATCATTTAAATTTCCAGCGAAAATAAGATTAATTTGAAAAAGAATATAAATTATTTGACTAATTTGAAAAAGAATATAAATTATTTGATTAATTTGAAAAAGAATATGAAATATCCGAAAAAAAAAGAAATTAATTAGCTTGACTATATTACAACTGAAATTATTTGATTTTTTTTTTCAAAGGTGATTAGATAACTATAGAAAGCAAAGGAAAAAAAATTTCATCTTAGGAGTATTTTAGATGGTGCCAAAAATTTTAAAAGATTACCCTAAACCCTAATTTAAAAATATAATAAATCAAAATATTTATAAATTGTAGAATTTTTTTTATTCAATCAATGATAGACACTTATATAAAATTTGAAATTTTGCTAAATTTATAAATATTTTCAGCAATTTTGTCATTTATAATAATTTTCCTTATGCAAAATTTGAAATTTTAAACTTCGTATGATTGAATTTATATTGAAAATGGATTACTTTAAGCGTCCTTTTCAAATATAGCAAAAGAATCAAAATATTTTTTAAAAAATATATAACAAATTTTTAGATTTTATCTAATAGACATTGATAAACTTCTATCAGTGTTTATTGGGAACACCAATAGAATCTGATAACGTCTATCAATATCTATCATTTATAGAAGTTGAAATTTTGTTATATTTTGTAAATATTTCTAAAAGTTTTGTTATTTACGTGTATTTTCCTACTTTAAATTATGATGAAATAGACACGCCACAAATAAATAAATGCAATTAAGTATGATTAAAAGTTTCTTTAAATGTCTCATTCTGCAATTTTTTTGTCACTTCACTGGTCCTTTTTTTTTTCTTTTACTATTTCATATTTATTTTTAAAAAATATCAATTTAAACCCTTCAGTTTCAGGAGATATATCAACTTGAACTCGGAACTTTGATAACTGTAGCAATATATACTCACCATTATGTTCCTTTTTAAAAAAATTCGTGTGAAACTTTTGTACAATTGTATCTCCATGTGCTTATTGAATATATTTGATGGAAGATGATGAGGGTGCTATAAAGGTATCAATCTAGTGAAGATGTTTTAGTACACCCTTGATTCACGTATTTTTTTCAGAAAAAAATTATGGCAATTAAATCTCAAAACTTTTATAAACGAATCAATTTGAACTCTTACTGAAAATTTTGATGATTGTACATGCATTTTTAATATATGTTTTTTTCAAAGACAATCACAATTATCGTTCAAGCACTTACTTTAATCTATGCAATTACCTTTCACTTATGAAAATTTTGAAATTTAGTTGACTCAAATCATAAGTTTCATACAATATCTTTTTTAGAGAGAAAATAAAAATCTAATAGAGGGAAAGATTTTAGGTGTAAAGAGATATGTGAGAGGAAAAACGTTAAATATGAAAAATAAAGAGAAGTTAGGGTGAGAGATAAAAATTTAGAAAGAAAAGTTAAAAGATATATATTTGCATTTTCTTCTGAATTAAGTAGAAAATTTTACAAAATATTTAGACTTCAAATAAGTGTAATTGATTTTTGTATTTTGGTGATTTCTTCTGTGAAGTGTAAAAGATATTCCACTTTTATATTCTTATTATCATAATTAGTTTTATTTTTTACTATTATACGGTTTATCATTATAAAAATTTACCTTTGTTTTTGTCTCTAAACCAAATCTCTAGTTTTTTTTTTAAAATTAAATTTGTTGGTGTATTGAAGCTTATCAATATCCTCATATTTTTGTTTGTGTGATGCTTTTAATTTAATTGAGAGATAAAATTGAAGTTTTTGAATATTGATTGATGACTAATGTTGTTTGGATACAAAAAGTAGCTAATTTTGAGGGTATTGGAAAATTTTGATATTAGGATTAACAATACTAAAGCCTCCTTCAATCAACAAATTATGGCCACTCACATACCTACTTTCATCACTTACCAAAAACAAAGCTGCATTGGCCACATCGCAGTGGACACAGAAGGAGTTGGTCGGGCCGAGCGCGGTGGCACACAATGCGTGACCGAGGTCGTCTTGGATGTCGGCAATGACTAACTTTGGCTCCGTGGTGAACCAAGGGTTTTGCAGTGCATTCCCCGATCCCGCTTGCACCACCGGTTATTAGGGCTACTTTTCCCTCTAGCCTGATGAATCACATGATATGATGAGAAATATATTGTTGAGAGTGGTTGACATGAACCAATGAAATTAAAGAACAAAGCTTGATTTTTGGATTAAAGAGTTTGATCTTACAGCAATGATTTGTTTAGAAAAAGTATGAGATTGAAAATTTATAAATTAAATTTGCAATTTAAAGATAAATACAATTAAATGGTTGCAATATTGACTGACACATTGTATTGTCATTTCATCTTCTTCTTTTATAGAGACAGAGAGACGAGAGAGATTATTATTGATGAGTTAGAGAGGAGAGGAGAGGAGAATTTATAAGAATAATTGTAATGAATGGCCAAATTACTTATTATTTCACAAATATATCAAATTATATTTTAAAGGAGTATTTGGTGTTGTTGGATATGATGTTGCTTCAATCTCCCATCTCTCTTTTTCAGCTTACTGATCATCACTCCAGTGCTCAGTCATCTTTACATGTACCTCGATAATCAACAACGACCAAACCTTAAGTTTGATTATTATAATGTTAAATTTAACTAACAAATATGAACGAAACCGAAAGAAACTACTTCTACTAGTTTTTTAAATTTGATATCTTTTTTAGAAAGGTTTCGAAAATAAAAATAAAAACATCTATACTAGACTGCTTTTATACTACTCTTTTTGTATGGTTGAAAATTGAATAATTAATTTAGGTTTATATTATACTTTTAAAAAGGTTTCATGCGGATTTAATTTTAAAATAACAAGTAGGCAATGATTTATTAGATTCAAAAAACAAAATGTAACTGTTTATCATATATTTGGCATCCCTTAAAGACAAAATTTAAAATTTAAGAGACATACTTTTAAAAGTTTAGAGATCAAATAATGCAAACTTAAAATTTTAGAGACTAAACTTTAAGTATTTTGTATCGTTGAATTTACATTGATAATATAAATTCAATCTTTAAATTATAATCGAATCTTTTTTTTTTTTTTTTTGGTCATTTTAAAGTTTTTTTCTTTTAAAAATATCTTTTATAGACTTTTTTTTTATGTCCCATGTTTTTCAATTAAAACAACAATACCACAAAAGAAAACAACAATTTAAATGCAATTAAAACCACTCATTATTCTTCTTCTTCTTTTTGTCACTTCATAGTTCATTGGTCCCTTTTCTTTAATTTTCTTTTCTTTTACTCATTATTATTTGGAAATAATTTTCCTTCCTTTATGATTTAAATAATGAAGTTACAATTATTTTTATTTCTGTGTTTTTTATATTTTTATATATTTAAGTTGGATTATTTAAAAATTAACACCAATTTATATCACCACAAATTAGTCTTTCTTGCCAACATGTGGAAGACAAGAAATTTGATATAGGGTTTTAATGAATGAACCTTCTCGAAGTTTACAAAATTTTTAATTTAGGAATGAAGATCGAACCATTGACTTTAGAAAGTAATCTTGTATTTGAATAGGTTTTACTTAGATTTTTTTTTTTGTATATTATATACGAGAATTATTATAAATGACAAGTAGTCATTTCCAATTATAGGTTTTGGTTTTATATTTTATACTTTTACAAAAAAGAAAACAGTAACAATAAATAAATAAAGGTTGAGAAACAAATTAAATATAGGAAACCTAGAGAGTTGAAGAAAAATATATTAAAGGGAGAATATTAGTTTTGAGCTAAATTGAGTTTGGGTCACCTCTTCTTTTGTTTTTATAATTTTACCTTTTATCTTTATCCTTTCTTTTGAATTTTCTAATCTAAAATTGGATCCTTATTCTCATTCTTTGATTCTTGTTCCTAAAAAGTAAACACACTCCCAAATCAAATCTTGGAAACTATTATTTGATTCTTGTTTGCAAATCCAAATCGCAAACAAACTATCTAAATTCATCTCCAAAGACATTGTTCAATAGAATTCCACATAAGTAAAACAAGAAATGTACCAAATGTCCCTCTCCTACCCTCTTATTAATTACTGCTCACACACTGTTCATCCAAGTAAGAAATTGCAACTGCAGCATGAAGAGCAGCTCCAACTGGAAGAACTCGCTCATCTATAGTAATGTACGGCGAGTGCAACGGTATTCCAGATTTCATCGTTTCATTCTTCACTCCGATCATGAAAAATGCAGCAGGCATTTTCTGCGAGTAGAAGCTGAAGTCCTCCGCGGCCATGATCTTAGAAAGATGATGCACATTTGATTCTCCTCCTAGCAAATGTTCTCCTACCTTCTTTGCGTGGCTGTACAATCCTTCGTCATTTACAGTAGCCGGGTAGAATCTCGACGTTTCTTCCCTGAAGTTTACCGTGGCATTACACTGATGCACAGCTGCTTGAACCTCTATGACCTGGTGGGATAATCCCAGTAAGGCAACACAGTTTCTTGGATCATAATTCCTAAACTGAGTGATTCTTCTTCCTAATCTAGTTTGTGATATCAGTGAAAAGTCCGTCAATTCAACATGAATTCGTGGCAGATTCTGACTAATGTGGATGCATATGTAAAATATTGTATGGTTAGGAACTGAAGTGGGAAGGTACCTCTTGAATTCTTTTCTGGAGGGAGGAAAGACCTTCCATAGTCATGCTTCGGAAAGTACCTCCAAATGTAGCGGTTTCCGGGATTACATTTCCTGCTTGTCCACCCTTTACGAACCCCACAGTGATCACCTACCGAAGAAGTATGCAGTTAGTATCAAATTTTAAAGAGTCGTCTGAAAACTGCTTGCTAACATTAGAAAAAATTGCACCTCATGAATATGATTAAACTATGATATTGGTGTGTTTGACATTCCATTTGAAGAAAGCGGTTTTAAGTGAAAGAACTAATAAATAAGCATTTCTGGACAAAAAACAGAACAATTAGTTAAATTCTGCTCTAAAGGCATTTTAGGTGTTATCTGGTATCTATTTTTAGAAATTCATCTTTGGTTATTGATAAGTTCCAAAAATCTCTTTTAGTTGATAAAATCGCTCTTTATATTTTAACTGAACACCACAATTTTTTTAGTCATTCATAAGCACTTTAAAAGGGCAGGTCAAGCTAAGCACACTAAGTTTCTAGCCCACTTGCATAAACCATTTGAGAAGATGTAATTTTAAGACTATTATCTTTTTCAGGTTTATCTTTCATCAATGAAATATAAAAGAGACATTATAAGGACATGCTTATGACAAGAAAAAAAAAAGTCATCCATCTTGACTACTCCAAAGAGAGTCTTCTATAAATGAAAGGAAAAAAGAAAGAAAAGAAAAATTAACTCGAAGGAAACAATTGGTTCAAAAATTAGATTGAATCAAAACTCAGTTTGTGGACTAACAAAAACAGAACTAGTTTCAACAATATTTTATGAGATTACCCTGGAATCAAGAGGATCAGTTTCTCGAGAAATTATGTGTTGAAGAGAGATGATAGCCGATGACATTGCAAGAACTGGATCCCTTGCTTTATGAGGCCATGCAGCATGGCCACCGATTCCTTGAATAGTAGCCACAAACCTACCACTACCAGCCATAAATGGACCAGCCCTGGAACCAATTGTCCCAATTGGCAATTCTGGCATAACATGTAACCCAAAAATGCCTTGGAACTTGTCCAGAGCACCCTCTTTTAACATATGGTAAGCCCCAGCACGTCCCTCTTCCCCAGGTTGGAAAACAAGCTTCACTGTGCCCTTTTAAAATTCACAAAAAGTTTCCAAAATGAACCATATAAATCAAGCAAAGCAACAAATGAATAAACAAAAGCCTTAGAAAACTATTTTCCTTAGGCTCTGTTTGATGACAATTTCTTTTTTAAGTTTCTTTACCATGGCTTTTACTTTTCTTAAGAAAAGATTTGAATTCTGAATCGAATTACGAAAACACAAACAAGTTTTTCAAAACTACAGTTTAGACTTGGTTTCCCCTAAAAGTGAAGATTGGCATAAACAATTCCATATTACCTTGAGCTCATTTCTTCTTTGCTGAAGCAACTTAGCAGCTCCAAGAAGCATTGTGACATGAGCATCATGGCCACAAGCGTGCATTTTGCCATCCTTCTTACTCTTATGCTCCCACTCAACCATTTCCTTTGAACATCAGAATGTTGACTCATCACTCAAATAGATAAAGTTATTGAAAATGAAAACACAATCATTCCATTCAGATATCAGAGTGCCAAAGACTGAAACCTAAAATTCACAACAACCGAAATCTAATTGTAATCTTGTACGTAACTGAATTCATTCCCAATTTCACCAAAAAGGGGGTAAATTAAGTCCCAGCTAAGTTAAAATGGAACAAGGCGGAAATAAATTTTTTTTAAAAAAAAAACTGATTCGAAAAGGGGAATCCTACGTTAATGGATAGAAACCTGAATAGGAAGAGCATCCATATCAGCCCTAAGAGCGAACCATGGGTGCGCACCTGATCCGATGGAGGCGACAATCCCGGTCTTAGCAACTGGCCAAGTGAAATTAATCCCGAGCGACTCCAGCTGTGTTCGGATGAATTGGCTGGTCTCGAATTCTTCGAAAGACAGCTCTGGATTCTCATGTAGTTTCCTTCGAGCCCAAACCAACCAGTCGAAGAACTCGGGGTTTCTTGCCGATTCCAAAAGCTCCCGAGTTAGATGACTCAACTCCAATGGCGGTTCAGTTCCCAGGGCGGATGATATACAAAACGGGAAGATGAAAAACAACGCCCATACAAGTATTTGTTCCATCGGAGAGAAGCACTGGGAATCTTCCAGCAATCAATTTGGAAGTAAATTTGAACAAAGTGATGAGTGATGAAGAAACCTCACGATCTCTCAACTATTTTATTGCAAAAAAAAAAAAAAAAAAAAAAAAGGTTTGACATTCGCCGTTAATTTTTAAACTTCACATCTCCGAAAAACAAAAAAGTTTTTTCTTTTTTTCACGAATCAATTTATACCTCCAAAGACTAAAATTTTTGGGTTTTTGTTCCTTTTTTAAAAAAAATAATTTAAATCGACTAATTAAAATTATTCTTATCTAAATATGAAAGAAGCAATATGACGTCTTTCAAAAATATATACATATATATTATATATATATGGCATATTTCTTTTGTTCTAAAAAAAGTAAAGAAAGAAAAAAGAGAATGAGAATATGAATTTCAAAAATCACTATTGGGTTAAAATGTCTATCACTTATATTATTCACCTTACCAATTTTTGGTTGTTTTCTATTCATTAGGACTTGTTTCACAAAATAATAAAAAAAAAAAAATGGATTCATTCTTCACATTGATGTCAATTTTATAGAAATATAAAAGTATATTTTGTTTTATATTTTCAGAGTCATTAAAATTAATGAAGGCATATATAATAACTGATTTGGATTTTGTGATTCAAACCTTGTAAATTCTAAAAAACAACAATTGTTCGAGAATTTAAAATTAGAAAATACAAAATTGTATTAAAAAAATATAAGGATACTAATTAATATAGTATCAAATGTTATAAACTCAATTATTTGTTAGTTATATTTAAAAATATATTATATAATGTATTATAAATTATATGATGTTACAACCACCTAAATAATATGAGTGATTAACTAAATTAGTTTCATGGTTTATAATTATATTATCAAAAACATAGTTGGAATCTGTTAGTTTTCACACTTTCACAAAGCCTTAACATTTATCCAAACCCAAATTGCAGAAAAAGCATATAAATTCATGTACAAGACATTATTTGTTTATGCCAAATTAAATCTCCAAATAGTAAAACAAGAAATGTGACA
>JBBPDJ010000017.1:15998558-16049828 GCA_037974625.1 Cucumis cinereus
AGAAGATATAATTTGAAATATGTTTTTAGAAAATGATATTTAATGTACCTAAATATATGTATGACAAAAATAATAGTTAAAAAAAAATAGACATGATCTAAGATAACCAATATTTATTTTACATATTATAATTTGGACTATAATAATCTGCATCTCAAACACATACTATAATAACCCAGACTATTATAACCCACAGACTATAATAATCACATACTATAATAACTCACTATGCGTCCCAAACGACTCCTTATTGTATCATAAAATATCCATTATTAAAATACATTGAATCAAATATTCAATAAGCTAAACATGTTTTCACAATGTTTCAACTACCACGTACTTCACCTGAGCTATCTATTAGAATTTTGCTCTATGATATTATAGTCGGTCATTACGTTATTCATTAAAAGTTAGAAATAAATACTCGATAGAAATTTCTTTCAAAATTAATGAATTATTGGTTATACTAACATGAAACTCGACTATTAATATAGATCTCAAATTTTCTCACCTAACAAAGTTACCATAGTACCTGAATATTTAACTCATGCACAAAAATAATGGAATCATACAACATGCAATTTTAAGGCAGATGTAAAGTCATGGATTCAAATTTATTAGGCCTCATCTAAAAAAGGTATCTAGTGATCCAATTGTAGGGTCACCATATTTAAGAAAATTTACAATAATATTTACATGATTCGAACAAAATCTGAGAAAAAATCAGCATAATTGAAAATAATGGCATTAAGTTTAGCCTTTTTCATAGCCCACTACCAAACTCCCCAAGAACATTAGCTGACACATGTTAATTTAGTCTTAGCTGACGCAACGAGGGCAAATAGTAATTATACCTGAAAATTTTAGTTCCTATCCATTCTAGGAGTTTGTATTAATTTAAATTTTAAATTAATAATCTATCCACTTAAACTTTGAACTCTTACAAATTTATTAGTTTATCCTACTTCAAATTTAGTTTGAAAAGTATAGTACAAAACATTTAATTTTTGTCGATTCAACTTATAAATTGTTATAAGTTAATAGATTTAGAAAACCTTTATTAAGTTTATATTTGTAAATCAATTGTCACGGCATAATTCTTATATGTGTGTAGATTTTTATAAATGTTGATTCAAAGAAATTGACAATTAATTATAGTTTGAATCGACATAATTTTCAAATAAATCTTAATTGAGAGTCTAAATTGATTTGCTTTTATAATTAAGTTTAGATATTTAATTGATAAAATTACAGGTCTCACACGATGTCTATTCTTTTAAAATAAAAAACATAATAGATTGTTTAAATTGATGTACATATACTTATCAAAGGACAGAATTTAAATCGAAAACACTCATGAAAGTTCAGTGTTCAAACTGATACATTTATTATTTTAGAGTTTAAATTATTAATACAATCCTCAAAGTTAAGGGATTTGAATTAATACAATTATTAGTATATGATTTGAATTGATACAAACTTTAAATTTTATGGATATAAATTGATATATACAAAAAAAAATAGTAAAATAAAAATTTTGAAATATGTCTTTTTTAGTACCAGTATTTTCTTAATACTACAAAACATTTAAACTTTTAAAAATGAAAATCATATAAATTATTGATGCGTTGAGTTAAGCTCACTTTACAACCATTTTTTTTTATCATTACTACGGTGGAATTATAGATTATAGTATTGTCCAAATAACATATTTCAAAAGTGAAAGCATGTTATGATTTTGAATTTCGATACACATCCATAATTTTGCCATTCACTTACATTAGAAATCTGGCTAAAAATACAAAACTTGTCTATAATTCTACAACTGATCGTTATAATGAAATGCATGAGGTGGAGAATTTTTATGGTAGTGGCCGGAGTTGGTTGTGAATAGCGTTAGTGGGTGGCGGTGGCCATAGTTGGCCGGTGGAGAGTGATGATAGCGACGACAATACAGTGAAAGTGAAAGTAGATTACTTGTAAAGCATTTTGGTATTTAAAGAATGATACAAATTAGGAAGCAATGGATACTCCTAAAAATCATATTTTAAAAAAAAAAGAAAGTGGATTTTAAATGTTTATCTACATAACCAAACTTACTTTGTAAACGTTTTAAATTTTAAAAGCACTTATTTCTTTAAATAAAACACTTAGAACTATTCCAAACACACTTAGAATTAAAATAAATTTGCATTATTAATTAGTTAGATTAGATCTTAAATACAGAAACCAATTATTATGAAATTGAATAATGAATTGATCTAAAGACTTATCCTTGAAGAGCACTAGGTCTAATTATATATATATATATATATACATTATGATTCCAAAATTCCAATGATTGAGATTGGGTTGTACTGTCCAGGTGGCCTACCCTCCTTTTTCATCAACACTTTCCATTTGGGCCCCAACTCAGCCTGCAAATCTTTCTATCTACAAATTATACAAAATGTGATTATTTTGACTTCTTTCTTCTTTAAAACACAAATTATTCATTTGACTTATTGCTCCTTATATTTTGGTCTATATGTATTTGGGACTGATTTACAAATAACGGCGAACACTGTAATAAGTGCTAAACCACATTCTTATAATCTGTACACAATAGTAATTCGTGTTCGGAGGAAATAATTAACATGATAACAAATAAATTACGAGTATGAAATAGTAATATTGTAGTTATGGATAAGTTATAATCGTTTGAAACACCAACTATTATAATTGGAGAAATATTGAGTGAGTAATAATAGTTCACTTCACCAAAATCCAATCCAATTGTTACAGTGTAGTAGCTCAAATCATTTAGTACTAAAAGTTTGAACTCAACATTTAGCAACAAAGAACACCAATTATTTTGTGCATTGAAAGTGTTTGTAAGAGTGGCAGAATTTTGTTATAAAAAACTCAAATCGATGAAACTTGTATTTCAAAGGAAGAAAAAAACAAATGAAATATAAAAGGTAAGAAGGAAGAAAGAAAACAATGATACCTTATAAAATTATGAGCATAATTTAGTATTTAAATTTAAAGTTAATTCATTTTAATCTTTTTAACTTGAAATTATTAGATATAATGAGATTAAAAAAAATATTTACGCATTTCTATAATTACACAAATTCAACATATGTTTATGAGTTTTTCTCGTCCTATTTAACCTTACAAAATTGGCAATCAAATTGGGATTAGGATTAGAGTTAATTTGTGAGTTTTTAGTTCAATGTTAAATTGATATTAATTTAAAATGTTTTTTCTATCAATTACGCGCAGTGACCGCTGCTCCTTCCATTTCACTTCTTCCTTCTCCAAAATCCCCCTTCCCTTCTCTTCTTCCATTTTCCTCCGCCATCAAAGCCCCCCAATCGATCCACTACCAGACCAGCTTCTTCACTCAGATCCTCGACCAATTCAACTTCAATCCCCAAAGCTACCAATCCTTTCAACAAAGATATCTCATCAACGATACCTATTGGGGTGGCGCTGCCGATAATTCTCCCATCTTCGTTTACACCGGCAACGAAGTTAATACCGAATGGTTTGCACAGAACACCGGTTTTCTTCTCCAATCCGCTCCACGTTTCCGTGCACTCGTCGTTTTCATCGAGGTAATGTTTCATTCAATTTCGTTTCGATTTTTGCCCTAATTTCATTTATCTTGTGTTCGTTTTATCTGGAATGGAAACTCTAGGGATTTTGTAATTTGTAGCATGGGTTTTACGGGAAATCGATTCCGTTTGGGGGAGATGAACAGTAATTCCAGTACGCTTGGATTGTTTAGCTCTACTCAGTCGTTGGCGGATTATGCTACTCTCATTACCGATTTGAAGAAGAATTTGTGGGCGGTTGATTCGTCGGTTCTGGTCTTTGGTGGCTCTTAAGGAGGAAGTAAGTCAATACCGATTCTCCACTGTTTACTTTCCATTTTCTTGATTTCATTGAGCCATTCAATTTCTTTTTCTATTTCCATTTCAATATATGAATTATTGGGAGACTATTCCCAATGGTTGAATACTATGTTTTGAATTTTCAAATAGTGTTCTTCATTTCGATTTATTACAAATTATAGATATTACCAAATTTTGTTATATTTATATTTTTCCCCCTATCCCTTTAATAATTACATATTTTATCTACCATTTGCCATTATTATTTTTAAAAATAAACCAATATTGGATAAAATGTGGTCCCATAATTATAATAGTGATAAGTGTTTATATTGGAGGGAGAAATGAAAGAACTATACATGTAATTATAGATAATCTTACATAAGGACAGCCCCACATGCCTTATGTCTCAAATTAAGAAGAAAAGATGCCATCAACATTGGGACACAAATAACAAAACAACTAAAACCACAATAATACCAATAATATAAACATTACAACTACCTCTTTATAAATGTATTTTCGAAAAATCATTTAATTATAAATTCACTCCTTAAATTTTAAAATTTAGAAGAATATATGTATATTTTAAGGAAACATTAAATAAAAATATTTGATAGGTGATAAACACCGAAAATAGATAGGATAAGATAGATAGAGAGTTTTAATTTGAATGTAATTGCGTGTGGGGGTGGATTCTTACAGAGTATAAGAGTCAGAACTGTTACAGGGTGATTAAAGAGTCATGGCATCTACCTAGGTGGGCCCATGTTGCTTCGTAAGTCTTTCAAATTTTGCAAATAAGTTTAATTTACTCTATACATTTTGTAAATTACATTCCAAAAATATTACGGAAGAGCAAAAATGAATGGTGCAGTTGTGCAAGGACTGGGAACGAAGTTGTATGGTGCGGCTAACGTCTATTATAACTACCCTGGGGCCGCCACGTGTTTTGATCTTGACGATGATTCTGATCCTCACCCTCTTGGAGATTGGACTTGGCAGGTTCTTTTTTTTTCTCGTTTCATTCATATTTCTCTTTATTATATATCTTTTTTTTCATTTGATTCAGCATCCAGCCTAGACAAGGTTTAAGTTTTTTAATTGGATAAGGTGACATGGTTATTCAACATAAAAATGTGAAATTACTAATAAAAAAATTGTAGTTATCTTCGTGAAAATATCGATAACTTAATTTTATAATCCATAGTTTGCTTTTTTACATTTGAGATATTTAACAATATAATTGAAGATGTAAGACAAAAATTTAATAGGATGATTATTGGTTGGCATCCAGTCGAATGATGTTTTGAAAAATTTTCCGATGGGAATGGGGGGAGGAAAATGAAATTGAAAATTTAGAAAATAGTTGAAAGATTTGACATGGTTTAGCAAATGAAGTAATGAAAATAGGGATTTTTGGAAGTGATAGAGAGAAATATATGATGGAAAATGATGTGATGTTTGGTGTATTCGATGTAAAAAGATGCTATTAAATGGGTCAAAATGTTTATTCAATATTACATTTTACGCAACCTATTTCCCAACATTTCTTTTAAAACCATGTGAAACACAAAACTTTACAAACACTTTTTTTTTTCCTTTTGTACTCAAAATTAATTTAAATAAATCAATAAATAACACTACAATTTAAATATAATATATATATATATATATATACACATTTATGTATATGTATATGTGACAAATCATAAAATATTAATTAAATTAGTTAATGGGTTGACTTATGGAAAGAGAGATGAGTGGAGTACTGATTTCATTTGATTTCTGAAAAAGCAGTAACAAAGTTTGGAAGATTTTGGCAATCCAATTCTGAATTTTTGTAGCAATTAATATAAATATAAATATAATATATATATAATATATATATATATAATGAGAATTGGATTGCAAAAATGGAGGAGGCATGTACGGAAATGACATTGCCTAACAAGGTGGTAACAGAAAAAGATAGCATATTTCCAGCCTCAACATGGCATTTTGCAGATTGACTCCATTTTTGCAAAACCTTCTATGACGTTCAGCCTTCCCGTATTTGTGCCGACAAAACCTCCCTAAGAAAAGAACAAAAATTAAAAATTAAAAAAAAATTAAAAAAAAAAAATCTGAAAACACAAGATTTTAAGTGTAAAACTCTCAATTTCATGGATTAGAAAAATGCACTACGTAAAAAATTATTGCAATCCCCTATAATATTTTTCACTCCCCTCTTCGATTACAAAATCACTTCCTTCAAAACTCTTGACTATTCACACCTTTTTTCACTCTCAAATTAGAAAATAGAAAAAAAGAGTTAAGTTTGAATCAATATACAAAAACTTAAAATGTATTAAATTGGGACATTTGTAAACAAAGAAGGTGTGGTCATTTTTACAGGTTTGGAGTCACTCACCTTCCTACAAAATAACCAATATGAGATTCCCACATCCCACGTTTTGTCACCCAACAAGTATTTGGATCCCCAAACACTTTCGGGGTCATATAAGTCCTTTTTTTTTTCATCATGCTTATTTGTGTCTACCCTATTAATTCCTATCCGTGAGTCGGGACCAAGGTTGGGGAATCCTTCCTTGTGAACTAGGGGGCCCCTAGGAAAGCAATAAAAAATTGATAGTTAAGCCCCCATCTTATTTTCAATAGTTAATGATAACATGCACATCCTTTAATTGGTTAAGACAGTTTTTTAAGTTTTATAAAAGTATTCACATTTTATATTATCACACTATTTTGCTTTAGGATGTTCCGGGTTCAAAGACTTGCTACCTATTTAATATTGATTTTCACTTGTTTAAGCCTAAGTGGAAATTAATGTTAAATGAAGAGGAAACAACAATGCAAAGAC
This sequence comes from Cucumis cinereus, assembly GCA_037974625.1. Taxonomy (NCBI): domain Eukaryota; kingdom Viridiplantae; phylum Streptophyta; class Magnoliopsida; order Cucurbitales; family Cucurbitaceae; genus Cucumis; species Cucumis cinereus. The sequence goes on from JBBPDJ010000017.1 coordinate 16,005,303, forward strand.
TTGAACAAAAACCTCCATGAACACTTGTTCTAATATCATTTTAAATAATCAATTAACGCAAAAGCTTAAGCTGATGAGTGAAGACAAATTTAATTATATTGTACTACCACCCCTCATTTGTTGGCTTGAAATATTTGAAAAGCCCAAGTAGTGGAAATCAATTTTAATTGGAGAGAAAATTAACATTGCATTATGATACCATCTTAAATTACCAATTGACTCAAAAGCTTAAGTTAGTAGGTAGAGGTAAATTTAATTATACATCATCTAACAAAAGTAATAAATTAGTTTTGAAATTTTAATTTGTAACGACAGTTTGATAGTATGGTGGAGTTTTATCTCGTAATTTAAAACTGAAGACATTGATGCAGAATATTGAGAGAGTTGTGAAGAGGTTTGGAGATTCTCAAATACTAAAGGTCCAAAATGGTTGAAAGATATGAGAAAGCAGGAGCCCAATGTTATTAAGGAACTTGGACTTGGCCCAATATTAATATCCGGCCCACATGTTTATATAAAAGGCCCAAACACAAACATATTTTCACCATTAAATGTCATGTTTCATGCCTCTGCTTTAAAATCACATTCTAACTATTCAGAATGTTATTGTTATATATATACATTTGATATTTAAATGGTGATGTCACATATTTATGGTCTAGATTACATTCATTCACAAAAGATCTAAGGCTTCTTCAAATATTAGTACAAGCAAAGCAATAATGATGTTGTAACATTCACTTCTTTCGAATTTACATTTAATTAGAAGGTGTTATCCAATTAAAGATTCTTGGTTCCATTATAATTTGGTTATTAGATCCTATCCATTTGTGATACCTAATTAAAGAGCATTTGAAAAGAAAATTTGGATGGTTGATAATTGATTACATAAGTTTGTTATAGATTCCTAGAAAAAGGTGGTGTCATGAAGCACCTATATATAATATATGGTGTAAGTCAAATAACTTTTTTTTGTTTTATAATGATGGATTGGTCAACTATGTGAATCCCATTTTAGAGGTACTTTTAGATTGCAATCATTAAACTTCCTATCTTTTTCTGTAATCAAATCTACCAATATAAGATTTTGTTCTTTAAATTGGTAGTTGATGAAAAAGCTTCAACATTTCCCCCACTCTAATCCTAAACCATATTTCTAAACCAATATTACTCATCTCATCTACAAAAATAGCACCACCATTTATTATTAATATTAATATTAATATTAATATTAATATTATTTGTTGATGTTATTAATATGGTGAAAGGGACTTAGCTTTCAGGTGGTCATCACTCCTCACCTCCTTCTGCCAAGTTAGGCACAAGAGATTAAGACACCCATTTTTCCTTTTTTCCTTTTTTTTTTTTTTTTTTTTTAAATTTTTATTTATAAATAAAATAAAGAAAATAAAGTCCAACTTTGTGGGCTCTTACCTTCCCTTTATTCTCTTCCACTGACACATGTCACAATCCAAAACAATCTCATCTTACCAAAAATATGATTTTATTTAATATACTATACTAACATAGCTTAATCAATTCATTTTGTAATTGAAATATAGTATCTCTTCCAAAGGGGAAAATTCAAAATTTTGTTTGTTAATAACAAAAATAATTAAAGAGTTATGTATGAGGAGAGATGCTTGAAATGTCATGTCATTTTCCTACCACATACTAATTCCATATACATTATTGAATTGAAGATTTTGATGTAAAAGAGATGAAATTACATAAATTCAAATATAATATAATACATTTATTTATAAATATTTATTCTAAATAAATAAATATATATTGAGAATTGACAAAAAAGGAAAACCAACAAAGTCAATTCAGCACACGCAAAGGGACCGTTTTGTTATTTTCCCTTTTTACCACAATGGGTCCCAATTAATCACAACCCTACATCTTAATCACTTCCAAATCCACTCTTCTCCACGTGTCACTTCCTTAATTCCTCATCGCCTCTACTTTTTGACGAATATAACCGACCTCTTTTTTCGTTTGAAAATGACTTTCATTTCTTTTTTTTTTTTTTTAAGAAATTAAAAAAAAAAAAGGTCTAAAATTTTATTTAAAAAGTCGACATTACATATGTATATATATCCATTAACTTCAACAGTTTATCTATATTTTTATTGACATAAATCATTAAAATATTCAATAAAATAATGTATAGAATTAATTAATTAGGAATCAAGCATATTTCTAAAACTACATGAGCTAAATTATTATATAATAAAAGTCAATATTTTTACTTGAAAAAATATTAAAAATAAAAACCAAATTATCACAAATTATAAATTATGGTATAATCATGATATATTTAATTTTAAACGCTAAATCTTTGTCGTAGAAATAATTTAGTTAAATATATTTTGCCCACACAAATATAACCTAATCAGTGTACTATCTATCTCGACACTAGATGTTCAATCCACTACTTTCACATATCGAAAAATATAAATATATGTATAAATATTAAAATTATTTTTTATTCTGAAATAATAATAAAAATGATTATTTTATTTTGAAGGATCTGGTGGGCCCAGGCAGCAATAAAATAGGTGGGCCCGAAAGTGGCCGGTTACCCGCATGCGGATCGGGTGGGAACTGGAAGAAGCCATTTCGGGCCAAACTGGCAGGCCCTCACTCACACTTCACCTCCCTATTTCTCCTTTACTTATTTATGCTAAAAAAAACTCCCTATACTATACTTATACCAATTGATAATTATAATTTAGAAGCAATTTTAAGGATAATAATTAAAAGAATAGAAATATCTTTTTAAAATATTGCTATATGTGTCAATACTTTGATCTAAATATTTATGTTGGTCAATTGTAGTTTTAAAAAGTGATTGTTTAGGATCCTTAAAAACAAAGCTAAAATTAAAGAGATTAAAACGTTAGTTTTTTTTTTAAAAAAAAAAATCACGATGACTTAGAGTATAAATCAACTAAAATAAACTAAAAAGTGTAGAGATCAAACTAGTATTTACAAGATATTTATTTACGTATTTTGCAGTGTATTTTTCCTACGATCATTTTTCCACTTTTTTATTTAAAAAAAAAAAGATTACAAGGGTCACGTGGCGTCCATGTCAGAGTTATGTTTTATTAGAATGGACGAGAGTTGTATGTGACCACTCATACAAAGTTGAAGAAGAAAAAAGAAAAATGAAATGCTACACAAAAATCACACCCCTTTGTTTGCTTCACCAACCCATCATTGTTAGGATCTTATAATTTTTAAAGAATTCCTTTGTGTGTCGAATTTAATATTTATTAATTATTCTCTCTAATTTAACTTAAAATCCAAAAATTCATTTTTATTAATGCATGCTAATGTTACTGTCCAGTTATTACTGAACAATCGATTTTAAATTTCTTGATACAATCATATTATTCAAATTTGTTTATCTTAATTTGTAGTTAGTCTCATCAAAGTTGCTAAATAGCTTTTTTAATTAGTCTTACTTGAGGGTAGGGCCCTTTTTTAAGTATAATTAACTTCTTTAATAATATTTAGAGATAACTTAATATACTTTAAGATTCTAAAATGTTACATATCAGTCTAGTTGGGTCGACCACCTACTTGCATTTACTGATTATCTTATAATTAATAACTTTTTTTAAAAAAATGTTAAATACCATTTTTGAACATGTGTATGATATTCCCTCTTTCTCAATACAAAATGACTAATTTGTTTGATTACTTAATTTAATTAGATTCTCTTTTATCACTTTTTGTGTCTAATGTTGTAGTTTGAATAATAAGTTTAAGTCTTTTTGGCTCATCTCTTTTCTTTTTTCTTTTTTTTATAATTTTTAAATATCTTTTATTTGATGATATTATAAAAAAAATAAAAAATCTATTCCACCCATATTTTTAACTCAACTTCCATACTCAACATTAGTTTAAAAATATCAAATATTTATCGTAATGGTTCGTTTCGATTCTACTTTTGAAATTAAAAGTAACTATTTTGGTCCATATTTTGAATTTAGTTCTAGTTTGATCATCGTACTTTCCAATATCAAAATGTAGTTATAATTTTCATTTTAATTCAAACAAAAATAAAGTTTGCTTTTTGTTAAAATTGATTAAATAATTATAATAATTTCATGCCAGAAACAACATAAACTTAATATTTTTTTGAAATTTATGGAGAGAAAAAATTAGTATAGATTTTCTTTATATAAAAACTTTTAACATTAAATTGATATCGAGAACTAGTCTTAAGATGTATATTGAAAAGACGTCAACTAAATTAAAATATTTGAAAGTATAAACTCAGATGTCATGTTAGAGCTTAAAAATTTGATACTCATATCCCACAACATTTCATTTCAATCATGTCATAGAGATTAGATTTATAGATTATGTTTATTTAAACCAAGTTTGTAGGTTTATTCATTGACTCAAAACATGAGATAAGAATCTTATTATTTTAATAACTCAAATCAACAATGTACTAAGACGGGTTGTTTCTTTATAAAATGAAAATCAGTTGTGTTAAATTTAATATTCCAAATGTTTGATTCTTAGAGTAAAGTTAGGGAACAAAAAGAAACATTCGAATCACCATTGGATTTTGATACATTACCCTTAGAACACAATTATAACAATTAATCTACCTTTGTCTTGTTTCATTGAATCGATAACAAATCAAAACTCTAATGCCACCGATCAGAAAAATAACATCATTCTCTTTTTAGCTACAATTTCAAAAAATACGTGAAATTATTCGAAGAAGTCGTCACAGTATGATTAAAAGAAAAACTACAACCGTACTTTGAATTTGTATATGTTTGTGCGAATCGACATCCACATTCATATTGTGATGGGTCATAGAATAATTTTCATTAAAAAAAAAAAAACCCAAAAGAACAAGAAATTATTTACAGAAATCATCAAATTTAGGTTATGTAAGAGAGAAAGTGTAATGAAAGTATGAAGTTGTCTCTAATCGTATCGGATAGTTATTAAAGACATCCGTATCGATCTGTGGATCAACATCGCATGGTGACCAGTGATGAATAATTTTTGATAAATAATTAATTAAAGAAGAAAGAAACTAATGGCAGCATTTTCTCTATATCTCTGCGGTTTGCTCTGATGTTTGGGCATGGAAGTCATCAGATGCTACAATAAATAATGCATTAAATGAAACTATTATTATCATGAAAATTTTATAGGTGTCTCTCGAATTCTTATGACATCATTTCTTGAAAGTTGCATTTTGTTTTTGTTTTTTTTTCTTTTATATATATTGAGTGATCAATAAATGAATAAACTTTTTGTGCAAATTTATAGAAACCCTAAACTAGGATTGAAAATTAATTTGTGGTTTTAATAGAAATTATTGTATAGATTATGATTAACAAGATAATAATGTATTGGGCATAGAGCACACATTCGAATAAAGTTGACGTTGACTTGTTGATTACTCGTATATTTTATATCAACGAGATTGAAAAATGATCAATAATTGATATCTTTTTTTAACAAGATACTAGAGGTAGGTATTATATTGATATCTTAAACTCAATTTAAAAAAAAAAATCTCATTAATGATTAACATGATCACTAATCTAGGCCAACATTTTTAAATTTGTTTTCAATTTGTTTAATATTAAATAAAATGAAAGGGTTTAACAAGAAGTTAACCATAATTCTCATATGCTAATTACATCAAAGTAGAAGTTTCTAGTGTGCTTAGAAAAGTTTCCAATATTTTGAAACTAGCCCTTGAATTAATTAGAGAAAGACAAAGAGTTGCCTAAAAGTCCATTTGAAAATTGCAGATTTAGCTTCTTGTTTATATATATAAATTCATTTTCTAATAACACAAAAATTTACAAAATAAAATATTGTATTCAATTTGAAAAAATCTCACAGTGACATAAGTGAGTGTGAAATGATCTAAACCCTAAAATGAGAAGGCGAGGTGTACGAATTGTGATTTTGACCTTGGGAATTGAGAAATATCTAAAATTAGAAATATCTAGATAAACTATTGCTTTATTGTTTTAGAACATCATTCCATTTATGAAAATTTACTTTAAATATAAAATGAGTTAGTAAAAATAAAGTAATTTTTCTTAGACTTGAATTTGTTATTATTATTATTATTATTATTATTATTATTATTTTACAAATTAAAGAAGCCCTCCCCATGAAGAAAGTTGGTCTGTTATTTTCTAATATATATATATATATATATATATATATATGTGGAAAATAATGTTATAAAATAATAATAAATGGTTATTTAAGAATATATTAATGAAGGTGGAAGGAGCAAGATGGCAGATTCTGGTTGAAGCCTAACCTGAAATAAATTTGAATTTGTTTGTGGTCAAGGACAATCCCACTTGGCCAACACACCATCGCTAACCCTAAACCTCTTATTTATATTTTATTTCAGGTTTTTCACCTCCAAAATTTCAATTTTCAACTAAACAATAATAATAAATAAAAAGGAAAAAAAAAAAAAGAAGAATATATGGTTACAGACCTTAAATTTGGGAATGGGATACAATTCAACCCTTTAAATTTTCGAACATTTATCAATCTAACACTTTTATTTATATTATGTTTGAATAAATATAGAATGAGATTTACAATTTTATTAATTATATTTTTAAACTTTTGTCAACGAGTCAATTTATAAAATTTGATGCATGAACATTTTTAAATATAGTATTAATAAATGGTCTAAATTCATTCAACTGTAACAATTTGAACGTTTAGTTGAAACAATAATATATTTAACATGGTACCTAGAGTCTGAAGGAAAGTGCATTGAAATACTTGCAAAGTTTAAAGTTTAAATTATTTTAATTATTAGTTAATGATTTAAATTAATACAACATAAAAAAATAAGATCTAGTTGTATAAATAACATTTAAATCCAAAATAATATAATATATAGCACAAGAATAAAAGAATTGATATACAACACAAAAGCTGTCAATTATTATCTGTTACTTTCCCTGATAACCGTTATCAATAAATATCATCGATAGCTGGCATCGAAAATATATGCAATCAATTACATAATTTACAGTTGCTATCGTTTTTTGTATGCTTCCCTTTTTCCACCAACTCTGGTTTTCTTGGATGGAATTCCGGGACTTGTCCAATCAAACACAAGATTGAGATCAAAACTACCACCCTATTCATAATACTCATAACTAAAGACATGAGAACATGATATTCAATTTTTTATGACATCTCAATTATTTTTATCCTTATTTTTTTTAATCTATTTAACATCAACATTAAAAATTAAATTCAAATTGTACTATACGTAAAAATATCTATAAAATATAAAAGATATAATCAACAAAATATAAAAGATATAATCAACAAAATATTACCAATATAAAAATGTTATTACTCATTTTTCTTTGTTTTATAATTTTTTTAGAAATTGAATGGTTGATAATTAGATTTGATAATCCATCTTTTATTCACACTTAACTATATCTTCCGACATATAGATATAGAGGTGTTTAAAAGTTTTTATATTTGGTTTCTTACAAAATCTTTTCATTTTAGTCTTTGGATTTGTAAATCTTCGACTTTAATATTACGTCAAATTGTAAATTTTGTTCTTATAATTTGAAAAAAATTAAAATTTAGTCAAATTTACATTTCACGAGTCACTAAAAATTAACTTTAAATTAATAATTAAAATCAATTTTAAAGTGTAAAAGACTAAAATAATGTAATGGAATAGAAGTAAATTAATTAAATTTTATAATATAAAGGGAAAAAGAAGAAGAAGAAAAGGATTGATGGGGGCATTGGGTAGGAAGAAAATGAGGGAAGAAAGAGTGAGTTTATATGGTACCTTGAAATTGAGGTGCCGTTTGTATCCAACTCTCACTATCAATACATTATCTTTTATTTATTTATTTATTTTCAAATCAAATGACACGTAAATATAACTCAATTTATTAGAACATATATTTAAATTTAAATGAAAAAAAAAATCGAATTTTAGAATTAATATTAAAGTGAGAAATAAATAAAGAGAGAGAGGGGGGAAGAAGAAGGGAAGTGTGTCTTTGCCTAAAAACATTGAAATATTAGTGAAAGGACAGAATTGAAACACGACTATATGCTTATATTTAATTTACATTTATTTTTATTATTATATGTAATTAGAAATTAATATCTTATCTCATCTCTTCTCTTCTCTGCTGGGTTTTATTGGAAACCCAAAAATAATAAGAGATTGGGATTTGTTTCTCTTTTTTTATAATTCCATTTTTATTTTTATTTTTTATTTTTTTATATTTGTCTGCAAAAACAGAAATTGGGGTTTAACATATAACCTTTGAAAGTTAATGACAGAATTAAAAAAAAAAAAAAAAAAAAAAAAGAGCAATAATGTTGTCATGCACGTGACTCAATTTCGAAAAAGGACCACTCTTCCCTTCTATACTTTTCTCTAAGTTTGGTTTGTTTCGGAGTGCTATGTTGTGTCATGTTCTCACTATCTTACTCGAGATCGATACGACTATGATTATGTAGATAAACCACCGATTACGGCCTATCTTAAAAAATCAATAGTTCTATCTCTAGCTTATTCTTACGTTAACATGTCCAGTAAGTTTAATAACTCACACTGATGCTTTTATGAGTCATCACGACTAGTGATTTTTATGGTTAAGTTGGTTAAATTATCTCTCTAAATTTACCTGGTGTTATCATATTGTTAATAATTTTCTTATGTAACATGTTCTATTCTTAATGCAGTAGAGGGATAATAAAATTGATGTTTTGTATATAGAGTCATATATGTATCTCTAAAGATTATCAAATGTCATAACATTATTACATAAACACACCATATACTTGCAATGCTAGCTTTTAAATATGCTACTATATATATATATATATATATATATATATATATATATATATATGTATGTATGTATATAAACTTTAGCGACATGCTTTTTTTAGATTTGTTGGTTCAATTTCTCCTCTAAACTATAGGTTTCTCCGCTTTCTTTTTTTCTTTTTTCAATTGACTTAATTCAATTCATACATTTAATTGCCTCATTTCATTTCAATTGCTTGGTCTAAACAAAACAAACAAATACTTATGCGAAAATAATGGATTTAATGTCAAAATTAGCCATACATAAGCCCTAAAAATAACTATATATATATATATATATATATATATTAACCTCTTAATTTGAAAGAAAATAATAAAAAATGAGAAATGCCCTAAGAATCAGTGCAAAGCGCAATACCATTGGACTGATAATGGAAAATGGATCACAATCATTACGTCACGGAAAACCCTCCAACTATCTCATTTCTTTCCTCACATTCATATATTTATTTTCTTTTTATTAATTCATTTCATTGGTTCTTTTTTTTTTATCTAATTTAAATTTCAATCAATTATTAACTTTTCTATTGATTTCAAAAGTGAATCCACATTTATAATCATGTTAAATATTTATAACTGTACAATATTGTTTTTTTTTTCTATTTTCTTATAACTCTTTCACAAAAATTTATCAAGTTTTATATTTCATTGATATTTACATCAACTTTTTTGTAAAATTGAGATTTCTCACATTTTCATCCATAACAATAGTATATTCTTTTAATTTTAGTGAATAAATAAATTAGAATTAAACAAAACTAAAATAAAGATTAACACTATCAACAAAAGCATTAAAACATTAAAAAAAAAACCCACCAAATTTAGAGGGAAAAGAAATCATATTTTTAATCTAAAAATTACTCCGAAAAATCAAGAGATCAAATCCCCAATCTCTAAAACAACGCATGATTTGTTAAGCTATACTCATATTTCACTCTAAACACTATTTAGTATACAACACAATAGTGTATTTATTTTTTAGATAAAAAATAAGTTTTGAATTTAATTTTCTTTTTATTATTTTGTTTTGCACAAAACTTTTGAAAATTGGCCATTTTGAGAGGTTTGAGTTCAAATAATAAAGTAGTGTTTCTTTAAAGTTAATAATCCATAAATAATAAAAAATGAATTAAAAAAGTTAATGAATAAAAAATAAGGGGAAATATATATATATATATATATATATATATATATATATAAATAAATATATATTTGTTCACTGAAATTAATGATTGATGCATTCGATCACGCGAAAACCTCAATTCCTCTCTCACTCTCTCTCTCTCCTTTTCGTACCATTTTTCGTAACTTATTTTCTCTCTCTCTCTCACTGTCATGTCTTTTGAGACTTTCCTTTTTTCTTTTCTTTTTTTTTCCTAGAAAGAAATTTATTATTTCTATAAAAAAAAAAAAAAAACATGTCTTTTCTTCAACTAATATGACTCTCCACATCGTATAAGAACAAATCACAAATTAAAACAAAAATACTTAATCTGCTATGTCACAAACTTTTTTCTTTTACAATTTTTTTTTTGAATCTAAGTTAGTATCTAACAATTCCTCTTTTATTTTTGTTTTTTATTAAAATAAATCTAACCTATTCAAACGAATATTACACAATATACACTAATTAAATGCGTGTTCTATTGACTTTTCAAATATTTAAGTAAAGGCAAAAGAAAATATTTATAAACACTTAAAAAGTTAATTCAAATAGACCACTAAATAAAGTTATATTCCAAAAAAAAACATTTAAAGAATGTAAAATTAAAATTGATAGTACTATTGGATAATTTTATTATGCAATTTATATTTATGCATTTCATTTTTATCATTCATGCTAAAATGAAATTAAAAAGATTAGTCACATGACAAATTAGGATGAGACATTCCAATGAAATGCAGAAAAATAGATGTTAATTTAAATGTATTTAAATATAATTTTTAAAAATTTTTAATCGAATCGAAATAGGTGGAACCGAGATGCACATAAGTACTTTTCAATGGAGCATGGGTGTAGATAAAAATCCTCACTCATTTCTTCTGTGTCTTCTAAACAAAAGGAAAAATAAAATGTCCATAAACCACCTCTCTCCTGACTTCCATCAACCCCTTTTCTCTACTCCCCAACTCCCCATCATGCTCAACCCCAAATCCTCCCTCTCCGTCGCTGCCGCCGACCACCTCCCCATGTTCGAAAAACCCTTAACCCCCAGCGACGTTGGAAAACTCAACCGTCTCGTCATCCCCAAGCAATACGCCGAAAAATACTTTCCCCTCTCTCCCTCCGCCGCGGTAGCCGCCGCCGCCGCTGCCGCCGGTGACTCTGCCGATAAGGGCTTGCTCCTCAGCTTTGAGGATGAGTCCGGAAAAATATGGCGGTTCCGTTACTCTTATTGGAATAGTAGTCAGAGCTATGTGCTGACCAAAGGGTGGAGCCGGTTTGTTAAAGAGAAGCGGCTTGACGCCGGTGATGTCGTCGTTTTTGAACGCCACCGCCGTGACGGTGATAGGTTGTTCATTGGGTGGAAAAGGAGGTCGACACCGTCTCCGGCGGACAGTGCGGTGGCGTCGGCGAGTGGTGGGGTTGAAAGCGGTGGAGGTTGGACTAGAATGTTCTGTTCTGCAAATTCATATCCTTCTCATCATCATCATCATCATCTTCCTTCACCGCCATACCAATCTTCTTCTGGTTCTCCTCATGCAGGTTTTTTCTTCTTTTTTTTTTTTTAGTTCTTATTTTTGTAAAACATTTTTTTTATTTTTTTGAAAAAATCAATTTTATGGTAGCCCAACAGCTTTTTGAACCCAAAATTAGCTTTTACTCCTTTCCCTCCACTAAACTTCATTTTCTGTTTTGAAATTGGATTTGAAAAATGAAATGTTTAATTGTATAGGGATTATAAACGAAATGCCTTTTTTTTTCTTGTTCTTTCCAAAAAAAAATCATTGGTTTTGAAAAATCCGTTTGTTTGGGGGATCAAAGCTTCTACATTTGGAAATTATTAACCAAAAACAGGGCGAAAAACGAAATTCAATGGTTGAATATAGTTAATAAAACGCATGATTCATGAAGAAGGCTATTGAGTTTTTATTAACAAAAACTTATAATTCTTTGGGACTTCCAAGTTCATGTACTAACACCCATAAATCATGCGTTTAACTACCGAGAAATTTTTAACAAAATAAAATAAAATAACCAAGAAATTCATAATAATATTTGTATTTTAAATTTGTTAATTTAAAAAAAAAAAAAACTTGAAATATGTGCATTGTTTTCAGAGTCCTCTGTTCAGAGTCAAACAGTGTCGGTTGGGACTTCAAAGATACTGCGGCTGTTCGGAGTGGACTTGGAGTGCCAAACCGACATGTCGGAACCTGAACCACCGTCGTCGCTCAATGTCGGGTCAAATTTAAGCTTATCGGGTCGAGATCCAACCCGCCACACCATCTACCCACATTATTCTTCTCCTCTTCCTCATCACATGGTATGCCAACTCAACTTCATATTTATCGTTATTTTCCCCATTTTTAAGTTTTTTAACTTTAATATATAAAAATTAAAAACGTTGCATTTCTGATTCCTCTTTTAATTGTTTCCCCTAATCAGACAGAGTAGAGTCAAAGTGGCAAAAAATGAAAAAGTTTTTTTTTTTAAAAAAATAATAATAAACAAGAAAAATAGTGATGAAAATGGCTTCTTGCATTAATTAATTTGTACGGTCTCCTCTTTTGCCAACAAAATCTGCAAAGTAATCTAGAATTGTAGCGAAGCTGCAAATATTGCCCAATTTTATGATGATTCATTGTCATATGCTCACTCACTTATATTAATTAATATAATAGCAAAAGGATGATCAAACTACTATACAAGTAGCATTATAAAAAGCATCTATGCAATCTATACCTTTTTTTAAAAAAATTAATATCCACAAACATAAAAATAAAAATATGTTAGCGAGTTAGAACGCAATTTCAAAATTCAAATAAAACTGGAATAACAATTTTTTTTTTTGTAAGATAAATAATTAGCGGTTAATATTTTCCAAAAATAGATAAAAGTAGAAAAGTCACAAAATATGATTTAGGCTTCAAACATTTTTGGGATCAATTCAAGGTCAACAAGCAGTGTTCCATTTTGTTGCCTATGTCTATATTAAAGAACCCGCAAATCAATGCATAGGAAAATGCTACAAATTCAAAATTTATTTTTGGAAAATTGAAAAAAAGAAAAAGAAAAAAGAGAGAGAAAATGTTAGGTTTCCAGATTGTAAGGGGGGCATCGTACTTGGACAGCAAGAGAGAAATGATATCAGACCAAAAACTCTGCACAAATAAAACCAAACCTCTGAAAACTTAGAACCTCACTCTCTGTCTTCACTTCCACTAAAATTTCAAAACCTTCCTTTCTTAGAAACCTACACAATAAATATTAAAACCAACCCAACCCCTCTTCAGTTTTTACTGCCCTTTTTCTGGACCTATGTTTTCTTTTTTTCTTCTCTTTCCATCTTAAAATTCTGCAAAAACCTCTCTCTGTCTGTCTCCCAAATCACTACAAATTCTACTTCATCATTATCTACATATGTAAAATTACTTTGTTTTATTCATACACACTCTATAACAGGTCATTTTATGGGAGTTCTAAAATGTGGTTGTAACAGGATTTCACTTTCACACAAGATGTCAACCAGACGAAATATCAAGGATAGAGATGGGTGGATGTGACGTCCCTGTACTGCTAAAAACTCCACTTTTTATTTATTTGTTTAATTAAATTCCCCCACCACTTCACTTGAGAAAAGTCACCCCATTAAAAGAAGGGGAAAATACAGAACCAAAAAAAAAAAAAAAAAAAAGGGAAATCCCAGATTTTCTGGCCGACTTCCCAAGGTTATGGATGGAGGGTGTAAACAGAGATCACGGATAAGGATGAAAACGGGTGGGGTCCAAGAAGAAAGCAAATGGGAAACTAGGGCCGTTGAAGGTCAGGAATGAGGAATCTATTTTGAGTACTGTTGAGATTCTGGATGGAGATTTTTGGGAGATTAGGCTCAAAAATATGAGTAATGGAAAAAGGGGGGAGAGGGTATGAGGCTAAGTGTTAGTGCTTTTTATTTTGAGTGGGTGAGGATTGGATGGATCGTTGACACTCCCGCCTTCTACTCCTACTACTATTTTATAAGTTTTAGCAAAATCTAACCTTTCTTCCTCACCTCAATTATATAAAGATTTACTTCTCACTTGTCCTTTTGATCTGCTCTGCTTCTCTAGAGGTGGATGTTTAATTTTTCATGCTTTGTCTGCACCTGCATTCAATACCAAGATGGAAATTTAGATTCATTTTTGAATGAAATGAAATGACATCTAAAAGAAAATACAACTTTGTGATGAACATACAATCAATCAAGTATTTACTACAGTGATTGTTTTCACAAAAACTGTGGTGACCATTTATCAGTCTTATCATCATACTCTCAAACAGATAATATGATTCTTTTAGACAATTTATGCATAACTTCAAAGAAACCATGTATCCCATTTGCAATCAACACAGTACCATGTACCAATCAAGACTATGACTGTATATATATAGTATGCTGACATGTTGTTTGTTACATTTCTTCTCTAAGAACAAATGAAACCCACCACAGTAAAAAGATGAGTTGTCTATGAATTGGCTAGACAAAATGTAATATAGCCTCTTTTTTCTTTGTCAACTTATTTACTTTTCTCGAAAAAGCAAGTAATGAGATCACGCATTGATGAGCATGGTATTGGGTTGTGTCTACAGGCATCAATGTGGTGCAAATGTTCAGTACAACTTGCGGAATTATAATAAACATATCATCAACTGGTGGCTGAATTAAACAGAATATCAGCATATTATTATTACCTGTGCGAATGATGAAAAGATGAGTTAGGAAATCTTGCTAGCGGGGCCCATAAATGTTAAGACAAGAGAGATAGCCATTGACCTCCTTGGCTGATGGTTTTCCAATCTTCATCAGTGGCTTTGAAAGTGGGGGGTCCCCAGATATGTGTGCAAGCTATCATTGGAATTGAAGAAATGGCTAATCAAAGGAATGAAAGGACTCCTACTTAGGGGATATGCTTGGAAAGCAACACTTTTATGCATGACTAAGTACAGTACACATATAGTAATAGCAAATTATAATTTGTCCATGTTCCATCCACTTAGCTTCTCATTGATCAGATCATCTGTGACTCAAGCCAGCAATACCAAGATTACCATAGTCAATTTTGGAACTCACAACCCTAAAGTAATTGATGACATTCAATGACTGCATAAGTTATGGAGAAACTAGAACAACGATACACCCCGTGGTTCTTTGTCAGAATCTTGAATACTCATATAGGTAGAAGAATCACAATTTTTTCAGTCCAACAGTGCTTGGACAAATCTCTTTCGTATTGTAAATTGAGATGAGTCTAGACAATAAGAGAGTTCAGCTCATGCTACCTTAATTGATTCTTTTAGCAGCAATAACTCGAGGGAAAATATTTTTGTATAAACGAAATCATTTTCTAGTCTTTTCATGCTATCTTTCAGAGAAATCATCTGGTTATTCTCTCCCAAAATAGAACTGTTAACCAATTATCACAATAGGACTTGAAAGTAACAACCTGTGCTTTAAAACTGAAAAAAAATATTAGAAGCAACACCAAGAATGAAACTAAACAGTAGAGATGATATTGAGCAACCTCACTATTGAGTATTGATCCTTTTTTAATAATTGTACTCGTAGTCCCAAAAAGAGCATATAAAATATGGTGCAATTGGTACCTCATTCGCTTTCAACAATTCAGGCTTCAAAAAAGTCAAATGGTAGCTCGAACATTGGGAGCTAATCTGCTAATAGCAAGAACCCAATTCTAAATGGGCCCTTCAAACCCCATAATGCCCAGTCATTTTCAGCCTTCCCTCTCACCATAATAAAGCGTACTTGAGCATTTCCTTTCCACAACATCTTATGACCTAACTTTCCCACTACTTCCTATCTCAATTTGCAAAATCACCGTCCAACTCTTTGTTGTCAAATCATAGAGTTATGGTTGTACTGTAAATTCAATCCACCATGCAGATACCTGAAGACATGATTGATAATCCGGAGTGATCTTAATGTGAACGCAGTGGCCAGCTGCAATAGAATTCACACCTGAAGTGCTGAGGAAAAGTTATCAAACTTGAAACAAATGGTAAACCAAACCTTACGGAAGTTGAAGTTATTTCCCTCTGATCTTCGCTAATTTGACACATTTCTCAAATGTGTGGGAAATAATCTTGAATCGACAATCCACATCTCAAAGAGGCCAAAAGACAAAAGACCGGGAAAGTCCCAAAGGAAGACGAAGACCACATAGGCAGAAACAAGAAAAGAACTACTGAATTATTCATTTAGCAGCTAAAAGTAGCTTCGTCCTTCACACTATTATTTGGGCCTTCTTGTAAGCAAATACTTAACAGTCACTAAGGACTCTAAAATAACTGACAATAACAGGGGAAAACAAACATAGGAACCATGCAACTAGTTCTGCAGAAAACATAAGGTTTTAATTTGGCATCCTTTCTCATGACTGTTTGTGTATATCTAGAAGATGCTCAAAACTGTATATATTTCAAAGTGCATTGGCGAAAACGACACTGACAATTTCAACTCAACCAATTTTTACAAATGGAAACTGAAACGCCCAGTCCTCTAAACTATTTTAGTCACAGTTTTGAAGCTTTTACATAAAGCATATATATTATCATAGACTTTTATTAGATTTTATCACTTCCCTTTTGGGAATCAGAAGCATTCTTTTTCTCCATGACTTGCTGAATACCTTCTTGATACCCATCTATAAAATTTTTTAGAGCGTCTCTATATGCAGAAGCTCTAGTCATATACACCCGCTGCAAAGCTGGTTTTAATGTCTCCATTCCTCCTCTTGCAGCCACAGCTGGATTTTAATTTTTGCAACAGAAGAAAAATGGCAATCTAATCAGGAATAATAGAATTCAATGAATACCAGAAAAGAAAAGAAAAAACGGTTAAAAGTAAAATAAAACGGATAGAAAATCCAATTGCAACAGAAAGGAAAAAAAAAAATTCAGCTATTTTAATGTTATTTTATTTTTCCCCAAGAAGCTCGAAAACTTATGCAAATCCTTCAAATGAAAAAAGAAATGAACAACCAAATTACACCAGATAATCAGACGCATAGGCATGATAGTGCTTTTAAGTTAGTTCTCAATGTTTTGTTCTACATTTACTTCTGATTAGAACCCCACAAGGAGGGCCACCAACAATCAAACTGCAATTACTGTGTACCCAATAAGAGTTTTGCAGCAGAGTACCAAAATTAGACCCGGCCCAGAAAATCCCTTTTACCTTAAGCCTGATCCCATTTGTCTACAATTGCTTCTGCAGCCTTTGGCTTTACAAAATAGGGAGCCTGACTAGACTGGATACCATACAAGTATTAACCAACATTGATTCTTCTTTGGATGCTGAGAAAGGTGCTATGAATTGGGTATCAATAAGTGTGTTCCCATAGAAAGGATAGAGTATCGTGGAGCTGAAATCCACACTCACTTTCTTGTTTGGAGTTGCGAAAGGGACACTTGTGAAAAAGAGTGAATGGGAGGGACTGAAGGAACAACAGGAGCCAAATGATCATGACCAATGGTGAAGGTCTTGTAGTCAATGGTAAAGGAAGGAAAGGGGGAGGAGAAACAGCAAGACATGCCATTGTCCAAAAAAGCGTTAGATGGTGAATGAAAAAGAGGATGTATGGAGAAAAATCCATCAAGAGAGAGAAAATTGATTACACAAGGCCGCGAATTCAATACAAAGGATTGATGTTACTGGGCTGCTAATTCTATACAAAGGATTGAATCAATTGATTGTTGGATATCTCATCAACATCAAAAACCATGTGATGGGATGAGTGTTAAATCTAATTAAAATAGGATACAGAGATAAATTTCTAAATATCACAATCTAGTTTAAAAAATCCTCAATTCAAACACAATCCATTTCAAACTTTAAACAAGGGGAGGAAAGAATAACCACAAAACAAGGACTAGACCCTTCCCCTAGAACATTGAGTGTACTTTTGACCATTCTGTTCACATCCTCAGCCATTCCCATAGATAGCATGGCATGCGTGACAAGGTTACAACACCAGTAAGGACTACCTATCACTATTTCTTTCACAAGCATTAAATATTAAGGAATATTTCAACATTGAGCACCACTTGAACCTGAAGCAATTCTATCATATGCATCGTCGGGTTTGGTTGACCAGGAACCAGAAGTCGGTAAACAAAATACACCAATCACTATAGCACTGAAAACCACGTTCGAACTAAAAATCAATTAGCAGTCCATCTACAAGGTAGTGTACAAGGATTTTCCCTCGATCATGAATACATGATCACAAGAATAAGAAAATATTTCATTTCAGTATAAAGCATCTGAATCAAACAATAACACCAAGGTCGGTTACCTAGGTCTTCAAGTGTTGAAGGTTCTTTCTCCTTAGGCGCACTTTTTGGTGAATTTGTTTTGTTTTCGCTTCCTTCCACCTTATAGTCATTTGGTCGCAGTTCAGGACCAATGTCCCGCACCCAGCTTGCAGCATATAACCTGGAAGCCTCCTTCAACACCTAAAATCACCATCCGAGCATACATACTTATGAACAGTAGAAGAACAGAAGAAACACACAGAATAAGAGCAGAATCAAACTTTGAATTGTCCGTATGTAAGTCAATACTGTCGCTAGTAACTTTTCCCCTCAATCACCAATTAGAACTTATAGCAAAATCTACAGAAGAAAATGAGAATATCCGGAGAATAAGTACCAGGAATCGCTCATGCCATGTAAGCTTTCGACGCTTCTTTACATGTGGAGGATCCGGCAACGACGACGGAAATGCAATTTCCTTCAAATCATACCGAACGTAATCATAAATCTTCCTCAAAACAATCTTCGCCTTCATTCCTGCAAGAGATTTGGTCACTTATATTACACCATTCCATGCATTTGCAGCTCCAGATTAGGAGACAACGACGACTCAACGACGAACCGGAGAGGCAAAGCTTGATGGCAGTCACTGGTGTGAGCAACAGAGAGGAAAAAAAGATTTAATTAATTAATTAATCCTTTTTGCTCTTTGAAATTGGGCTGGCTAATGGGCCGATGGGCCAAAATAGCAAAATTTGAAAGTTTAATTTCAAAATATGGCAAAAAAAATTTTAAATCACAAATATAGAAAAAATGTTTTTTAATATTATTAATAAAGAATTGTCAATATACTGAAATACCCTCAAACTAGAATTACGATATTCCAAATAAATTTAAAAACTTAAATTAACAACTTATATATATATGAGAAAACATTTAGTATCCCTAGCCCAAATTAATAACCGATTTAGCATCTCAAACAGTTTTCTTATGACTTTTTAGTACAATGATAAAGATTAAAGATCAACCTCAAGAGATCAAATATATTTTAATTAAGTACCTCCAATTCTTTTATTTCTAAAATTGATATTTTTATCTGCAGCGATTTTATTGTTATTAAAATTTAGTCCTTGTAATATCAATATTATAATAATTTAGTTTTTAAATTTTACTTGACAACAACTTAGTCCATGTCATAAAGTTTTCAACGATTTAGATAGTGAAAAATATTGGCAAGATTTAATGACATTTACATAAGCGGATAGATATACCAATTAAAAAAATCAAATGTGTTTATAGATTCTATATAATAAATCTAGATCATTACTTAATAGTTCATTTTGATATTGTTAATGCATTACTTTGTCCACATCTCGATTGAGCAATTGTTGTCTTTCAAGGAAACATTAGCAAATCTCAGCCGTTACGAACTAATATCATCAACCTCAAGGGTTGAGGTTCTATCTTTCTCTACTCCACGAATTAATATTATCAACCTCAAGATTTGTCAATTTCCTTTTCCAATGGCTCCTACCACGGTGGTCTTTCTCTATACAACTTTGGATTTAGTTTATTCTCTGTTTTTTCCACGTGCCTTCTAGTCTCGGCCTAATCATTTTTTTTTGGGTTAAATTATAAAAAATGTTATTTGTTTCAAAACTATCGGTATACTTTTATAAATTGTAATATTATCTC
Source organism: Cucumis cinereus (assembly GCA_037974625.1). Lineage (NCBI taxonomy): Eukaryota > Viridiplantae > Streptophyta > Magnoliopsida > Cucurbitales > Cucurbitaceae > Cucumis > Cucumis cinereus. The sequence continues at coordinate 16,025,399 of JBBPDJ010000017.1, forward strand.
TGAATTTTCATAAATATTTAAAAATACTCTTGATATATAAATTTTTTAAAATTTTGGACAAATTTTGAGATATAAAAGGATTAATTAATGCAACTTTTACTAAAGTATATTAACAAATTTCTTTGGATGAAAACCGTTAAAGTTTTGTTTTAAAATACACTTGAACTATTTGAAAATATTTGTAAATACCCTTGAACTTTAAAAAAATACTCTCATTGTTTCAATTTTTACACCAAATTTCACAGCACCCAAAATAAAAGTAAATTTTAAGTTAAAACATAAAATCTCAAAAAATTTCAAAATAAAATTCTCTCTTTAAACATACTAAAACAATAATTAGTCAAATAGAAAAATGTATTTAGCTATTAACACACACCAGCTAAACTATTAACATACAACATCATTAAAAACATTTATGTTCTAAAATCTCTTGGTGCTTTTATCATTCTCTTTATATTTTTATTAGAGTCAATATACTTTAGTAAAGTGTAATTTTATTTATTTATTTATTTATTGGGGAGAAAAAAGAAGAAAATAGAGAAGTAAGAGGTATAAACAACTTGTGCAAAACTAGGGTATTTTTTTCAAAAACAAAAAAAAAAACTTAAAAGTATTTTTGAAACTTTTGAATGTTTAAGGGTATTTTCAAAAGTGTAACATGGGTTAATAGTCAAATACATTTTTTTATTTGATTAGTTAGATTTTTAGTATGTTTTAAGGAGAAATTTTTATTTTATAATTTTGTGAGATTTTGTTGAATTTTTATGATTTAACTTGAAAACTTTGGTTTTTATTGTTGGTGAAAAAATTGGTGTAAATTTTGAATCAATCAAAATATTTTTTTTAAAAAAAAAATTTCTTAGTGTAAATGTATTTGTGAAACTTTTTGTTAATTTAGAAGTATTTTTTAAACAAAATTTTTATGATCAATTAATTTAAACTATTCATTACAATTGCTTTTAAAAATTATCCCTACATTAATTTTGATAAAGAGTATTTAGGTTGCTTTAAATGTTAGTTTTATAAAATGGACAATTAGTTATAATAAATGCATGAACAATTTTCAAAAGAAATTATATCTAAGAGTCTAAATTGATCCTTTTTATGCAATTTAATTGACACAATTATATAAGTTTCATACAAGATTTTTTCAAACAAAGTATAATCGACAATATAAATTAATGCAACTTTTAGTTTAGAGGTACATATCGATATTTCGTGAATTATTGTCGGTTTACTTTGATAATTTCATGTGGAAAAATGTATTTATTGTTGTTGTCATTATTACTTTTAACAAAAAATTTGTTGTTATTGTTAAAAACAATTGAGTACGAATGTTCTTTTCTTCCAAAAAAGAAAGAAAGAAAGAATTGAGTTCATCACGTGTTACCAATGCAATTGTCTGCCCCACTAATACATCGACACATGTATGTCTTTTTTGCATCGATCTCTCTCAATTTAAGACTTGTTTGATAACAATTTAATGTTTAGGTCTCATTTGATAACTAGTTTGTTTTTTTTGTTCTGAAAATTAAGCCTAAAATATAGTTTTTAAAAATTTGTTTTTGTTTTTAGAATTGGCTAAAAACTCCAACTCTCTTTTATTTGAGAAAGATACAAATCTTTATAAGAATAATAGTCCGTATACTTAATGTCTGAAATCAAAAAACAAAAAACGAAATGATTATCAAAAGAAACTTAGTTTTTAGAAAGTCTCCAAATTTCATTGCTTTTTTCTTTTTACTTTTCTAGAAATACATTTGATTTTTTAAATTTTTAGAAAAGTCAAATTTTTAAATTTGAAGACGTTATTATTAAACCTTATTTACACTTTGGTAGAAGCACGGCGTATTTATCATCTCAATTTTCAATTAGAAAACAAAAAGTAATAGGCTCTAATCAATTTTGTTTTTAATTTTCTATTTTTAAAACTTGTTTTAATTTCTTCTTCAATTTTTAGTTGTAGTTTTCGATTTCTCGATAAAAATTTTGAATTTTAAAGTCAAAATCTAAAAATAAAAACAACTTTTTAAAAATCACTTTTTCTTAAGCTTTGATTTTTTTAAAAAAACATTGATAAAAAGTAAACAATATACTATAAAAGTTGAGTTTTGAAACTTAATTTTTAAAAACAAAAATCAACTGGTTATCAAATAAACCCACAACGTCTCCCAATCGAACTTTGAAGTAGTCACTTTCTAGTACAATTACAAACCCATACCTAGAGTCGTTTTAAGACATGTTTGAGAGTGATTCTAAAATAGTTAAAATCACTCTTAAACATACATTTAATCATTCAAAACTCGTCTTAATTCGATGAAATGAAATTATATATAATGTTAAAATAATTTTAAGTGAATAAAGATGTGTTCCAGAGTTATTTTAAATATGACAACATTGTTTTTTAACATTTTCAAAAATCACACTCAAACACGTTCTTCACTTAATGTATTTAGAAAGTCATTCTAAACCATAAAGAATTTGCATGCACAACCGTAAATCCGGGGTTTGGAAAATAAAACTTACAAAGATGAAACAAATTATATATTTAATAACCAGGAAAAGATCAGAACTTACTGACCTTTTTCCACTTTTATTTATATTATTTGCGGATCACATTCATCAATATGAAAGCAAATACTTAAGCTTAGCTTACGCAATGTAACATGGAAGGAATTAATACAAAACACAATATCCCCTTGTTGCACCCATTGGAATGTTGCAAAAGCAGGGTTCATCACAAGCGAGTAGTCCACCACCACAGAAATTTCCAAAACACGTGGGTGGCGGCGGTGGTGTCGGTGCCGGTGTCGCTGCCGGTTTCATTATCTTTCTCGGATAATCGTTTTTGTACTTTACTCCTTCGTCGTCACTACCGTCACAAAAAAGCTGGATGTAATCTTTGTTTTCATTTTCCTCGAATCGAGGATCGTTGTCTTTAGCTAACGAACTCGTAAATATCATCATCACCATCACCACCACCAAAGCTAGCTTCTTGCCCTCCATCTTGCAATCTTTTTTCTCAAGTTGTTTTTTGCTTCTATATTCTTTCCTTTAGATGGCTTCCCTATTTATTGTGGAAGATGAACGTTAATTAAATATTATATGAGGAGTAAGTTTTTTTCTCTTTTTTCTTTTTTTAAAAAATAAAATAAGGTGAAACCGAAACCTTATCTACACGTGAGAAGCATTGCAAATAGAAGAGAGGATGAAAAAAACAATTTTTCCAATTAAATCTTGCCACGTAGAAGCAAAAGAAGATTTCGAATTATATGAATGATATGTATATATATATTATAAATATTATTTTTGCATCATTAATCCTCGTCGTAGAATTATGATATTTCTTTTTTATTTTATAGGTATTTATTCGATTAACTAAGGATATGTTTGTTAACTTATTTATTTTTTATTTTGAAAAATTAATTTTTAAAAAATAGATATGTTTAGTAATTAATTTATTCGTTTGTTTTTTACACTAGAAACTTGTTTTTTAAAATTACGAAGGAAAATTGAAAAAAAAAAGCTTTGGAAAAAATACATTTTGTTTTTAAAAAACATAGACAAATCAGTTATCAAACATATATGATTTTTGTTTTTAATAAATAAAAATTAAAATTGTCACGAGCGTAAAGAATTTTCATTTTAAATAATGAAGCTACTTTTTAGGACCACATTTCAATTTTAAAATGGACCTATATATATTATTGTTTTCTTGCAAAAGAAACAATGAAGATCATTAAAGCTTATCTTCTCTATTAGTGATATATGAAATATAAGTTGGTGGATGAAGACAAATTTAATCTAATGTATAATATTCCTCTCACTTGTAGGCTTGAAATATGAAGAAAGACACAACAAGTGAAAATCAATATTAAATGAGGAGAAAACAACAATGCAGGGCATGAACACATGACTTTTTACATCACCTGCTCTAATATTATCTTAAATCATCAATTAAATTAAAAAGTTTAAGCTGATGGATGAATGTAAATTTAATATAATATCTAACAAAAGTTTGATTAAAAAAAAAAAAAGAGAAAAGGTAGAAAATGAAAGATCAATAAAATAGACAAATGCATAGGAGCCCTTGGGATGTGACTAAGGACAAATTGTCGTGGTTCTTTGGGAATCGTCTAAGCCGATGGCATCGTTCATTTTTCGCTAAATTAACTATATATATATATATATATATATATATATAGTTACATGTTTCGATAATATTTCCCAACACCTTTTCTTTAAAAAAAAAAATATTCGAACATACTCTAACTCAACTAATTAATTTTAATAAAAATCGTCAATAATTGCTTAATTATATTTAAAATGTTGTTAAAAATTTCTCTTATGATTAGGATAATATAGATGGAAATACTTCATCTACATACCATTACACCTCCATTTTTTATTTTTCTCTCTCTCTCTCTATTTAATCAATTCTTTTTTTTTTCTTCAATTCTATTTTAGTTTCGTACTTTTATTTTCGAGTCTCTAAAATTATCTTCTTCAATCGAGCGTATGGTTTAGCAAAAAGAAAGGAGAATAATGAAATCGCTAAAAAATTTAATTAGAACTTAATTTTTAATGAACTTGGACGTTAATAGTTAAATGTGAGTTAATATATTTGGATTTAATAGGAGATGAATGGTAAACTTGCTTCATAATTTTGAGCATAACTAGTGTGAAGGAAAAAACATTTGCATATCAAGTAAATTGATATAGATGAGAGAGATGATTTGAAAGAATGGCATAATGAGGTACAAATAAGCTTTTGTCCATATATTAACAGATGATGTTATATTAAGGATCTGTCGTAATTTTTAAATGAGGTACTTAATGTAAGAATATTTTAAAACATTTTAAGAGTCGTTTGGAGCAATAACTATCTAATACTATAATAATCGTCTATTTAAAAGCTTTCGGTTTAGTTATAGTAAATACAATTTTAAAACCTCCTATTTGCTACAATTTTTATTATTTTACATTTGTTATTTTTTGAATTATTTGCTTCAATATTTACTATTTTCTTATCAAACTAAAATAGTTTACACATCGACCACGCACTATTGTAACCTAAACTAAGATAATCTATACCTTAAACACAAACTATAATAAATCAGGACTATAATAACACACTTCTAGCCCCCAAACACCCGTTGGTTTTAGCGTTTCTTTGTTTGATTTTACGATATGTTCATCTTCTTACTATATCATAAGATTCTTTCATCGACAGCAACAAAAGACAGTTACAGAGGTGGTGGAACATAACTTTGTGTTCGATCCCATTCCAATCGTGTCTTCCCTAGACCAAAGCAAACATAACTTATGCAAATATCCATACATGACTTTGTGCACCTTTCATCATCTCTTATGTGTAAGTAACATTGTTAGCAAACTCCATGAAAGTTTTGAGATGGGAGAATTGGATAAGATGGGTATTGAATGTCAAGTGGAGGAGTCTGTTCCACAAACCCATTGAGGTACGTAGGTGCTCTTAAAATAATATGGGGCATAGATCCACTTTATGAATAAGGGTGATATCAAGTCAAAGTTATGGGCTTGGGCTTGGGCTTGGGCTTCAAATATCTTGGACTAAAATTTGCCCTCCTTCCGAATTTCTCTAAATAATAATCAGAATTGTTTAAAATGTGAATTTTAAAAATATAAATAAATAAATAATCAGAAATTACTAATTTTCCTTTTTATGTCGACCCTCGGATTGAGTAAATGTAGAAGAGTGTGTTCTTGTTCCTAATTTTTATGGACGAAACAAATTAGCTTTTTAATCTAAACTTAATATGATAAATTAATTTTTATCATAAGCTTTCAATTCCATCTAATTGAATCTTAAGTTATATTCAAATTTAGAGAAAAATATAATTTAATCTCTTAAAATTTAGTCATTATAATTTAATAACAAACTCATAATAATCCTTATCATTGTATCAAATGCCTACCAAAATTGCTAAAAGCCTTTTTTTTTTTTTTTTTTACCTTTTTTTTTCTTCACAATGAAAAGGACAATGAAGAGCACGTGATTCACGTTTTTCAGGCTTTCCATATTCCAAAAAACAAAATTGTGGACTAAAAAGAAACTTAATAGCCAACAGAACAAGAACTTCAGAAGTAGGGATCACCCAATCATGTCCATAGTGTGTGTGTGTATATATATATATATATATATATATATTCTTTTTTGAAACCATATATTGATATGAACATTTATATATATGGACATTTATAACGTTCCAACGATTATACTTTCTTTGTTTGAAGAAAGTAGTTGGTACGTTGCATCTTCTTTATATAGTATGTATCTAATATAAATAATAAATAAATGGTTAAAAGCATGCGACTTGCAGAAGCAACATTATAGTATATGAATTTTAGTTTGACGACTTTTGTTGTACCTTTATTGTTTTACAATTTAGTTTCATAACTTTAGCTGGTAACAACTTGTACTAATTTGATCTCTATCATAAAAAATTATTATTTGTATGTGATTTCTTTTATAGGTAGATCAATAATTTGATTAAAAAAATATTACAAAAGAATGGTTAAACAAGTAAATATAAATTTTAGGTTGAGAAAGTTTTTTAAAAAAAATTAGGTAAAATAATCATTTTGATTTTCATAAATTTTTTAATTGTCTAATTTTAATCTCCATATTTAGGGTGTGGATAATCGTAATTGGTAAGTTTCTTGTTTTACTCAAACTCGACTAATTGATTTATTTTATTAAAATACCAATTTTATATCTTTAAATTGATTTAAGATGTAAATGACTTGTAATTAAAATAATAAACATAAACTTCCATTTAATCTTTACCCTAATTAAGATCTACAGATTGCTATTAAAAAAATCATTATTGTGACAATGTTGCACCCATATTACACAAATACAAAATTTATTCAACTCATTGAATTCACAATTTTGTAAATACATTGACTAATTCAACTTGGAGTTTCAAATTTTAGATTACATAAATACTAATTAAATTATTACCATAAGTCAAATAAACTCCATGAAAGATTCCCTGAAAACTTTGAACTTATTAATTAATTAATTATCATCATAACCTAATTCCTTCCCCCAACAAAATTTGAATTGATTATTAAAATCATTTAGACCAATATCTTATATCTCATAGGAACAATAATAATACCTTTTTTTATTTCGAAAATTCAGATGCAGAAATCTTTCAATGGTCTGAAAAGAATCAGTCAATAGGATTATTAAAATATTTTAATGATTAATTTAGATATTGGGGGAGGGGAACACACTTTTACATATTATTTTATTTATTTTATGTTTTATTTTTATAATTTAAATTTCACCTCTAAAGCCAATGAGAATGAAACTGTTAAAACAAGGTGATTATACCATATATTATAATAACATAATGTTTACTTAGCTTTTAGAAAAATAAATGGACGTGTGTATGTATATTAATAATTAGATTCAAAAACTAACAATATATTTAAAAAACTTGGAAAATTAAATAACCTTAATTATGAATAAATACACCTCCAAATCTAAATTAACATCTCTCCTTAGGAAAGGGATTAAAAGAAAATTCCTAATAATTATTAGGGGCTTATTCAAATATTAAAAAAAAAAAACAAAAAAACTATTTACACTTCATAGAAAAAACCACTAAAAACACAAATAAATTACACTTGATAATTTTTCTATTTTTTATAATTTCTCTAATTTTTTTCTTAACAAAAAAAATGGAAAGTTATTTCCAAAGACAAAGAAAATAACAAATAATAGTATATTTTAGCATCATTCTCTTTTTAATTTTTTTTACTTTTAAGAAAATTAAATTTATTATTTGTAAGAAAAAGAATTTCGTTTACAAAAAGATCAAACTTCGTCGAAAGAGATTATTTTTTATAAAATACGAAGTTAAAAAGGATATTCTATATTAAACTTTTTAGGTCATGATGCTTGGATTTTTTTTAGAAAAATATATTTTTCAACCTTTTTCTCGAAAGTTTAAAAAAATTCGAAATTTAAAAAAAAAAAATTAGAGATATATTTTACACAAATTGATAAAGCTTTTGAAGCATTTATTTATAATTAAACCAAAAGTGCTAAAGAAAAATAAAGGATAGCTTTTGGGGGGGTAGTATGGTAATTTGAGTTTTAATAATGACGTGTGTGGAGGGATTAATAAATAGTGAATGACATGAGAATTGTTAGAATGATGTGGCTTGACTCTTGAGGGGAAAAAAGACAAAAGATTATGTCATTATCATAGATAATATTAATTATTAACTAACCTCTTTAATATATCCATATGAAATTGACGTTTTCCTCTAAAAGGGGTCTAAATTAAAAATAGACGTAATTATAAAATATCAAAATATTTTTTTAATATTAGGCAAATATTATGGAAGTTTTATTTTTTAAAAAAAATGGCATGAAAAAAAATATTAATTTAAGATAAGGTAACAAATTAGAAATAAGTGAGGCATGGTATAGTTAAATAGAGAAAGGATTGCCTGCTGGAGGGTCTGCATACCTTCTGTAGACTCTCCACATGGCAGATACTCATTGGCTATACATAATATTTGTTTCTTACCTAAACTAAATCAAATCTTTTCAAATAATAATAATAATAAACTAAATATAACATTTCTTTAAAAAAAAAAAAGTTATTAGTGAAATTATTAGGGATAGCAAATAATAATAATAATAATATAAAATAACTTAGGGTTATCATAGCTTAGATTTTGACAAAATTGGTGTAATAATCACACACTTTCTTTTTTATCGCTTCTTAATTATGGAAAAAGATACACAAATAGTATTTATGTTGTTAATTGATGAGTAGGCAATGATAAATAGACAAAATAATATGCAATTCACTCAATTACTTAAGGTAGACTTTCTATTCAAAATACGTTATTTTAAATATTTAATTCTTAATTGATGCTTTTATGAAATTTCTTGTAATTTATGGTGCACATATTCAATTCAACCCTCTAAAATTTATGGTGTGGATTGGTCATTCGACGTTAGATTTTAAATAATGATTTTTAATTTTAGTATTTGACAATGAAAAATATATAACTATGTGGTCTCAAATTAGGCGAGTAACTTAATTTTTTTAAAAGAAAATAATTTAATTTTATAGAAATTGAATAATTTGGAGATATTTAAATAATGCTATTTTATTTTTCTTGAGATGTGACGACGATTAATAATAATAATAGTAACGATGACGATGGTAAAAGGAAAAAAATATCTTTTAAGTTGCCGTTAGTTTCAGGTTGAACCAAAAAACAAAAATTGTAGCTAATGAGTATCTGCCACGTGGAGTGTGTATAGATAGATATGCAGACCCTCCAGCAGGCAATCTTTTCTCTACTTAATATATTTTTTCAACGGGCTGTTTGGTGTGCAAGTAATATACACGCGCCAACATCCTATTCCCATTGTTAAACAAATCAAACATATTTTTTTTCTCCTTTTTCTCTCTTAATAGCTATAAATAATTAGTTAATATTAACATAAATCAACTGACATAAAATATGTACTGTCAATTAAAAGTTCGGTGGTTGAAATCACTTGGATTATATATTATCGAAATGAAAAAATGAATATTATCTTTTGAAAAGCAAAATTTAAAGATATATATAGAAACTTATTGTGTTATCGTACGAGCTTATTTTTTTATTTTGTTTATACATTTTAATAAATTATTCAATTTCATACGTGTATATTTTTTGATGGGTTCAAATGTAAGATTGCGAGACCAAACCATTAGAGTATATAATGGGTCTTTATCCACCAACTTGTGCTAGAATGAGTTTTTTGAGTAAAATTTCACGTGGTAATAGTCTAATGAATTTCTTTCATCAAACTGGATTTTTAACTTTTAATAATATGTGTAATCATAAGCTTTTGAGGTTGGTTTTTATAATTGTGGGTTTGAAATAGTGTTGATTGTAGCTAAGTAAGGATATTTAAAGAATATTTACTGTAGCAAAGTATGATTATTATAATTTTAGAATAGTTTGTGCTCCAAATAGTCCATAAAAATCTCGTTTTTTTTTTTCTTTATTTTTATTAAAGGCAATAATCCCAAATAGATTTGAGATCATAAATTATAACACATAGAATAGGCTCTAAAATTTATCAAAATTGTCTACGATAGACTACCCAATCAATAATTCACCGACTTGTACATAACTCAACTAGTTAAGTCATCATATTTTTAGCTATATTTGAGTAAAAAAAATCCAAATAATTAGAGCCTAATTTGAAATTTTTAAAAATTCATAAACAATTTAACTCAATATTCAACATTTAAAAAAAGATGCAAAGATAAAATGATAAATATAGAATACAATTAACTATTTTTATGTAAAAAACGTTTTTATTTGAATGTACTAAAAAAAAGTTGGATTATAATTAATTAAGTGGGATTTGAATTAAGATTATACTAAACAAATGTGTGTAAGTTTGAAAATACTCAAAATGATATGGTTGGTGGAGTAGTCATGAGGCAATCGAAAATGATCGAAACCTAACTTTTATGGTATTTATTTAATTATAGTATTCTAAATACTTATAAGATTTGTTGGACATATAATAATCTCTCAAAAAATTTGACTATTATTATAATTGTTGATATTATTATTATTATTATTATTAATAATAATAATAATAATAAATGAATCATGCTTGTACTAAAAAATGTGATAAATTTTAGATAATCTATTTACAAAATTAAGATATGGTCAACTGATTCAATTATTTATTTTAATAAAAACATAACATAAGAAAACAACATTAGAAAGGAATTACAACAACATTTTTGTCCGAAGAACCAATAAATTTAGGCCAGCAAGTTTAATTTTAAAAATTAATGATGTTGGAAAATAAATGGTAAAAATTTAGTTTATTACTATTATTATAACATATAATTTATTATTATTGTTATTAACCAATTTCGATAAAATATCAACTTTAAAATAATAAATTTAAGATTTACTTAAAGTATATGAACTAAAACGTAAAATTATTTTAGTCATGGTGAATTTGACTCAGTGGTATTGAGATAACTTCCGTTTTTAGAAGTCGGTGGTTCAATCTCCATCCATAATTAATGTAACAATGTAAGATATATTAAAGTTGTAAATACTAAATTAAACGAATAAAAGTACATAAACCCTAAACCTAAAAACATAGGGATTTAAATAGTATTCAACAGCAAAAAGAAAGTTAAATTAATGACACAAACTTTATTTAATTCGTGTACGATTGAAGCTACACATTATTCTTAATTATTAGTATTTAAATGGTCTCAACAACCTTTTTTATTTTTTTATTTTTTTAAAAATTTTGTACCATTTAAGGGGGAAAATGGCCTCCACAACTACATCTTTCTAATTATATTACTTTATTAGTATTAGGAAGGTGGCTCGAAATATCACAATCATTTTAAAATCAAACATTATTTAATTTAATTAGGTCTTAAAAGACTTTAATTATTTTTCTCTCTTTCGAAAAACAACAGTACTACCAATTTTTTAATCAAATGGATTAAGACATGTTTTAATTTAATCTATATACTTTTAAACTTTTAATTACCTTAACAATAAACTTTTAGAATCTTAAAAAAAAAAAAAACATATGTTTTTTTTTTTTCTATTTAACATAGAATTAAAATTATCCTTTTTACTATTGCAAAGAAAAAATTTGTCTTTCAATGGAATGTATTTAAAATAAGCCTTTTAATTTTAAAAAGGGTTTAATTTTGTATTTAGACACAAAAAGTAACCTATAGTATATAATTACTATTTGCAATTTTTTTTTTTTTTAAAATTCTCAATCATTTGAAGGAGAATAATAGAATAGAGGGTAACATATATACACACACATATATATAATATTTTATTGGAAAGACATTATCTTTTGGCACACACTTTTAAAAGAGATCCTATTTGGCAAACCTGATTTTTTTCTTAAAAAAAAAAGGAATTGTTTATTTTTTTATTTGTAAATATATGTAAGAGAAATAGAATGCATGGGAAGGCTACACTATTTCCGTAAAATTTAATATTTCAAACACAATATTTTACAAATATATACTTTCTTTCATTAAGATAAATTAATTAGTAAAAAATAAAGTATAAATGCTTATTGGATTAAAATATTTTTTTCTATATAATTAAATATAAATGTTTCTTTAATTAAAATACTTTTAGTAAAATAAAATGCAGAAATAACCATAAAAATTAAGAGTATTTTCACGGATATTACAATAAAAGGAAAACTCGACATGTCACCTTTTTATTTTTATTTATTTTGAAACATAGATGTCCAAAAATAAAATGTCTAACCCTAATTGTAATTGTCCATTAAATGCATTTGATTAATATATGGACACGTGTTGAAATAGACAATATATTATTTTCTATTTAAAAAATCAAATTGCAGTTTTTTTTTTTTTTTTTCAAAGGTCCGCAAATTTCTTTTGTGTATATAAATATCTCACTTTTCCCTCGAAAATGTCAAAAAGAAAAACCCAAAAAATTTGAAGAAAATGCCAACTTATACCGTTGGGATTTCAAGTACTCCGATGCCCAATCAGACCTTTCCCCCGTCGGCGTTTCCCTCCGCCGCTATCGACGGCGCTTTCACCTCTATTTCCGACATCCATCCAGATATTCTCCGAACTCACATCTTGACTCGTCTCGACGGCCCGGCCCTCGCTGCCGCCGCCTGCACTTCGTCGGAACTCCACCGCCTCACTGCCGAGCCAAAACTCTGGGCGGCTATCTGCCACTCCACGTGGCCGTCGACGACCACGCCACGCCTTGACGCTCTGATTTCCGAATTTCCCGACGGTCCTCGGTCCTTTTTCTCCGATTCCTTCCCTCGCGGCTCTAATCATTCCGAAACTTCCACCTCTTCTCCTCCATCGCCGGCGACCTACTGCCGCCGTCGCCACCTCCCGACGGAATTAATCTCCGCCGTAGACATCTACTACCGCGGAGAGATGATTTTCAGCAAAGTCGTAGAAACAGAGACCGTTTCCGGATGGTTCCGTTGTTCTCCGTTTCGAATCGATATGCTCGATCCAAAGGATGTAGTTCCGACACCGATTAAATTTCCGATCGGCGACGGAAATACTTGCCGGGAGCTAGGGGAGGATTTGACTTTAAGCTGGATCGTGATGGACGGTGCGGGACGGAGAGCGATGAATCTGTCGAGTTACAGGGCGGTGAAGGTGGAGCGGCACTGGCTGAGCGGGGAGGTGCACGTGGAATTCGGAACGGTGTTGGGCGGCGAGAGAGGAACGGCGGCGGAGTGGGTGAAGTGTGGGATTGCGGTGACGTGTGGAGGATGGGAGGGAGGGAATATGCAAGTGAGGGAAGTGAATTTGCAGGTGGAAGACATGGATGGAACGTTTTTAGATGGGAAGGATAGTTTGGTAATTTTGGAGAGGGCAATGGAGGGTAAAAAGGGAAGAAAATGGGCAAAAAAGTTGGATGAATTTATGGAGAAGAAAAGGGAAAGGAAGGAAATGAAGGTTAGGAGAGAAGGGACTTTAGATATTATGTGTTTGGCTTTTGGGTTTTTTGGGTTTGCCACTTTGTGTCTTTGTTTTTTGTTTAGATGAACAAAACTAAAAATTAAAATTACAAAAAACAAAACAAAACAAAACAAAACAAACTCCAATAGAAAAGAAAACAACAACCATTATATTTGTTTGTTTGTTTTTTTTTTTTTTTAATTTTGTCTTTTTTTGTCATAATATATATGATATTGCAAAACTTGTAATTTGGGATTAGGGTTGCTTTTAATTGGCCATAGCAGAAGGTGCACCACAAATGTAAGTTATTTTTTAACCAGAAAATGAATTGGTTGATATTTCAAAAACAATCGTAACAATTCGTACTTAGTTGTAATTTTAGTTTCTATGGTTAAATTTTGAACCTAAGTCCATTGTTAAGATGTTAAAATAAATATAATAACAACAATAATTTGAAATCTCTCTCTTGATATTTATTAAATTCTTGGCATTGGTATTATCAGGTGATATTTGAAAACTATAAAATAAAATAACATCATCGATTTAAGCAAGAATTCTTACGAGTTGTTTTTTTTAGTTCAATTGTAATTGTAAATATTTAGTCATAGTCACTTTCTTTTAGTACAATTAATTTGATAGTTTATATGTTAGTTGAGTTATCTTCGTTTTAGTAAAATCGTACTCACCTTGACAAAACTATTTTAAGATAACTTAGAGAGAGGATTAATGCAAAGCCACATCCACTATACGGATTTAACCTTAAATAATGTTTGATCATTCTTTATAAATTATGTTGAGTCTTACTTGTTATTATTATTCGAGATGTTAAGTGTTACCTAACTTTTAAGAAATGGGATCGTTAAAAATAAAATAAATAGATAAATAAATACTCATAGGTCATTGTGGTAATTCGAAGTCAAAGTCCACGTTAGTGGAATAATTAAAATTTCAACCTTTTTTAATAATAAGCTAATTTAAAATGTCTACGAAATTTCCTCTAAAAGAAAGAGAAAAAAAAAAAGAAAAAGAAAAACGAGGAAATGGCCCACTAACTAGATACGACAATGCCATTTTACTTTCCTCCATGCAAGGTTAGTGCCAATTCAATTGGTCAAAAGTGAAAGAAAAAGAAATTAAAAAATAGACTCTTCATCCCTTTTAAAATATTGAGAAATTATCAAAAAAAAAAAAAAAAAAAAAAAGACAAAATATTTACCCTATACATAAAAACAAGTGTAATGAATTTTTTGTTGTTTTTTTCTATGAGATATAAATAATTTGGTTTTTTTTTTCTATATTTGAAAAAACCCTTGAAATATTTTAAAAGAATTTGTTGGTAGAAATCGAATCTTCCATCTCTAAAATAGAAGGCCAATTACGGTTACAATAAACTCACTTTGATTCATTAAGACTTTATATCTAAAAAATTCCAAAACTTTTGTATCTAGTACATTTTTATCATTAATTTTCTCGAATATCAAACATCTAAATCTGCTTGAAATCTTTCGAAATTTTGCTTGTATTTCTAAATTTTATGCTTTTAAATTTAAAAATTCATTATTTCTATGTTTATAAAATACACAATACTCGATTTAATATTAAAAATAAATAACTATAAATTAAAAGTAAAATACACAATACTCGGATTTATATCGTTTATAAAATATACAATACTCGATTCTAAGATTTTATGTGTATACGTTTTTAATCTAAAATTTACATCATTTCTTGTACATGAATAATAAAAACAATAAACTAGTAATTAATATCTATACATTATTGTGTTTAATCATCATCTCAGGCATACATCCATGATATACAATTTCTAGATTTGTCACCAAAGAGAATTGTGATGTACTAGTAATATCACTTTAATGCTTCAATTTATTTAAAATCTTTTTTAATTACTTACAAATAATTTTTACAACATTTTAAATAAGGCCCCTTAAACAATAATTCTAGATCTGCCACCTCAAGAGATCAAAAACTTTAGATGAAGCGTTAATATATGGACTAAATAGGTATAGTCGTAAAAGATAGTAAACATACTAGCAACTTTTGAAATTGTATTGAATAAAGACTCAACTTTAAAGTTCAAAAACCACTTTTGTAGTCCAATTTATATCACAAATAAAGAAAACAGTAAAATTAAATGTAAAGCCAACCCATGTTTCCCAAATTCATGTACAACTAGAACATCACACAGTCAGCTTTTCTATACTTGAACTACTTTTTATGTAAGAATTATATAATCCTACCACATTGGGTTGTTATAAAAATTGCAAGACTATTATAAAACCAGGACTAAAACACATTTTCAAATAATTTCTACACAACTCACTCGAAATACTCTATCCTAAACCCTAACGACTCGAACCACTCTATCCTAAACCCTAACCCTAGCTTCAAACACCAAGCCAGAAATTATAACCATATATATATCAAACCCCTAACTTCATACTTTACAATATAGTTTTGTTAAGTATATAGTTATTAAATATTTGAGATTTGAATGTCTAGATTTTAAACGTTTGAAACACTTTTTATCTATATTTAGATATGTAACATAACTAATAATTAAGAACTAGAAGTTAATAAACAAGCGATCAGTTTACCAAATTTTATATAAAAACCAAAATTAAATGATTAGTTAATTAAATGTAAAAGATCAATTCATCAATTACATTTAGCATTGTTTAATTCATTGTTACATTAATGAATTATTTAATCAATTAAAATAAAAAATAGAGAAATAGTTTTATATTAAATATTTATTAAACATAATTTGATTATTTAAATAAATTACTAAAACAAAATACATTCATTAGAATATTTAATAAGAGGAATACTTATAGATAGCAAAAAAAATTGAAACTATTTAAAAATATAACAAAAAAAACTTAAATGAATTACAGAAAATTTAATAGATTTTGTTATATTGTAAATAGTTTAAATTTTTGTTATATTTAAAAATGACTCTAATAATAATTAATAATAGTAATTTATAGTTAATAGAATAACATAAAATATTAATTGCAAAGACATTTGTTCAAATTTATTAAGTCTAAATAATATATTTATATTAACTTATTAATTAAAGTTGCCATATTTTCAATGTTCATCTCCCACACAATTGGGTTTTGAAATTGTTTAGACAATATCATGGATTTTAGAAAGTAAAGTTTCATTAGACAAATAAGGATATTAAATAGGAGCACTTTTAGATATAGCAAAATGAACCACAAGATTTACAAAATTTACCAAAATTTCATATTCTATAAATGATAGACACAGGTAGAATTTGAAAGTTTACTATATTTTGTAAATATTATTAGTTATTTACCATTTACAATAATTTCTCTATTAATAAAAAAATCAAAAGAAAAATCTATGAAATAAACCAAACTTCATCTTATAAATATTTTTTAATACGTATCAAACAAACAACGAATAGAAGATGATACCCAAGTAGTAATAGAAAATTTCTTCGTTACACTAACCTAAATCTTATCTCTCACACAACTACATGTGATGGATAGCAATTCTCTCGCCTTCCCTCATCGATTGCGTGAGTAATTCGTGACACTCTCGTTTCCTTCCCCTCAAGTCCAAAAGATTGTAAATAAAGAAACTTGTTCCATCCCTTTCTCATGTGAAGTCACATGGAGATGGAATATGGACTAATCTAAAGGAAAATTTCCTAATTTAAAGGCTTTAATTCCTAAACTCAGCTTCCCAACTTTCTAAGTTCTAATAAAATCTCTGAACTTTCAAAATTTGTATTCAGTTTTTTAATTGAATAATAATTTAAATATGTGGATTAAAGTGTTGATGCGAGGATGCATTCTGACTACACATGCTGAATAAAGCCAGAAAGTAGTAGACATTAGGCGAAAAAAATAAACAGAAGGACCAAAATGTTTTCTATCTTGTAAGTTCAAGAACCATTAAAGATAAGTCACCGAAATAGAATAAGATCGAAAATCAATATCAGATTTATACCTTATTTTTAACCACGAGACTAATTGCTGCAAAAAGAAATATTATTATCACTATATGGCAATAAGCAAACTAAGAAAATATATGGACAAATGTCCGGACATCAGTTTAACCATAGTTAATACAGTACTACTTAACCAATAAGAAGAAATTAAAAATATTTTGAAAAAAAAAAACGTTAAGTTAATCTAATTTAACGAATTTTAAAAATTCCAGCAAGCTGACCTCTTTTTTCTGAAGCTTTTAACACGTCTCTGACATGAAGCAAATTCTTGAACAAACATGTTTGAATCACACTTTCTATGCACAGCTACATGGATTGTTCTCTTCTTTTCAGCTAATTTCTTTTTTGATAAATGACGGAATGTGATTTTTTTTTAGCAATCATTTATCAGTTTTCTCCTCAGGAGGTCCTCTTGCTATAGGAATTCCACCACGAAAATTGGTTGTTGGTTTTGCATAGTCCACAAAAATAACCCTTCCGTTCAAAGGCTGCAGGAAATAACCATTAGTCTTAATTTCTTAAGGTGTAGAAGGCATGATAGAGGAAAGTGCAGACCTTTCCGTTCATCTCTGACAGTGCTGTGTGCGCTTCGTCTAGGGATGCAAAGGTGACAAATCCGAATCCCTTTGACTTAGCAGAGACTCTGTCCATCACAACTGTAGCTGGAGTTGAAAAGATTGTGTTATGCTCCATGAAACTAAATTGCCATGGTTAGACATGAAAGCTAAAGTATGTCAAAGCAAGTCACCTTCAACAACCTGACCGTATTGGGAAAAGGCTTCTGACAGTCCCTTGTCCGTAGTGTAAAATGAGAGTCCTGTTGCAAAATATTCCAGAAAGAGGGTTTCCAACATGGAATAAGGTATTGTCATATGAATTGACTGAAAAATCAAGAGCAGAAATCTAAAGAGAGTTTACATAGACAAATGATTCTGTACTTTTTCAAGAATGGTAAACAATTCTATTAATTAATGTAACATGCAAAAATCCTCCACAAAGGAAAAGATACTTGAGATCAAAGGTTAACAATGAAAGTGGGATAAATATTGGTCCAGTTCCTCAAAATTCACAACCCTGTTACAGAATAGGTTGATGTGGCCGTGCGCCAGAACAAGAACACACAAGCAGTTGTCATAACCAAGGTTAAGCTTAAGAACCTTATACATACTAGATTTGTAAAGCTAAAGCTGCATATGGACACTACGTCTCTATAGCTTTTCTTCTCATGAGAGTTTAAGAGAGCTTCTACCCTTGTAGTTCTCTTGGGAGATTTATGGCCAGTTATAGTAGACCATGCCTTCAAAACCCGCTGAAGAAGCCTATTGCCCCTGGAAAGCCACCTTAGAAACTCGTAGGCATAGTTGTTCAACCTAAGTAAAGGATATTATTCAGGTAAGGATGTGGAAAATTCCACCTAAGGTCCTAAACACAAATTCGAGTCAAAGATGGCTTTAAAATGATCATGGATGCTGTATGTACTACAGCAAGTCGCAAATCAGGTTGGGCATAATTGCTAAAAAGAATGATAAAGGCATAGATAAAGATGGTCAAGAAGTAACTATTCGAGTAAAAGCATTGTAGACATGCCACACTTCACTCCTAGGGGATGATTGAGCTACTCGGGAGGTTAATAAGTTCAGCTACTTTTTGTCTCTCCATAAGTAAATACGACCTACGATTAAGAATGAAACGTTATAGAAATCCTGAACATTCCTTTCATATTGATCCGTCAGTTTGAACTTTGACATCAACATTAGGAGAAAGTATGCATATCCACCAGATGCTTATACTTTACAATAAAGTTTTTTCCAGAATTTTCCACGATCGTGGTTTCCTGAAGTAAATTAACACAGAAGCTCACATTCAGACACTCGTACTTTCACTTGTAAGATTAAAACAAAGTTTATACTTCACGAAACTTAACTTACGGTCATCGCAGCACCTTAGTTCAAACGTACACAGTTAATCAACATAGAAAAAATCGCAACAAAAAGTGTCAGTTCAACTCTAAAACGTAGACTGAAACGATAAGTAGATAGAATGAATTGGAAAATGAACAGAGTAGTTATTAGAGAGGATGAATTTTGAGTTTACCACCAACAAAAAGCTTCGAAGCTATGCCTCTAAAAGAGACGAGCCGAGACGGCGGAGGAAATGGAGAGGGAAGAACACGACGGTTGGAAGATATTGCCATCACTTTTCTGATCGCCTCCATGGTAGTAGTATCAGAGTGATCCTATGCGTTCATCTTCGAGTCGAGAGAACGGGGAAAAGAACGGCGGACGGAGGTTTTAGGGACGGCGACGAGTAGCCGTGAAAAAGATTGAAAGCCCAATTCTGGGCCGAGCCCAAATCGTGAAGGCCGAAATTTAATTGGAACCCTAACACCGAATCGGCCATCGTTGCGTGTCAAAAATAAATTTTGGTTAAATTACCACGTCAAACTTTTTTGGTTAATTAATTAAAATTTTTGTTTACAATAGGTTAACTAATTAAACTTGCTTAGAGAGGAAACAGTGAAATTTCTCCTATTCCAAAATAATAATAATAATAATAATAAATGAAATTCCTCTGTTTTTACACCTAATGGTACAACACATCTTTTAATTTTGTATTTAGTAGACCATGAATTTTTACAATTTAAACATTTATAGACTAAATTTGTAATTTTGAAAATTAACGCATCAAATAATCATAGTAAACAATTTTCATATTAGTTAAGTATGTTAGGTTGATTTGCCCTTTTTAGTTTATCTAAAAATTTGTTTTAAAAGATAAATTTACAAAGTTTAACATGAATTTGGATGAAAATGTGCTAAAAGTTTCTAAAATTATAATTACCTTCATTTTTAATAGAGCAAATTGCAAAAAATACCCTTAAAAGCAATTACATTCTCAAACTTTTAATTAGAATCGTTGGGTTCTAAATTTATAAAAGTGTTAAAATTAAACTCTTCAACTTATAATAGTTTAAAAAGTTGGACCCACAATTGATGAAAATTGAATCTTCAAACTTGTACAATTTATACAATTATATAAGTTTGATGATCAAATTTTAGAATTTAGATAAATTTTTAAGGTTTAATTTCTAATTTTTGAAATTTTGAGAATACAACTGCAAATTTTTACATTTTAATATAGATATCAAACATTAGTAATATAAACGTATTAAGCACAAAAATTACAGTTTTACTATTTAACCAAATTTTCCATGACCAACCAAACCAAGACACGTAAAGATCAGAGGGAAAAAAAAGTAAAATTACGACACAAAGACCTTCAATACGAAATATTTAACACAACGATCGGACCGGTGAACGTCCTCCACCCCCGTCGGCGGCGTTTAGTGAGTGTTTCTGATGCCGAAAGCAGATAACAATATGAGGAACATCATCAGAAGGGCAGCGATGAAAGCGCCGATCACCGCGCCACTAACTTTCTGGCAGAAATCGCCGAACTGGTCGCAGATCGCCAGCCAGTTGGTGCTGGAGTTGCCGTCGTGGGCCAGGTACACTATGGCGGCTGCAGCGGCGGCGGCTGACGTGGCCAATGTGAGAACCACCTGCAAACGTGTGTTTATATATTTTATCCATTGAAATTAAGAGGTTATAGAATAATGTTAATGAAATTGAATTTGAACGGAGTTAATACGGTGTCTAGGATGAGGAGGAGCAGTCGGAGTCCAACTGCGCCGGGGCGGATAATGCAGACGATCGAGAATGGTAACGAGAGAACCAGGTAGCCTGCTACAATTCCCATTGCTATGAGGAAGAATCTACATCAAAATCACATATTTACTATCATTAAAATGATTACCGACCGAAGTTTTAATTTATATTTTGAACTACAATCTTACCAATTATACAATTAAAAATGACATTATTATAATAAATTCCAAGAATGGATAGTAATCAATATATTTCAATCTTTTACTCTATGAAAAAAAACGTCAATATATTATTACTGAAAATCTCACGTCGTTATTGATATGATATGATATGATATATCGTAATGATTAGAATAATTTGAGATAAAAATTAAATTATAGAGACAAAAATTAAAATTTTCAAACAATAAGATAAATTCTAGTTGTACTATATAAATCAGTTACTCACTGAAAAGTGGGGAGATCATCATAGCTGGCTTCAAACTGGAAGAACTGAGTGAAGAAAGGAAGAGTTTCATCACTTGTTCCCATGGCCGCGGCCGCCCCTAAGGCCGCGCCCAAAGCACCAAGCCTGAGGACGAAGTCGAATATGGCGAGCCCCCGCTTCACCCCTCCACCGGCTTGCCGGGGAGCGGTGGAAACAACCGCTTTCTTTTTGCCACTGCCAGCGGTCGGGGGCACGTCGATGACGGTTGAATCGCCGGAGTTCTTCATATTCAAAATTAAAGAAGGAAAAATCAAAGAGAGAGAATTTGTTTGAATAATTAGATGGTTTTGTGTAATGGTGAGGAATGGAAGCTTGGGAATAGGGCTATAAATGGAGGAAGAATATGAAGAGGTTGGTTGAAAAAAAAGAGTAATTATTTTTAAGGAATTAATTATGTGAGAAATAATAATGGAGCAAACTGAAGAAACTTGGGGGAGTTGTTGCAAAATGCAAATTAGAAGGTTCTTTATTTGTTTTGACTTAAAAGTGTCTTTTATTATTATTTTATATTATTATTTTTCCTTTTACTATAATAGAGCAGGTGGATTATTATTGGAGATATGTGGTTGCATGCATGGCCAGGCTGAAAATTTCTAAGTGTTACATAAAATTATTAGAATATCAAAATTTGTAGAAAAAAAAGATATAGATAATGTTTAATTTAATTAAGCTCAATTATGTTTAAACTATGGATTCTTTGAGGTTAGCTCAATTAATGACGTCTAAGGAGGTTTAATTTCCATATTTTTTACAAGAAAAAAGCTAATTAAATTTGAATGTAGGGTTGAGATTTCAACAATTAACTAATTCTATCGTCAAATTTGATGATGTTATTGAGAGTTTATGTTGAGAAATTTGATACAAAACATATAAAGTTAAAGAATAAAAGTTGAAATCTTGATTCGATATGTGAGTGTGAAAGAGATTTAAACCTTTAACTTCTTGGTCGATTGTATATCCGTAAATAAATTGGTTCTCACAAATTACATTGTTTTAAGAGTGAAATAAACCTTTGAATATTGGCATTTTCACGGTAAAACAACTTGTCTAATTGACTAATGATCAAACCAAACCAATCGATCAACAAATAATTTAGTTGGTTTATACAATTTCATGGACTTTTTAAAATTTTGTTTGGAAAAAGCCTTCGCATAAGAGAAGAGATACATATGTAACCTATAAAATATAACATCTAATGAAGTTAATGGTTTGTTTGCAATACATTTTCACGGGTTTAATTTAAAAAACAAGTCATTTTGAAAAAAAATTAGATGACAACCACTCAATAACTTATTAGGTATATTTTAATAAATATTTAAAAATACATTTTTTTCTCAAGTCAATTCAAATGGATGTAAATTTTTATAAAATATAATACAAATTTGACTAAAATATGCATGTAACACCACTTATAATATAAATATATATATGAATCATTTACAAATGCATTGGACTCAATCATGTAATCTCCAACTGAGATAGTATTTGTTTTAAATAAATGGCCAACAAGTCCTTTAAATCTCTTTAATCGATCAACTAAACCACATGCATATATTTATTCTCTTTATCCAGCCATGCTATAGAACCAACCAACTCCAAACTTATTCTCACTCACATTGAAGTTCTTTTGTATAATAAAATGTTGATGAACCCACTAATTCCTGCTTGATTTGAATAAACCATGTTTGTTAGGTTTCCAAATTTTAATTTAACCATTTTTCTCTTTGGCCCTCAACTATTTTTCAAGATTCTGCTTCAGTCCCTGCCTCCTTTGCATAAAGATCCCTTTTCTTGAGTAATTGTTGCTAACTTCTTACTACTCATTTAATAAATAGGTTCAAATTTGTGTAATGCGTATGCATCTCAACTAATGTTACAAGATAACGGTTTTGCTTCTTTTAACTAATCTCACATAGCTAAATCTTGAATATACGTGATTACCATGGATCGAACTTATTCCAACCAAATCTTTTAACAAGAGAGTATTTTATTCGTGGTGAAGATGAGTGAGAACTGAGTTTGAGTAAAATCTAGATTCAGTCCAAAATCTATCTGTCCGGCTTGATTTGAACAAAATGTTCAAATAGCATATATTCAATATTGCAAAACAGACAATCTTATTATCTAACGAGCTCATTAAATTACAATGATGACAAAGATGTTAAGCTAGTTCTATTCTAGAACTTAAGTTACATTGCTTATTAGAATGGGCAACCTAAGAACAATAACCCACTCCACATACAATTGCTAAATTATCTTGTAAACAACTACCTGCAGCTTTGTTTGTTCAGATGCTCCAGAGAAATCGAATAGAAGCGCGAAATGTTACACTCCCTCGACAAAAGAACCCCAACGACGGAGTCAGCAATCAAATGAATGAATGCATAAAAACTGCCTGGAGATGGAAAAAATTCCACGCAGGTATGAAAATCTATTGTTTGGATAGGACTTGGTTTGATATGGTTGATGTATGAATTCTCCAACCGCATGCAGCGAGTGCCAAATTTACCCGATTTGCAGCCTCTGCATTGTCGCTGAGGGGAGAGTAGCTCCAACCTTCCGATATCTGTCGATTGAGATCAATCTATTAGGAAAGGTTTGATCTACAACAACTAAGGAATAATGATCAAAAGAAAACCACGTCTCCTCATGTGGGTGGGGGGGGGGGGGGGGGGGGGTTAAAACCCCTGCCTTTCAAGTCTTCAGCTCAATAACAA